>OX328132.1:33590287-33700287 GCA_946811695.1 Gonocerus acuteangulatus | reverse complement strand
GGTGCTCCAGACGAAACCGTTTTCCAGACTGCATGCCTCTTATGGCTGACTACGATAACGTCAGATTCAGGTATCTCTGCTGGTCTGTCTGTCACAGATTCTGTGGACTTACTTTGCCGATCACCTGTTTCTTCCTCACCCGGTGTCCATTCCTGAAAGAAACAACGCAACGATGAAAATGGTCCCCATCAGAAATAAGGGCATGCACTGGGAGTTCTCGCAACAGCCAGTCGGCTACAACATTGTCGTGTCCAGGAGTGTGCACTACTTGGAAAGAATATTGGGCCAATTGGTGCTTCCACCTTGTAACTCGTGTGGACGACTTCTTCAGGGATGGCACCCATTGCATTGGTTTGTGGTCGGACTTTACTATAAACCTTCTACCGAACACATATGGCCTAAAATGGTCCACTACCCACACTATTTCCAATAGTTCCCATTCCAAGGCACTGTATCTGGCCTCTGTTGGTGTAAGCTTCCTACTGCTGAAGGCGTTGGGGTGATCTCCATTGATTACGGGCTGTGTTAAAACCACCTCCAAGGCATACTCGCTTGTGACCGTCGTGATAGTAAATGGTAGCTTGAAGTCAGGAAACGCTAGGAGAGGGGCTGAACGTAGGTGGTTGATGCACTCCTGGATATCCTTCTTCGTAGCTTCTGAAAGGTGGAATGTTTGCCCCTTGCAAAGCAGTAGGTTTAACTGCGCGACCCTGTGTGCCATCGCTGGTATAAACCACCTGTAATGATTTAGGACACCCAATGTTCTTCTGACTCCTCGCATATCTTTGGTTACCTTCATCTGCCTGATGGCTTCCACTTTCGCCAGATCCGGTCGTACTCCATCTTCCGAGATCACGTGTCCTAAAAACTTTATAGATGATTCTCGTAGGCACGTTTTGTGAGGTGATAGCTTCAGTCTGAACTCACGTAACCTGTCGAATACTTTTCTAAAGTGATGGTCATGTTCTTGAACCCATGGTATGTGTGTGTGTGTGTGTGTGTGTGTGTGTGTGTGTGTATGTATATATATATATATATATATATATATATATATATATATATATACATATATATATATATATATATATATATATATATATATATGCACTCATACATACATATACATATACACATACATACACACATACTATAAAATAATTTATAGGAAATAGTAAGGTTTTTTACTCACTGAGTTCATAGCTGAAAATTCAGATGTTTTCATCATTAGTGTTTAATGTGCCTTATTATAGAAAAATAAAATTTTCTTAGAATAAAAGTTCTTATATTTCCCATTCTTGCAATTTATATTTTAAATTTTGGTCATGTATCTTTCAACTTGTTTTTTCTCATTTTTTGTTTATTGAATAATTTTTTTTTCTCTCTTATAGATGGCCTTTGATAATGACCCATTCAGCTCCTTTGATGCTCAACCAAGTAAGTAGTTATTTTGTAACATTTGCTATTAATGTCAAATGCTTTTTAAGGCTTCTAAGTAAAAAAAATGTTGTTTTTAATGAACAATTAATTAGGGAATAAATATAAAATATCTATGTCCAGAAGGTTATCTAAGGAAACTTGATGAAATATGAGAAACTAGCAGAATCTGGGATGAATGATGGGGGTTGAACCTGGGATTAAGTAGATGGAAAATCTACTTAATATATATAATATCTACTTTTTTTTTGTTGCTTCTGTGGCTGTTTTCCCTTAATTTGTGCACTCAATCGATACAATAAAACCATGTAATAATTCATGATGATTAGATAGTTAGCCGTCGAGGTGATTAGTAAAGATGGAATGGTTGGGATTCGGCTAAATAAACCTCAATATGATTTTGTTTTAAAAAATCTATATTTCGGACGTTTCGGCTACTCATTGGTAGCCTTCTTCAGCTAAAATGACAAAAAAAGAAATTAATACAAAAACAAAAAAAAAATTATAATTGTGATAGGTAACAGAACTATAGATACAATTAACTTATAAAAGAACATATCGTCTTAAATTCTTAGAATGAGTAGAATGAAAAAGTAAATAGGTATAATAATTGATTTTAATAGTAATTAGTAACGTTAATTGATTTTACAAAGAAATAAGAAACTACATACCAATGACAAATATAGTAGCTAATAGTAACATTAATTAATTTTACAAAGAAATAAGATACTACATACCAATAGAAATGCCGAGCGGCAGAGGAAGACCAAGGTTGGCAATTAAGTAACCATTGTAGAGTGTCTAAGGAGAAAGGAATCTACTGGGGTATAAGTAAGTGAAAACAGCAGGTGGTGGGAGAAATGTCGGTAAGGATCAAAAGGCATGTTTATGACATTTTTATGACAGGAAAAAAGAAAAAGGTGTTAATGGAAGGATACCCAAGGGGCATGGTAAAAATCTAGGTGGGAGGTCGGGAGAGTATTTGGAAAATATTAGCGTACATAGGAGAAATGCCTTGTTGGTCAGTTTTGTAGTTTATATTGTTTTTGTTTAAGTTTATGTGTACACATTCCGAGATCTGTAGTCTTTTTTTGTTTCGTTGTGTAGAAAGAATTTTCGTGTCGTCGAAGTTAAAAGTGTGTTTTTGTGTAATGGCGTGTTTTGCAAGTGCAGATTTATCTATTTCTTTATTAGTGATGGTTCGTTTATGTTGTGTAAGACGTGAGTGAATGTCATTTATGGTTTCTCCTATGTATACACCATTACAGGAAGGGGTTTGGCAAACACAGCGGGTGGTTTGTTCAAAAGGGATGGGATCTTTGAGTTTGGTATAGAGGGTTTTGAGTTTGTTGGTAGTTTTCAAACCAAAATTTAGGGAAGGGTAGGATTTTTTTATTGTCTTTGTAAGTTTATCAGTCAGTCCAGGTGTAAATGGTAGAGATCGGAACATTTGGGAACTGGGAGTTAGGGAAGAATTGGGAGAGACAGTGTTGGAAGGTTGGGATTTTACTTTTTTAACAAGGGATTTTATGAGGTTGGGGGGAAATCGGTTGCATGCCAATATATCTGAGGCGATATTAATGTTTTTATTGTGGAAGGAAGCATGGGATAGGGAGAGGACTCGGCGAAGGAGATTTCTGGCTACATTAATCTTGAGGTGGTAAGGATGGGATGAATGAAAATTAAGTAACCGTCCCGAGTACGTGGGTTTGGTGTACCAGTCAGTAATAATAGTACCGTCAGTCTGTCTAATTAGTAAGATGTCCAAGTATGGGAGCTCTCTGTCCTGTTCTATTTCGACTGTGAATTGAAGCCTAGGGTAAAAGGAATTGAAACAGGTAAGTATGTCTGTTAGTCTGTTTGGGTTAATCATCAGCAAAAGATCATCTATGTATTTGCAGATGAATGAGATGTCATGGGGAAACTGTGGGACGAGGGAGTTGAGAAGATCGTTGAGAAGGATTGAGGATAAATCGGGTGCAAGACAATTGCCCATGGCTAGACCTTCAATTTGTTTATAGAATTTCCCATCATATTTAAAAAAACCGCTGTTAAGTTTTAGACTTTCTATAAACAAATCAAAGGATAGAGGGCTATGGAGGTGTAGGGTGGGCCAATGGTTTTCGTTTATTTCTAGCGTTTTGGCTAGTGGGACGTTAGTGAATAAGGATGTGGCATCAATGGAAACTAAAATGTGGCCGTGGGGAATGGTTAGGTTGGATAATTTAGAAATTAGGTCAAAGGAATTTTTTATATCATAGGGATTATTATGGCTAAGTATTTGTAATGAGGGAAGAAGAAATTTACTGAGACTGGAAGAGGGAGAATCTATATTGGCAATGATGGGACGAAGGGGATTACCAGGTTTGTGGATTTTGGGGAGGCCATAGGCTCGCGGTGGGAGGGAATTGTGGGAAATTAAGAAGGACTTAGTGGATTTGTCGATTTCGTTAGAGTTAAAAAGTTTGTGAATGTGTTTGTTGAATTTTCGTTCTTGTATTTTCGTAATGTCCTTAGGAATGGGTAAGTATGTATTGGTGTCGTTGAATAAGTTGGTCATTTTTTCGTTGTATTCTGTTCTGTCCATGATGACGGTCATGTTTCCCTTGTCGGATTTAGTACATATTATATGTTGTTCATGTGTCCGTAAGAAAGTTTTGGTGTGTTTTAGGTCTTTGTAAAATTCAGTGGAAAGGTGGGAGTGGCTGGGAGAAGGAATTTGCAAGAAATTGGTGATGCTATTAACTACTTTAGAGCTGGTTTGGTCTTCCTCTTTACAAGGAACGGTTTGTAGTATGTATTATACATCGGTAATTATTTTCGGAACAACAATACCTGGTGTAGGAGGTAAAGAAAACTTTTCTCCTAAACTAAGTATGTTGTTAACCTGAGGGGGGACGTTGACCGAGGAGATGTTTTTAACCCAGTTTTCGTCACCGATGGGGCGGTGAACGTGATTCTGGCGCGATTTAATAAAACACCTGGCACTATTCACACCTAAGAGTTTCCTGTCTTGTATCTTACATATACTCGCTCTTCTGTACAGCCTCACATAAAGTACCTTTTTGCCGAAGCAACCTTTCCTTTCTCCCAGATCCTTTTTGTCATATTATACTGGATTCCGTTTTCGTCTGAATCTTATATAAGTATGAATGTCCTGTCTGATTCTCCTGATAAACGTTTCCTTGAATCTCTCACCTCTTCCCTTGGCCTCCATATAGTAGTGTACTTCCCTACCCTTCACACCCGTAGTTCTCTTACCTAAATTGACTGCCTTCTTATTGAATCCTGCACCTCATCTCCTCTTCCCGATATCTAGTTGCTATCCTATCTGCAGACAACCTCATTTCCATCTCCTATAACATCCAAATGCCCATTTTTATTTCTAAAACTATCTATTGAAACCTCAACTCCCTTACCTTCAAATGCCTTGAACCTGACTAAGATTCTGTCGATGTAATTAGTCTTGTCCATTCTTTTCAATCCTAAACATTTGAACATCTAACCTCTTTGCCATCCTCGACAAAAACGCCCCTTTGAAGGCCATTCTCGCTTGCTGTTTCTCTGCTCCATGGCTCTTATTTAAATTAAAGAGATGATGAGAAGACATGACACAGCTTGACAACCATCTATCCACAGTGGATACTCTGAGAATCTGGAGACATCTCGGAAACTAAACCTAGTTCACTTTCCGCCATGCTCACTCCCTGTATTTTCAGAACTTTCTTTTTTCAGTTCCATGCTCCATCTGGAAACTTTTCCATAGGCTCTTGCTAAGAGGAAGCCTATTCCCACTATCCATGTTCCTTCCAATGAAATGAAAAAAATCAGAAAAATTAACATATTATTAAGATGATACATGAAAGTATTTGAAATATAATATTAAAATACTGAGCTCCACTGAATTTATATACATGCTAAAGGAGTTCTGTGCCAATTAAACATTAAAGTTCATTCTCAGGAAAGATCTTGGAGATATTGGGGCTCATTCACAAAAGTTGAGTCAAAGCACATTTAAGAAAAAAAGAAAAGTTTTTATTTTCTAATGTTTTGGCTAAATTTTCAAACCTTCATCACAGGTCCTGTGAGCGTGACTTTATTTTAATTTAAACTGTATTTGAAAAATATATATTCTGCATATCGAAACATGTTAGCTTACGTTACAGAAGCTTGTCTAATTTTAATCCTTCACAAATTTTCAGCTCGCCATGACCCTTTTGATCCTTTTGAAGGAAAAAAAACACAGCAATCTGAAAAAATAAATGATGATGTAAGTTACTATTTCTATAATGTAATTTTTCTTGTAATCTTATTATCGTAGCATATTATTGAATTGTATTCTTATGAATGGGAAAAATACTTATGAGGTTACCCTATGGCTTTACTAGGGGGTTTCCTAACCCAAATGTCCATCAATATGTGTCTCTTATTTACATGCAATAGACTTATATCTGTAAATTGTAGAATAACTTGAGATAAATACTTAGGATAAAACAACGTTCAATATGGGTTCTCACCCAGGCATGAATTGCAGAAAACATTTGTGCACAATGGGGCTAATAGAGGACCCTATGTGTCGCTGGTGCCTCAAGGAAGAGGAAACTTCACAGCATGTAATCTGTGAATCTGAGGCATTAGCCTACTAACAGGCTAGTGCACTTTGGGAAGGCAATTGCTACACCCAAGGAAATAGCTGAGGCTACTCCCAAGGATCTCAAGCTGCACATGAGGAGCTGCAATTTGGAAAGGGAGTAATAGATCCAATAGGGTTACAGTGAGAAAGGGCATTAAGGGCAGCTCGAGTCCCATTGTATTGTATTGTAAAGAGATCAGAAATATATTTATGGTGAGGTTATGTTGGGCTACTGTGTGGCATGGTACGAGCATGGTGCGTGTCCAAGGGGGTCTCTCTGGTGAATTCCAACCTGAGGGTGGCGTTCGGCAGGGGGATGCCCTGCCTATTGTTCAATCTGGGATTGGAGAACGCAGTGAGGGAATCCAGAATACAGACACAGGCAACTGTCCTTACCAGAAGCACTCAGCTATTGGGATATGCAGATAATCAGGATATAGTGGGTAGGTCCCTGAATGCAGTAGAAGAGGCATTTCTTGCTTTAGAGGAAGCTGCTAGTAAAATGGGTTTCAAGGTTAACGAAAGGAAAACCAAGTATATGGTGGCCAACAAACAAGCTAGGTGAGGAGAAACTGTCACCATGGGCCCCTTCTCCTTCGAAAAATTGAGCCAGTTTAAGTATTTGGGCTGTTTTGTCACTTTTCATAATGACATGTCCAAGGCGATAAATAGTAGGATACTGGCAGCAAACAGAAGTTTTTATAGACTTTATAGAGCAATATTTTTGTGGATCTTGTGAGAATGCTCTCAGTTGCCTACGGTAAGGCAACTGAGAGCATTCTCACAAGATCCACAAAAATATTGCTCTATAAAACCCTAATCAGGCCAGCCTCTGTTATGGCTCAGAAACATGGACTTTAACAAAGCGAGATGAGTTATCCCTCCTCTATTTTGAAAGACGGGTCTTGAGGAGCATATATGGGGGTGTCCTTGACCAGGGAAACTGGAGACGTAGGACAAACCAAGAGTTGGCCAACCTATTTAGGGAGGCTAGCATCGTAAAGCATATAAAACGTGGATGTCTCCGCTGGGCAGGACACCTAGCCAGGATGCCAGACCAAGACATGCCTCAAAAACTATTCTCTGAGAGGGTTCAGGGAACCAGACGAGTTGGCAGACCTAAGCTAAGAAGGCAAGATGGAGTAGCCGCTGATGCCCGCAGCCTACTCGGAGTCCGGAACTGGAAAGTGGCAGCACAAGACCATGACAACTGGCGGAAACTGATTTTGGAGGCCATGTCTCAATAGTAGTGGGATGTAGCGCCGAGTAAGTAAGTGTATATATATATATATATATATATATATATATATATATATATGTATTTATACTAGGTAGTTGGTAACAGATTATTAAGTCTTCAGTTGTTTTGTATTTTATATTACATTTTTGTTGTGGAAGCGTTTCGGCTATAAGCCATTTTCTAAGCCTAAAATGGCTTACAGCCGAAACGTTTCCACAACAAAAATGTAATATAAAATTCAAAACAATTGCAGACTTAATAAGCTGTTACCAACTACCTAGAACATCTTAGTTTTCAACTTAGGATCTACACTCATATATATATATATATATATATATATATATATATATGTTTGATGTTAATTTTTTGTCGCTGGGATGATATTTTTGGTTGGAGCGGCATTTTTATCCAGCAGTGGTACTCCTCACTTTCTCCTGGAAGATTTCGCTATATTTTTCTCTAGCTTCGTCAGCCAGGTCATTGTTGTTTCTTCCTCGGTGGTTGCCGAGGGAATGACATTTTTTTCTGGGCGTATAATCTCCTCTCTAGCCGCAGTATCATCAGACCAAGGATGTTGAAGCTCCCCGATGTTAGTTGGGAGTGTTCGCTCGTAGCGCTGGTGGTCTTGCTTCTCTTATATATTCTATGTTAATTTTTTGTCGCTGGAATCATTTTTTTGGATGGAAGAGCATTTTTCCAAAATTAACATTTTTAGAATTTAATAAATTATTATTCTAAGAATTTAAAAATTTTTATTTAATATAAGAATATTTATAATTATAAATATTCTTATATTAAATATGAGTGAATTATTTATTATTCAAAGAATGGATAGGATATGCAGCTGTGGATCCTAGAACTAGTTCCAGAAAAACCACAAATGTATGCCTACAACTACAGATCACTACCGATGAGCTAGTGGTATGGTTCTCAGAAGCTACTGAAGTATAATGAAATTATATTAGATCACTAGAGCTTTTATTTTTTTCACATATTCAAAATAAAGCCCTAGATGATCATTAAACTCTACTCATTTCTTTTTTTCTCAGGGTAACCAAGATCCCTTTGGCTGTGAACCATTTGGAATTCCCGCACCAGCATTACCTCCAAAAAATAAACAACCTCCCCCAAGGCCAGCTCCTCCCAGACCAGCTCCACCTCCTGCAGCATCAAATATGACATCTGATTCTTTCGCAGATTTTTCCAATTTCAACAGCAAGGTATTATTATGTTTTTCAGTGTGAAACTTTTTTATTTCCTGCTATTATGTTGTTTTTTTTCAAATTAACCACGTCTTTTGTCAGATTATAAAAATATGATTTTTCTATAGTTTTAGAATATATATATATTTCTTATATTACTTATTCTTACACTTAACTTATTCATACATAATTAATTATGTAATTTATTTCCGTATCTACTCAGAGAAAACACTCTCAAATTATTAGAAACAAAATAATTTTATTACAAAAAGGGTTATGCTTTTTTTAATGATAAAAAAAAAACTTAATTCGTTTTTTTTTTGGTTTTTTTTTCTTTTTTTTTTATGAGGAATTTGAACTCTTTTTATCAAAACACAGTTTTCTCATTTCAAAAATTTCAGGGAACATTTAAAACCAAACAGAACATGGTTAACTGGGATTTATCAGTATTATAGAGTAAAAAACGAGAAGAACAAGATCCAAATCTGACTCAGTCTGTAACAGTCACAGTTCCAATAATAGAACCCTACCACAAAGCTCTATCAGCCCACCCTGGTACCATTGTTGCTATTTCTGAAAGATTTACCCGCTCAGGACCTCTCATTATGAAAGTTACAGCTCTGAAGATATCACCCCAGGATATCCCAGGAGGATGACACTTGTTAAAATATGGAACACTGATGCTTCCCAAAAGTAAAGTTTGAAACTTCTGCTAAATTGATTCCTCATTTACTGTAGTTAATTTTAATACAGTAAAACCGCGCTTACCCGGATCAACTAGGACCAGGGCCGATCCGAGTTAACGAATATCCGAGTTATCCAGAGAATGACGGAAAAAAACGTATATCCGAGTTATCCAGAGAATGACGGAAAAACAAAATATATATATATATATATAAATCAAGGAAATACTTTTAATGTAGTTTAGAAATTATTATCGACACACTTTTGTCTAAAAAACACATACACGTACACTGTATGAGCTTCTGCTGCCTTAGTTTAGTGAATCGCTTACGAGCAGCGCGATCTCGAATCTGCTTTAACATTTGGAGTTCCTTTAGCAATGTTTCGGCTTGACTCTCAAAATACACCATCAATTTCTCAATGTTTGCTACTGTTTCAGCGTGGGTCATAACACTGTTCTTAGAAATCATCTTGAAACAAAAATCTTCAATGCGTTTTCTGACCTTTTCCCAATCAGATACGACCGATGCTCTTACTCCAAATTCTGCACCAATGCTCTTTAGCGATTCTCCCTTATCAATTCTTGTCAATGCTTCCATCCTTTTTTCCATAGTCACAACAAAGTTTTTATGTTTCGTCTGAATCGTGGACAACGAGCAAACGACACTGTACCTCAACCGTCAGTAAACCGATACTGTACCTCAACCGTCATGCTAGATAAAATTCGCGTACATTAACCTAGGAAAACTTGCATAATTTACCTATTGAGAATAACAATTTATCGCCTTTAAAACAAGTCTTCATTTACTACACTGAACAACATAAATTTGTTTTCAAAACTGGTCCGGGTTATCCGGGTAGCTATTAAAAATATTATTAATTAAATTAATATATCTTAATTTTGGGTGGCTTTAAAATTTGTTTTTTTATGTATTTAGTTTACTCTCCAACTTATCAAGGGCCTTTATTGAGTTTTGACGGTCAATTTATTAGATTTTTTTGTCTATTGTAAATACAAAGTTGAGGGTTAGGGAGGAAGTTTAACATATTTATGAAGGTTTTGTCTAACTAACAATATGTGAGGTGTATGAGGCTTATGTGGTACAGCATTCGACTCGTGACCTGGAGGACCTGAGTATCAAACTTAGGCATGCACTAAAGATTTTATTACAATTAGAGTTGTTTGGCTGGTAAAGGTTGATTATATTGCAATAGGATGAAAATATGGTCATAAAACAGATATATATATATATATATATATATATATGTGTGTGTGTGTGTGTGTGTGTGTGTGTGTGTGTGTGTTCAAGGTCAACTACCTCATCAACAGTGTCAAACACTACCAAAATAGTTAACAACTAACAATATTACATTAAATAATAAATAAAATCTAAAACACTTAAACTATGATAAAATTAGAAACTTATATATATTGTCATCATTCAATGGTCAGAATCAGAATCAAAGACACTCCCTAGTTCTGCCCAGCCTTCAATGGGTACCTGCAAAAGGAAAATTTAAATCACTGAAGTGAAAAAGTGCTACCTAAGGAATGTGAAGAGATTTTGAGTAAACTGGGCTAATTGGGGTTTTTTATGGTATTTTATCTGTAACTAAAATGTTCTATTTACTCACTGTTTAAAATTATCTTTACACCTCAAAATTTATTTTTCTTCATTAATAATTATGATACTATTTAGTTAGTTTGACATGTTGTTATATAATATTTGTTCTCTGAAGATGCCTACTAATGAGCAAGTCAATATTCAGTCATAATTCTTAGTGCCTTCCTTGCCTAAATCGAACACAACCCTTTGCTAATACACTATTAAGTAACAATTATAATTAGGAAATCTTTCATGCACCTTGAATAAATTAAGTAACTACTGAATTAATATGAGCCCAGTAGAGAAGTTGAAAATTTCAATTTCATTGATCACCTTAAAAAAATCTTCAAATTCATTCCTAATTCTTTAAAATAATGTAGTGCTCCTTGACTACTCATTATTAACCATTATATATTTTCATTTTGTACTAATACTTATATAGTTTAGAGATTTTGTTTTCTTAAATTACTAATACTTTTTTTTCTTTCTTTTTTTTCCCCTCCCTCTTTGGTTTTATTTTCACCCGATTTATTTTTGTGTTTCAGCCTTAAGATTTTATTTATTTTCCCTTATCCTGAATTGTTTTTAGTTTTCTAAACCACAGGATTCACAGCTTGAATTCACTGAAGATCCCTTCAAGGACTACAGATATGAAGATATTTTCAACATAGAAGACCCGTTTAAAGATTCTGCTGACAAGAAGTCAGATTCTGGTCTTTCTGAAAGTGATCCATTTTCTCCTTCTAACTCACGTACATCTAGTATAAATATAAGTGGGAAATCTAAAAGCAGTGAAATTTTGTCTGATGAAAAAAAAACACTAACTAATGGCTTAAGAAAAATGTATGATGATTCAAAAGTTATTAAATGTGACAGTTTGCCTAATTTGTTAAGTTAGTTAGTATTTATCTATTTTAGTATTTATAATTCTTCCTATTTGTTCATTATGTTAATTTAAAAGAAAGAAAAGTCCTTCTTTTTATTGTTAGATAATCAGACAGTATCAGTATAATTTATTTTTTATATCCAGGAGTCATTTTGTTAATCTATGTACATAATGTTACAAATTGTATCTATGTATGGATGTTATATTGTATATTTTCTTTGTATAATATTGTATAATTATCTCTCTGAACATATGTATATTTTGAAACTGTTGTTATTTTCTGTAGGTGATATTACTACAAAATTAGAGTTTTGTTATTATGATGGTCTAAGAATTTAATTTTCAAACTGACCTTAAACTATGTTTTAACATTATTTTCTTTGAAGTTCATATATTTTATTAATTTTTGTTTATAGTAATAACTTTCGCATTCAAATACATACATTAACAACCACTAAAAAAAAAAAAAAAAACACTTTAATTATTTTAAACACTTGTCTTTGATTATATTTTTCTCACACTTATTTTTTCATTGAAAATTGAACTTCAATGACTAATAATAGGTTAATTTTCTGTCTGGATTAATTGTTATTTTTCAACTAGACATTTCAATTGATTTTTTAAATAGTTTAATTATGTTATAAATATATAAAATAATTACAGTCTGCAATAAATGTAGACTCATTGTAGTTTAAAAGAGCTATTGCTAATTAATTCCTAAACCTTGAAAATTATATTACCAGCACATTCCCCAGTAAAGTAAATCAGAATTATGTTTTATTTTTGTTTGTATACAGTAAGCTAATAATTGTCTTATTTTGACAGTTTATATTTATTTGGCAATATTATCAATAATCTGGAACTCTCTTATCTTGCTAATAATATGGCCACTGCTGCTGTTGCTGTTATTTATTAGTTGGCATAACTAAGCATTTTCCTCAGAATTTGGGTAGTGTCGAGTGCATTCCTGAATAATTTGCTTAAAATAACATAGGTATATAAATAATATAAAACCATGAATAGTTTTGCTCCTTTACATTTGTAATGAGCCGCTGTTTTAATTATTAATTTTGTAATTTCCTTCCAGGGTTATGTGTATGGGTTGGTACTACACTACTTAATAAATACACAACATTTCACATTTTCGTCTATTTATGTTGATGAATAATAAAAGGAACGGGATACAGCAATAATACAGGAGCCCCCCCCAGTGGGAGAAGTCAGGACTACCACCCATATATCTGTATCTTTGAACAAAAAGGGCCGATGTCTAAACCACTGAAATTTGAGTGAACTGCATGAGTGACATCAGTGTGGGATAACCATAATTGTTAAAAGGGGCAATTGTTAAAGAAAAATATTCTTTTCCTCATTAACTAACTAACAATGACGTTAATATGGCTCATATTAATGGCCATATTAACGTCATTGTATTAGTATGGACATGGCCCTACCTGTAGAAGGTCTTCTGTAGCTAAGGCTAAATTTATGTATATTAATTAAGTTGCTCCTGAAGAGGCATCAAGAGATGCGAACATGTAGAGCATAAAATAAAGCATATAAAGTGAAGTTGGCGAGTTTTATATATGCATGACCTTCCGCCTATTCAAATAATATATTGAAAGAAAAAAGGGTCACAATTTTATAATAATAACAATGAGAAGACATTGGCCCTTTTAAAAATTAATATTTATTTTAACCGAGATGTCACTCGTTTAATCAAATTTCAGAGGGTTGGACATTGGCTCTTTTTGGTCCAAAGTACATTCATATCAAAACAGAGGCATTCCTCGTGGGAGCTTTGCCAACCTATGTTTGACGGGAAAATTGTGTTCAAAGATAGTTCAAAGTAACACCCTCCCCCCTCCAATAGACTGATTTAGTTCATTTTTACAACACTTCTCTCTTATTATATCCAGGACGTATACAGCGTTTCGTTACAATACAACAGAAATTACGACCAGTATGAGCAAACCCGCCCTCTTAATGAACCAATTTAGTTTATTTTGACAACACTTATTCCTTTTTATATGACCACAAAGAATACTGAGTTTTGTTGAAATATAACAAAAATTACTCCTGGCATTGACAAATAACTGCTTTGGCTCCGGAGTAAACCCTCCTCCAGTGGATCAAATTTGCTGGTTAACAAACTCGTTCAATCGTTTGGTGTGGGAATATTACATACCATGTTTTGTGTCAAAAAAACAAAAACTCTGGTGTGTATCTGATTAAAAGGTATATATATAAATAAATAAATTTTAACAGGGGTCATTTCTGGTGTCTTCTAGTTAGAATCGATAAATATTTGAAGACATTTTTGAAAAATTCCGTCTTGAGTGCAATCACAATAGCTACTGTCCTTCGGAGGAAAGTGCTAATATATATATTTATATATATATATATATATATATATATATATATATATATATATATATATATATATAAACAATGATAGTTGGTGGGGTTTTTCAAGGTATTTACAATTTAGGACGTCATGATGCCGTTACATCAAAACACGCTTTACAATTTAGGGTTAATAACTTTGAGTAGACTGGATTTGCCTGCAAGAAGAAACCAACTGGACAACCAAGAAGTGCGTTCTAGTGAACATTGATATTGTAAGCGAGTCTGTCTTACGAAGCCCACGGTGTTCAATTCGCAGAATTATTCATCTGCATTTAAGATTTCATCCATCAATTGATGGGCAATGATTAATGGTTACGATTAGGACTCTGTCAACAAATGATAACTAAAATAAACAATTACGATGAATTTCTAAACAATTTGCAGACCTGTCACGTACAATATCAATGCTTGCTGGAACAAGCACACTTCATGGTCGTCCTGTTGGCCATAGAAAACATTTTAATGAATAACACGCACTGTTTTACATTCCACCAATCTATGATTACTGAAATGGCAGACAGCCTGCTCCCTGACACAAACTCACAGTGCTGTCATCTGCCCATGGCAGCCACTACTCATTTCAAACATTCCCGTTTTTCTGTGTCACCTTGTATATGCGTATATATATATATATATATTATATATATATATATATATATATATATGTGTATGTGTATATATGTATACACACACATACATAAACATATACGCAAACACATGCACAATTGCATTATGTAGATACTCATCAGACTTTCTTACCTTAAAACATGTAAAGGTATTTTCATCTTTCTGATACTCTTTAAAATATGGTCATTTCTGTCAGAATTAATTATTTTAGTTAATGACTAATATTCTATTTTATCCTTAGTCGCTGGGACACTTCATCTTCTCCCACATTCTGGCATATATCACCAGTAGTGCAGTTTTTTAAACCACAGATTCATTTTTTTGTGGTTTTCAAAACTGGTTTCATATCTGTCGGAGTGTAAGAGAAGAGGTTAATTACTAATATAAATAATATTTTTAGTATTATTTTATTGTGGACTGTAATTATTTTATAAACTCTTTTTATATGTGATAATGTTTATGTTTTGTAATTGTTGATTAATTAGGTTAATATTCTTAATTGCTGTTCATGTAATTTTTGATTAATGAAGTTAATATTCATAGTTTATATTGTAATTTTTGGTTAATGAGGTCAAATGAATAGTTTATCTTGTCATTTTTGATTAATGAGGTTAATATTCCTAGTTTATATTATCATTTTGCTTAAAGAGGTTAATATTCATAGTGTAAATTGTCATTTTTGATTAATGCGATAATATTCTTAGTATATATTGTCATTTTTATTATGAGTTAATATTCTTATATATATATATATATATATATATATATATATATATATATATACACACACACATTGTCATTTTGATTAATGAAGTTAATATTCTTAATTCCTGTTCTTGTCATTTTTGAAATATGAGATTAATATTCACAGTTTACGTTGTCATTTTTTGATTTATCAGGTTAATATTTTTAGTTTATGTCATTTTAAAAAAAAAAGATTTTAATAAAAATTGGAATCCTTTGTAGATAAGTCCTATAGAGCTCTTTCATTATTAACTTTAGTTCGTTACCCTCATCTAAGCTCAATTATGTGATGTATTTATTAATTTGTATTTAGATTAAACAATAATTTTTTATAAATTCAGAGGAAATATCTTTTAAATGCATTTACATTGACTTGAAATTATCATTTCTTATTGTACAGAAGTTTTAATAGATTTACCTTCTTTTTACTTACTCTTATGAAGAGTTTTTTTTTTTTGTTGAATATTATTCCAGAATGATGTTTCACCAACCTTGTGTTAATTTATTTTTAATTACCCCAAAGTTCTAGTCATAGTTTTATTGCCACCTACACTCAGAATTGATTATTTTTTTATGAAAAATTTTCATTTGGGTAAAATTATTTAAATGTTATAACAAAAATTCATTTTTTTGCTTTTTTTACGGTATTGCTCACTATGTTCGTCTTTAGTACAGACTGAGAGATTGTAATTTTTGATTTGTTATAAATATTGTCTGCGAATGATTTAACAATATTGACTCTGATTCATGAGTCAGTGAAATAGTCTTTTTTTTTTTTCTCCTGTGACTGATATGCTGTTGGTAAGTTTATCTTTTCTTTTTCCTGATCCCATTTGGGTTCATAAAATAAGATTATGTAATTCGATCATATGTATTTCTTTATAACTTGATATTGTACAATGTATTCAATGTGGCAGAAGGTTAAATATGGCATAAAAAAGATGAGAAACATGTAGAGCAAAATAAAGAAGTAGTGATGAAAGTTGTGTATTGGTTGAAATTTGACCTTCTGCCTCATTGAATCCATAGTGAAAAATATGGTCACGATCTTATAATATGATATTGTATGTTCTTATTCTATTTTCTGTAACTTAATTTGTTAAAACCATTATATCTAGTTTCTTACTGACTTCTAAGAACGTTCATTATAAAATTAATGTTCTTGTACTTTCCCCTTGGTTTATCTACATATGCATGATAAATACATATCTAGGAAAATAATGAAAAAACTTTCCCCCTTAACTTTGTAATATTAAGAAAAATATCCTAAAACGTATATGAATATGGATGCTCTAAGATATTTCCACTGTAAATTTATTTAAATGTAATATTTAATCTATTACTTTAATGGCTTAATAAAATTAAAAGTTAGTACTCAGGAATATTTTCATCAACTTTATTTCTATATTTATATATTTTTACTTCTTATAACCTGACCTACGGTATTTTTCTGTTAAGGTTAAAATATATTAGTGTTTCATAAGAAACTGCTTAAATATTTATGTTATTAATCTCAAGGTTGCAACAAATTTAATATAATATTAATGACATTCAATATGTTTATAACTAAGGAATATTTTATTTTCATTCTTTTTTTTTAAATAACAAATATTTGGTTCAATTTTTATGCTACCAATAAATGTCTAACCTTTGAGATAAACATGTTTGAAGAATCCATTATTCTGTGGCACAATGTTTATGTTAATACATTGAATGTGCTTGTACTAGTATTGTTTTTATGAGGATTCTGATGGGTAAACAATATATATCTATATACATACATGCTTACATACCTAAATACACACACATATATATATATATATATATATATATATATATATATATATATTTATGTGTGTGTGTGTGTGTGTGATCCACATGCCCATGCTATTATGTAACACAAATATAACCAAATTCCAATTAGTTGTGTTTTAATTGATGCAATTTATTTGGAATATATTGAATAAAGCAGTGCCAAATTCATGGGGTACAAAAGATCATCTACCCCGGTGTGAAAACAGGCCTTCGAATTCATTATGAAAAGGACCCAAATCTCTGACAAGAGCAAATTTATCCTCTTTTACCCTTCGACTTATTTTTTTCATCAAATCTGAAATTGATATTATAAAGGTTATCATAATATCAACAAATCCACATAATACACAATGGTCCTTCTATTTATAAATAGTTATTTGTTTGAATATATGTACCACATAGTTGCTCAAATTCCATTTAGTTTTGTCTTAATTTGTGCGTATCTTCCTTCTTAAACACATAAATTTTATTGTTCTGATTGACATATGTGTTCTTATTATGTGTAATTATTGATTTAAGAATTTATCAAACATATTGTTCCTTTAGGACTAACATATTCTTAGCTTTTTATACATTGGCAGACACGGTATCTTAACAGCCTATTTATAGAAGTTCTCCAAAATTAATTTTTACCCTGCAAGATATTATGAATTCTAAACATGATGAGTAATAGACAACTTATTTTTTAGCGATATGGTTAATTGAATCTGATAAATTTTATTGCGAGACTTCATGAAGATTCCTAGAGAAAATGAATAAGACAGGTCATTATATCTTTACAAATGAGCAAGGTACAGTAGACGAAAAAATATAAATAAAATAAATTTTGGCTCAATAATTTGATATTTCGTTTCTAAGAGGAAATAATTCAAATAGGCACTATATGAATAATCATACAAGGACTATTACTGCCATATGCCATTTAATTAATGAGCTTAAATTATTTAAGTAGTTATTTATTCCATATTATCATAAATAATCATTACACTAATTAATTGATTAAAAATAAACTTAAATTTGTATTTATTAAAGGTTATTTATTTCTCCTCATGCATTACCTCAATGGAAAAGTTAATTTCAACTTAAGGATGTCGATAATATTTAAATTCTTTACTTAGAAGAGATTTTGAACTGTGGAAATGTAACAGGATGATTACATTCAGAGCTTGGTCATAATAGTTCAATTAAGTCCCCCCCCCCTTTTTTTAAATGAATATTTTATTTTATTACAAAATTGATATTTTATAACATCCTGTACTCGCCTTTTCATTCCTCCAACAATAGTCTTTATAAATTGTATTGATCTTTAGTTTTCCGTTTTCACAAACTTTTTTTTTAAGCACGATTGACCTGGTTTAAACTTTACTTGATGCCTTTGTAAACTTAAAGACTTATTATTTTACTCCAGTTTATATCCATTTCCGTTATTAAGTCCATCTTCTATTGAATATTAGTGATTATTTCTTAATTTACGTTGTTTATTGTACTTATGTGGTCCATTTTGTTTTTATAGCCCTGATGTAGGCTTGAAACGAATCCAAAATGTTGGCAATAAAGAACTTAGTTCTTGAATTTAAAAAATGTATTTTTTTCAGCTATTCTGACTGAATTTCCACTACTGCCACCCTTTTAAAATTGTTATTGTTTTCAGAAAAGTTAATTCCGTATAATGTTATAAAATCTTCCTCTGTAATAAGTTCCTCACTATATATTCGTATTGATTAGGCTTAATAATTTCATGGAACTAAGAAAGTATGGAAATAAATCAAATTAATTTCTTAGATATTTATATCCACATTTTAAATAAAGAAAGAGATATATAAAAGATGTTTCTAAAAAAAAATGTATATCAGATTGAACAAGAGTCATTGGTTTTATAACAGGGTGTTTCACTAGAAATATCTCTTTTCTCAGTAAAGGTTGGTTAGTAAAGAAAAGAAACCTTTCTCTACATATCTTTCCTGCATGTATGATGCGTTTGGGATTTTTTATTCAAAAATGGAAAAATCAAAGTTTATAGGTCAAATAAAATCATTAAATAGGCTTTTGGGCCTAAGTACATTTTCAAAACTGTTTTCTTTTACAAAGTTGTCCAAATTCTTAAAGAGTTGAATATCAGTATCAGTAGGAGTCAAATCTGCAAATTAAGGTGAGTGCAGAATAACTGAATAGCCCAGCTCCTCAAATTAATAACTGTTTACTGAAACATGAGGTCTAGCATTGTGTAGGAATATATGACTTCAGATGTACCAATGGGAACTTTATTTTGCTAAATATTTGAGGCATTTGATTATTTCTTTATCAGCAATGGTTGTAAAGGTAATGGTATCACCTCCAAGCAAAGAACCTCCAAAGCATTTAACTTAAGTTTTGGTATGTGTCCTGGTCCTATGTTGAGTTTTGAACATTGACGGTTTTGCAGGATGTGTCAGGTGTACTAAACCCCCTAACTGTGAGATAAGGTTACGGGGCTTCTGGAACCAGTGGCCCTTCCCATTCCTTCTCTACCATCTTCCATGTGTTATAGTTGTTTAAAACCCCAGTGAGACAGTTTTAAATACGCATGTTACTAGGCTAGGATATTCTCAAGAATCCCAGTCCAGGGGTGTACTTACAGTCTACAGGTGTGCTGAGCCTTGGGAAGCTGAATATCGCTGGTTGCATATATCCAGCCAGAGTGTTTAAAGGGTTAACTGATGCAGATAGTTATTTAATTTATTTCCTCTCAATGAAGGATAGTTATTTATAATTCATGTATCACCACAAGTAATTATACTTTTGAGGAAAGACTTGGTTTTCTTACCTTGCAACCAATGAAAAAAATGTTTTTTTTAATTGCTCTGAAATGATATTTGCTCCTATACTGAGTGCCCTCTAACTGTTTGATAATGAGTCCGCAGTAAGGATGTTGTTGTTAATTAAAGATAAAGGTCTTCCTATGGGCTGGTTTTCAAATTTGTTATTTCCAGCCAAAAATGTTGCAAATGGTGAACAGTCTTCTCCAAATACCATAATGGTGTTTCTTGCATCCTTTGTCCCCAAATGCTCAAGTTTAGAATGATAAATCACGAAAACCGACTGCTTCCATGGTCATATCTGGCGGTTTATTATAGAGGGTGTATTGGATTAAAGGGCAAATCAATATCAACAAGAAATTTAGTATTAATGTTTAGATATGTTGAAGTAATCTATGGATTGGATGTAAATAAGTTTACATGAAGTTGTACTCAAAATTAGTACTTTTTTTATTTTGTTCCCCTTGCTAAGTAGTCAAAATGTTCTTTTGGTCATTTTGAAAAGGTTTCATGGAATATAATTCATTTTTTTCTACTTTTGAGAACTGTAGGTACCTCTCTTTCATTTTTTCTCGCTCTGCCATGTAGAGAAATCTTTTTTTCTTTTATGTAGCTGATACAGAAGCGAAATAACTTTTCAAGTAACATTCATGCCTCTTACTTTGTCTGGTTCTAAAAGGTTTAGTATAAAGCATTCTCCTAAAGGGGAATTTTTAATCTTTCATAATCTTTTCTTAAGTAAGGAAAACCATTTAGAAAATATTTAGTTTCTAGGTCTGCCAGTAGCCGCAATTTTATACCAAATTTATCTGGTTTATTTGGCATATATTGGATAGAAAAACACCTACAATTCATGGGGTAGAACAGATCATTTACTTTAACTCTCACCAGGATGAAAACAGGCCTTCGAATTCATTATGAAAAGGTCCCAAATCTCTGTCAAGAGCATTTGACTCGTTTTCTTTTTTTCATCAAATCTGAAATTGATATTTTATGGTTTATCGTCATATCAACTAATCCACAATGAGCCTTTATATTATAGCTCAGGCTTTAAAAAAAAAAAATAATAAATAAATAAATATATAATTCCCACAATAAATGAACAAAGTCAGGAAAAAACCAATGTGCTTTCACAGCTGAAAATATAAATGTAACGTATGGGTTTCACGACCCATCCGATCCTTCTAATGTTTAATTGTCCAAAGAGTGTGTATAGAGTAAGTCAGTTATGTAGAAAAGTAAGTATGCATTTAAGTAAAGTAAGTCTTAATGCTTCAGTAAAGAATGATTAATTCATAAAAGAATTAATTATCTTTCAAACTTGTTTTTTAATCCTTTAATCAATAATTATTTGGTTCTAATGGTTTGGCTATTTTCATATATACAAAGTAAGGTTTCTGCATTAAGTAATGTGTTAAAAATTTAAAGGGTAAATAAAAGAACTTAATGGTGGCTTTTTTTATGAGTCAATATATATATATATATATATATATATATATATATATACATATATATATATATATATATCCTTTTTTTTATTTAAATACATAACAAAAAAAAAACAGCTTATTTTAGTTTAGATTAACTTTAACCCATCTTTTAACAATATTCTGTTATTTATGAGGAAAATAACTGCTTACGTTTAGTCTCATTTAATGTCATCCAAGTTATGCCTTATATATTCTTATTGGTTTAATTTGATTTGATTGGCAAGAAGGTTTTATAATCTACAGCAATTATAACTGTAGAATCAATGATCAAAACCTGAAATATATATGTAATCTCCTTGTATCATGTGGATATATTAGCCTTGTACTATGTGGATTAAAATATTTACTAATATTAATGAAATTCATTTAAAGAATGCCAATGTACCTTTTATAAATTGTAGATCATCATTAAGGCTGTAAACAATTTGGCAATATTAAGTTTATATCAAATTGAAAATAATATGGAAACTTAACTTTTAAAACTATAGATAACTAAATCTGAAACTACAATAATAATTATATGTAAATAATCTGAAGAAGGAAAAATTGCACAGTTTGCTTATAAACATAGGTTCCTAAATATTTACATTTTTTAATTAATTATAAATTATTTATTTGTCTTTTGTTTTTTTTTCTCACGTGTACACTATATTTTTTCTTTTTATTATTAATTTCAAATATATGTTTGCTTCACATTGTGCACATTTATACAATATTGATGCTGTCCTTACATTTCGACCAAAGTGTAGGCAATCATACTTTTTTTTTTTCACTTATGAGTATTTATATTAATCAAGAACTTTGGCAAAAATTTCCACTATCAGATCTCTCTAAAATAAATATGTTTTAAACCAAGGTTTCTCAAACCAAACATGAGAATCTCATTCAATGATTCAACCACCTTCATTTTTCTTTTAGTTTGATAAAAATACTGTTTTTTTTTGTTTTTTTTTCTATTAAATTGCTTAAGAAAATTGCATGGTTAGAAACATAAAAATTTAAGTAATTATTATTATGAAGAACTGATGTGTATCTTGTATTTATGCAATGCAAATGAGCTTAGAAACAATGTTCACTCTGTTTTTAAGTGTGTCCAAAATATACTTAATGTATTCTTATAGTTTTAGTTCAATGACAACATCCTACAATCTCAAACATATTTAGAATAGGTTATCTGTGTAGCAATGCATTGTTGAGACGATATAGGTTAATTCTTAAGAAATTACTACCACATGCAGAACACTTCAAGCCTCTGCAGCTTTGCTTACATCACCTCTTCTTTTAAATTTAGCATTTTAATTTAGATTTATTCCAATTATAAAAACAGGTCATGAATAATTTCATTAGATCTTTGAGTATTAGTTAAAAATTTGAAACACGCAATAGCTATTGAATATTAAGACTTGTAAACATTTTAATTTTTCAAGGAAGTTTATTGACTATTGCATGTGCATTTTTAGTTCCCCAAAACTTCATTGAAAACATTCACTTAATATTTATCAGATGTTGCATTTTCATAGTTATTTAAAAAATAGTCTTTGTTTTCCTTAATAAAATAAAAGGCAATGAAAACATAGTTGTAAGGACCTAAATTTAAAAAAAAAGAAAGAAAAGTTATTATTTAAAAAAATATTATAAACATTCACTAAATCGATTTCATACAGATCTCGAAGAGAAAATCCCCAAAATATTTATGTTTAGATTAGCTGTTTTTTCGTTTTTTAAAATAATAATGAAAGAGTAACGATTCAAACCAGTATGACTCAATTTTGATATGAAATATTCATTCTTGGATAAAAATAATTTTAAAAAAGTACAATCTTATTGATAAAAAAATATAATAATTTAAAACCATAAAATTTATTTCATCCAAATTTAAGATCGTTTATTCCATATTTGATTAAAAAAAATTTACAATGTATAGTCACTTAGTTCATTTTTTGAGAATTCAAAAAGTGTTACAAATGATTACGAATTAAGTTTTCTTAATGGTTATGATTTTGCTATAAACTTATCTAATAAATTTATTAAATGATGTAAACATAATGTAACCACAGTAAATGTATACAAAGAAAAGTAGTGTAGGCATTCTTCATAGAATATTAATTGATGTTTACTATTTTTCATTATTTCAGTTTTGTGATTCAATATTTATTGGTGTCACTAAGATCCTATGTAAAATCTAAAATATTTCAATCAGTAGACTATTATATATTAATGCTGTATAAAAGGAATTCAACTTAATGGATCTTATAAATGTTACACAAGCTCTTCTTATTTAATTCATAATTCTCCTTATCGTGAATTAAAATATTTTTTACTTTTCCAGTGGTTTTATTTCATACACCTTCCTCACTACTTTTGTGTCAACCCAACAAAACGAAAGTAACTAACCATTTGGAATTTTTTTATACAAAAAAAATTGACCACCTAATAGTAATAGTGATCAGATCTAAGATCAAATACTGCTCATTTAGTTTGATTCTTCCATAGGGAGGAAACCTTTTAATTCAGAACTCATAGATCTCGAAAAAAAAATGTGGCTCAGATTTGTACATCCATATATATGTATGTACACACATATATATATATGTATATATATATATATATATATATACATATATATACACATATATATATATATATGTATATCCGTTTGCTCTCTCACAGGCTCAGAAATAGTCCGATTTTGATGAAATTTGGTACCAGGGGTGTATATAGAAAATCATTTCGGGATGGGCAAGGACCACCGAGGTATTTAAGGGGAATACCCCCAAGATGGAGGGCGGATGCACGAAAATATTAAATATTTTAGTGTAAAAGGGTAAGTGCTTATTAGTTCTGAACTAATAGCTCTTATATAATTTATTTTTGAGGTTTTCATGACACATTTTTATCGATTAAATAAAAAAAAAATTTAGGGGCTGCAGCCCCCCCCTTATATATGCTCGTGTTCGGTACAAAAATATTTCTTCTAATTTGAGAGGTCAAGTTCGTTAACCCGCAGAATCCGTCCACCGGTTTTTGGAGGGAAAAAATACGTGCGAAAAAAATCATAACGTTTATGTTTTCGAGTTCATTTCCTTCCAAGTACTTGTTGCTTAACATAGGAAAGAGAATGAAACCAAGACGATATCTGTAACTGTTTTTGAGAGAAGTGGAAAAAATGTTTTTGTAACTCATTTTCGGTTTGGGTACTTAGAATCGTGGGATTCAATTTAAATTCATCTGAACTAAGGTGTTTAAATATTGGTAACATTTAGAGGAAGTATTCGAAAAAAAAATGTATTTATATATATATATATATATATATATATATATATATATATATATATATATTTTAATTCATTTATTTATGTGCACCCGCAACAAAGGTGATGTGCTCAAAACAATTATACAGATACATTTTTATTAATATACATACATGATAAGTTTTGGGATCTTTGTATATTTTTGTAAATAACTCGAAAATGTTTGGGTTATCGTGGTAAGTGGACGGGAACGATTCGAAAGCTTACTAAATTTTTGTACATAAAAACGTTATGAAGCAATTTTCGATGTGGCAATGTTAATCGGAGAAAAAAGTTATTAAACCTGCAAAATTGTTAGTTTTGTTCTTTTAAACGGGTTGTTGTCTTTGTTTTACTCACTCGGTGGTCGTTTTTTGTTTTAAATTCGATTTATCAGTAAAATTAGTATTTTAGTAAGAGAAGGCAAGAAAATGAGAAAGTTATTGGTAATAGTGTTTTCCAGGTGCCTGGTTATAAAAATTTGATTCTAAACCCCCAGCCAAGGCCCATACTAAATTAGCCCACCCAGAAATGTTTGTCTAGAGCCGCCTATGGCCTTAAAGGGTTAAAAAGTGAGTTAAACAGAGATCTTAACCCGTTCAAAAGAACAAAACTAACAATTTTGCAGGTTTAAGCACTTATTTCTCCGATTGACACCGCCCCATCGAAAATGACCAGAATTTTTTTTGTCGAGAATTTTGTAAACTTTCGAATGGTGACCTTCGACTTAACACGATTTCCAAATCGTTTTGGAGATATTTTAGAATATATAGCAAGATCCGAAAACTTCTCATGTCTGTTAATAAAATATATTTTCTCTAATTTTTCCTTAACTCCAAACGCAACAAAAATGTAAATATATTAGTTTGGATGAATTTCAAACATGTAGAAAATATTTCAAATGAATGTCAGACCTCTGGCATAAGTTTAAACTTAATCAATCGCTTATGAATAACCGAACTGACAATTAGTTGGGAAAAGCAGTTGTATAAATTTTCTCGTAAACAGATATCGCTTTAAAAATGGTTTCATTCTTTTTCCTCCGTTAGAGAAACTATAAAACGAGTAACAGGATTCTGATGGCTAACGAACTTGACCTTTCAAATTAGACGAAAGTTTGTTACAAACATTATGGTCTTCGGGGTTTCACCGTTGTCTTTATCAAGAATTTACATTATACTATGCTCCTGTGGAAAAGAGTATATCAGGCAAACCGGAAGATTGGTGTCCACAATAATCGCAGAATATATGAAGGCTGTAAAAAACGGCAATACTGAAAAATCAGAGGTGGCATTTCTGGAAACATTTCTACAGCACTAACCATGCAATCCAATTTGATAAGGCCAAGATTCTAGTCAAGATAGAAAACTACCAAGAACGAATTATTAGATAAGCAATAGAAATAGTGAAACAACTGGAGAATTATAACAAACAAGATGGTTATAAGCTCAGTAAATTGTGGTACCCAGTCATTAAACCTAGACACACAAGAAGGATAGAAGATGGACCAATAAACGATCCGGATGTAACCGACCAATCAGGATCAAACAAGAGGATAACGGACCAATCAGAATCATGGAAGAGAAGACTAGGAAACCGTCCAAAAACGGGTACTTATACATGGTGAGCTAGGCAACATCCTCATTCTCAGATGTAACCCCGAGGAAGCCAGCAGTATGACTGGCGAAGAAAGTGAAGACATGGTAAAAATCCGAGGGCTATAATATTTGTAATGACTCGGACCGTGGACGCCTACGAGTTAAAAAGTCCGACTCGCAGGAACTGCATCATCTTAGCGCGGTTCCGTTCTTATCCCTAGTCTAATTTGGAAAGATTAAAATAGAATTATTTTGGTTCCACCAGCCTTGAAAGGTCTTGATTTACGATCTTACCTGTATGGGTCGGCCAACCCATAAGTCGGCCAGAAAGGCCTCCGCTCAGAGGCATTTGGAAAGCCTTGGGATCTCTCTCTTTGAACGCTACATTTTTAACAATAAATTGATCTTCTTATTTTAATTAATCTGTTTTATTGTCAAATACATTATCCGACTATTAGCAATTAAAAAATAACAAGGAATAAAACAGACAAAAAGAACCGTTCGAATAAACGAAATCAATTTCTTTAAAGTTTTAAGCACTTATTTCTCCGATTGACATCACCTAATTAAAACTTTCTTCAGAACTTTTTTTGTAGAGCATTTAGTAAGCTTTCGAATGGTAACCTTCCGCTTCCTAAGATTGTCAACGGTTTTCGAAATATTAAGGAAAGTATACAAAGTTACCAAAATTTTTTATGTCTGTTAATAAAATATTTTATTCTAACCCTTCCTTAACTCCAAACGTAACAAAAATGTCAACATATTAGTTTTAATGAAAGTAGAACATGCAGAAAATGTTTCAACTGAATCCCATGATTCTAAGTACCCAAACCAAAAACGGTATTCAAAAACTATTTTTCCAATTTTCTCGAAAACGGTTAAAGCTATCGCCTTGAAAATGATTTCATTCGTTTCCCTAGCCCAAGAAGCATATAAAACGAGTACTTACAAGCTTATGAACTCAAAAACGTAAGCGTTACGATTTTTTTTGCGCGAATTTCGCCCCAAACGCCATCTTCCAGTGGGCGGATTCTGCTGGTTAGCGAACTTGACGTTTCAAATTAGACGAAAGATTTTTGTACCAAATTTCATCAAAATCCGACCATTCGTCTTCGACCTAGAGAGCGAACAGACAAATATATATATATATATATATATATATATATATATATATATATATATATATATATACACACAAATTTTAACCACCATCATTTTCGGTCTCTAGGAATTCTGAAACACAAAATTTTCTAGTCGGCACTTCCGGATTGCGTCATGAGATCAACCTTATAAGCGGGGCCCTCCCTATGAAGGGACGGAGGAACCGCGCTAAAAGCGATTGGTTTCTTACTCCCAAAAATTAATAGAGTTCTATTAATTTTAGCGAGTTGGATAGACTAGTGTCGCTAAAATTAATAGAATTCTATTAATTTTAGTGAGTTGGATTGACTAGAGTTTTGATATCTTCTTGAGCGAGCGGAAACGCATAGCACGTATGCCCATAATGCTAAATAAATGTATAATATCCAAAAAGAGAGAGAGAGTAAAGGAATAAAATATGTGTTTACAAATATCATTGTTTATGTTAGCCATCATAATCTGCAAAACAGTTAACTTTAATGCTTAATAACTCTTTTCGTAGTTGAGAGATTTGATTTTGATCATATTAACCTTTTTATTAATAAATATTGCTTGTCATTATATAATATGAATTATAACCGTAGATAACGAGTAAAGTAGTAATAGATAACCAGCAAAGAACCTCTAAGCTAATTAGTAAGCTTATCAGCGAGTATGAGTAACTGTTATAAATCACAGGATTCTGCTGGTTAACGAACTTGACCTTTCAAATTAGACGAAAGATTTTTGTACCAAATTTCATCAAAATAGGACCATTCGTCTAGGAGCTAGAGAGCGAACTTATATATATATTGTAGATGGAGATAGTTAGCCGCTGTAGAGATACGAAGACAGGTATAGTTGGGATTCGGCTAGGAGAAAAACGTCAGACTTTCAAAAAGAAATCTGTATTTTGGACGTTTCGACTGCAACAATGGCAGCCTTCTTCAGCTAAAAAATATATACAACTTATAAGTAAAGAAAATGTACAAGTAGTAGGTAAAAGACAGGCAGAAATGAGCGGAGTATATATATCAATACAATAAATTTTAACCAATCTTATTTTTAAAACAATGAAAATACGGTAGTTGGAAAGAAAACAGCATGTAGAACTTGTTAGTAAGTAACCGCGGTTCCTCCGGTACCCGGAGGAACCGCGCTAATAAAAAGAAAGATTGTTGTACCAAATTCCATAACAATTGGGTGAGCAGACACACACACACACACACACACACACACACATATATGTATATATATATATATATATATATATATATATATATATATATATATATATATATATATATATATATAAACATTTTTTATATTGCTTGTATTTATAATATCGGTGAAATTTACTAGAAAAATTCAAGCTCGTTACCCCACAAAATTGGCCTATAACATTTGTCGGCAAAAAAAGAAAAAAATCATAGCTGTTTTGCGTCGATAGCCTTCCAAGCGAAGTTATAAATTTTAGTTTTCTTTGGAGGAGAGGAATAAAGAGAACGTTTCTCATGTAAATTTCGATTGATCAATTTCAAAAGGAGACATGGGCGTATATAAGGGAGGGCTGAGGAGGAGCACCCCCCCCCCCTTAAATTGTGATGTAATCGAAAACATTTGACATAAAAATAAATTAAATAAGATCACTTATTACGCCCATAGATCTTACCTAGTTATGGTTGAAGGTTGTTGAATAGTTTCTTCACTCACTTTTAATTGTTATTCAACAGATCTGTTACATCATGATGGATATTTAATGTAATTCATATATTACTTTTGAATTTAGAGTAAATATTAACACGTAATTAATTTGTTCCCATCAATAGGAAAACATTTATCTAATCTAATCAGATAATAACTTAAAACGAAAAACCTAATCTTCTGGAGAGCACGTCGATGAATCAATGATTTGAGGTGCCTGATTTGATTCATGTTTTTCTAATACTTTCTTTGAAATGGTGAACAATTTCCTTCTCAAAATCACTTAAAGTCATTCATTATCTAGCTGAAGCAAGACTATTAAGATTTTTTTTTTTTTTCCATATTGCATCGACGAAGTAGAAAGTCTCCTTCCCTGCGCGTTTGGTACACTACGTTCCGTCCTGAACAAAGGCAGTTCCCAGGCCTTTTGCACGCCTCATTTGTTATTATTATTTCATAAAGATCTATCTGCTTGACCTCCATGTTACTATTATTACTATTAATTTGAGAGCTGGCCTTGTGGAGCAGCGATGTGAAATAGCTGTCTTAACTGCACCAGGTCCTAAGAAATGGAAATGGAACTATTAACATTTTATTTTAGACATTTTTGATTAAAGTCTACACATCTGTGTGAAAATTGTCAATACATAAACAAACGTTTTACTGTATTAATAATAAATGCCCCAAGAGGCACCTACGAATAGGATCCTAAATAAAATTGCGTAGGTGAAAATCACACGGGGTGAAGAATATTTTAGCCAGTGAATATCAAGTCATTAAAATTGGAAATATTAAGAAGAAACTGCTATAAAAAACGTTGATTGAAAATGGGGAGATCATTGACAATATAAAGATTACAAATATAAAACTTTTAGATAACCAATCTGGGATAAAAATCACTAACGTATATAGAAAAAAAATTGGGGAGGGGTGAGAGCATTTAGAGGGTATGGAATACTAACAATCTAGAACTTGAAATAGTTAGCCAATTAAAACGCTATTACACCCCAAAAAAAATATTTTTTCTGAACTAATTAATCTTAATTTATTTATTTTAAAGGTTTTAATGTCACATTTTTACTTATTTCGGGGGGGGGGCTGCAGCTCCCTCAGCCCCCCCCCTTATATATGCCCATGATAAAAATTCCCTCTCACTCGAAGACCTGACATTTCCACTAAAAATCTGAAAAAAGTCTCCAAGATCCCCCATAGATTTACCACCAGCGCACTGCAGCGTAAGACCTGAATACTTATGTATCCCGAATTATCTTGGGAAGTCTTGTTTCCTTTTTCTTTACCTTTGATTAATTTCAGATTTGGTTTGTTGTTTATTTAGTAATGTTGTATTTACTTTTTCTTCTTCTCCTTTTTATTGACTATGCACTTATTTTTTATTAATTTCTTTTTAATCTTTTCTCTTTTTTTATATGGAACAATATTTTTATCCCCCCGTAAATAGTTTCAACATAGATCCTCGCTTCCTTATCCCCTTCTTGTTCCAGTATCCCACAATCCCATATTCTCACCCCCATTTTTGTATTAATATGCACTGATGTTTTTTTATGTAAATAGCGTTAGTGTTTGTTACATATAAACTTTTATTTCTTAATTTATATACAGGTTGTCCCACATTGAGATGTCATAACTTTAGGGGTTTATTCTACATGTCATTTGTAGCTCAGGGACGCAGAAATGAGCGTTCTACCTCAACAAGTAGAGGAGCTACTCAAACTTTCGTCTTTTTTAAAAACTACTGGCTTTTCTAAAGAAAAACTGAGTTCTCGGAATTTTTGATCAATGAATCGTAAATAAAGACCACAATTTTAGAATCTACATTAAATTTCCCCGTTATTGACACCTACATTAAGAAACACCCGTTATTGAAATATTACCATGTAAATCAAGAGCTATATTCAAAGGCATATAGATGAGATCGTTTAATATTAGTTTTTTTTATTAAATTATTCAATATTTTCTTAATCAGCTATTTTTAGACTTAGAGGTTTGCCTCCGCCAACCTCTATTATTTAATAAGCTCCGCCAACCTTGTATTATTTAATAAGCTTCAAAATGGTACCTCGAAGTTTTAGAAAAAAATCGATTTCAATCTATTTTTTTCTGATTTTCAAGTCAAAACCAAAGGATGTGCTTCAGCGTGAAGGAGCCATTCTGAACAAATTCTTTAATTTCACACGATGATGGCAATGTTCCATCCTTCCCACTCTACATGACGTTTATTACACAAGCCCATCTATCAAATTAACTCACTCTGCTTTCAAATGGATGGTTGCCTAGCTGATAATCTACGAGTGTTGACGGAACGGCTGAACAGTGAATTTCATAACCGTTCCCACACTACGTACACACATTTTTTTCTCTGAATATGGATAAGAGGACAATGCGGAATCAAGGGTAAAAGAATTTGGAAGAACATAATGGTAATAAATACCATTATTTTAAATATAATGAATACATTTATTATATGGTTATGCCTTGAGGCTCTTTGTAATATTGATTCTATTCTATTTAATTAAATTTCTGCTTATAAGTGAACTGGGTTCTACATTACAATAATTTTAAATTGTATACTAAAAACACTCTCCTGTAGATAAAAAGCGAAAAAATATGCATTTAAATGAAAGGCACCCTCAAAAGTTGCTTAAAATGTTACCTCGTTTTCCTCGGGAAAATCTATAGAAATCTATGGGTGAGAGAAAACTGTTTATTACTGTGGACTTATATCTATTTGTCCAGTAGATTTTCAAAATGTCTACAAATATAAGCTTAACGTCTATCTGAATGCACGGCATTAGGGAGGGCGTCTTGTCTTTGAGATCTTATTAGCTGGCACTGCTCCTGGGTCCTGTTGATGAGTTCCTCTTTCGTCGTCACAGGCTCTGAGTACACTCTGCTCTTCAATGTTCCCAATACATGGAAATCTAGAGGATTCAGATCAGGAGGTAAACGAACTGGTCCAAAGTGGGCGATACAACAATTAGGGAATTCAGTGTTCAGCCATTCCAGGAATTCAAGACGCGTCCATTATGAGCTTGGCAACCGACTATTTGAAACCAGAGTGAGTTGTTATTTGGGAGATGGGCTTATGTAATAAACCTTATGTAGTTTGGGAAGGATGGTTTATCTCCATCATCGTGTGAAATTAAAGAATTTATTAAGAATGGCTCGTTCATACTAAAGCACATTAATTGGTTTTGAAATAGAAATCAGAAAAAAATAGATTGAAATAGATTTGTTTCTAAAACTACGAGGTACCATTTTGAACCTAATTAAATAATGCAACTTTTGAGGCGGAGGCAAACCTCCAAGTCTAAAAATAGCTGATTCAGAAAATATTGAATAATTTAATAAAAAACTAATATTAAACATTCTCATCTATATGCCTTTGAATATAGCTCTTAATTTACACGGTAATATTTCATTAACGGGTGTTTCTTATTGGAAATTTAAAGTAGATTCTAAAAATGTGGTCTTTATTAACGATGCATTGATCAGAAATTCCGAAAACTCAGTTTTTCTTTAGAAAAGCCAGTAGTTTTTAAAAAAAAGTCCGACTCGCAGGAACTGCGTCATCTTAGCGCGGTTCCAGTTTTTTTTTTTTTTTTTTTTTTTTTTTTTTTTTTTTTTTTTTTTTTTTTTTTTTAACGCACATCTACATCTAGGTCATTAGCGCCGACATCCAGGGTGTAGCGAGGAATTTCACCAGCGAGCCGTGGGATGATAAAATTCCTGCCGGAGGTTGGGAATCGAACCCACCATCTCCCGCTTATGAATCCAAGGCGCTAGCCATTAGACCACGGGAGACCCCGGTTCCTGTTCATATCCCTATTCTCATTTGAAAAGCATAGAATAGAAACAGATAATATTTTCCTCGGCCTTTGTTCAAAGGGTTTTATGGCTGGCTATACCTGGGGTCAGGTCCGCAAGACCCTAGAATCCTCTTCTACCGATACTTCATTTCATACGTTTCAATGAATTGGAAAATATCAAATATTTTCACACATTCCCGTGTTCTTTTACTATAGTAATAATTCTACAGATAAAATCAATTAAAAAATAAAATAAAAAAACCATCAGCATAAAGGCAATTGAAAATATTCAAAAGACGTCAACGAATCTTTTTCTCTTGGCAAGCTATATTTCTAACAATGAATTGTTTTTCTTATTTTGCCTAATCTGTTTTATTGTAAAATACATTATCCAACTATAAGCAATTAAAAAATAACAAGGAATAAAAACAGACAAAAAGAACAGTTCGAATAAGAAACATCAATTACTTTAATGTTTTAAGCACTTATTTCTCCGATTGACATCGCCTAATCAAAACTTTCATCAGAACCTTTTTTGTAGAACATTTAGTAAGCTTTCTAATGGTATTCTTTCGTTTACCAAATTCTTAACCTTTTTCGAGATATTAAGGAAAATATACAAAGTTACCAAAACTTTTTATGTCTGTTAATAAAATACGAAGACAGGTATAGTTGGGATTCGGCTAGGAGAAAAAAAACGTCAGACTTTCAAAACGAAATCTGTATTTTGGACGTTTCGACTGCAACAATGGCAGCCTTCTTCAGCTAAAAAATATATACAACTTATAAGTAAAGAAAATGTACAAGTAGTAAGTAAAAGACAGGAAGAAATGAGCGGAGTATATATATCAATACAATAAATTTTAACCAATCTTATTTTTAAAAACAATGAAAATACGGTAGTTGGAAAGAAAACAGCATGTAGAACTTGTTAGTAAAAACTGTACAAAAAAAAATTGAACAGTAAAAACAACGCACATTTTTTATGTAGTGAAAAACAAAATCTATTTTATAAGTGAATACAATTTATAACAATTAATATATAGATACATACCACTAGAGAATGCCTAGGGGGGAGGGAGGAAGACCTCGAGGACAACTTAGGTAACCATGGTAGAAGTATGAACGACAGCAACAAAACCCGTGGTCTTTATAGTTATGAAAAAGGGGTGGGGGGGGGCGGCAAATCGGTGCAGATAAAAGAGGTACAATTGCTGGGTTGTAAAGGCGGGTTGTAAAAGGTGTTAAGAGCTTAGGGACACACAAGTAGAGAAATTGTCTGGAGCCTGGGAAAAAAGATAAAAAGTCCGACTCGCAGGAACTGCCTCATCTTAGCGCGGTTCCGTTCTTATCCCTAGTCTAATTTCGAAAGATTAAAATAGAAGCAGTTATTATTTTGTTGAGAGGAGATCGTTGACCGTTGATGATGCAAGGTAGGGATTGTCCGGGTTAGGTCACTGCTACTTAATAATACATACCCCATATGTGTATGTATGTGGGCATATATATGTACATATGTGTGCGTGTATATGTGTATGTGTATATGCATATATATAAATATATATATATTATATATGTATATATATATATATATATATATATATATATATTTACATAGATATGTGCATATATTAGTGTTAAATATGTCCTACTTGTATTTACAGCCCTGATGAAGGCTTGAAGTTCAAGCCGAAACGTCGGCACAATAAAACCATTTTTACGATAAAATGTAGTTTTATTAAGTAGCAGTGACCGAACCCTGACAGTTATATTTTGGTTCCACCAGTCTTGAAAGGTAGGATTTACAATCTGACCTGGAAGGGTCGGCAACACAAGAAACCGTCCCGCTAGTTGCAAGGTCTTGGAATCTTGGAAATCTATATTTCTAACAATAAATTGTTTTTGTTATTTTACTTAACCTGTTTTATTTTCGAATACATTATCCAACTATAAGCAATTAAAAAAAAACAAGGAATAAAATACAGGCGAAAAGAACACTTTGAATAAGCGAAATCAATTACTTTAAAGCTTTAAGCTCTTATTTCTCCGATTGACATCGCCTAATCAAAACTTTCATTAGAACCTTTTATGTAGAGCATTTAATAAGCTTTCTAATGGTATTCTTCCGTTTACCAAAATTCTCAACAGTTTTCGAGATATTAAAGAAAGTTCCCAAAATTTATATTATTTCTAGCAACAGAAAATTGGCCTCATTTTTCATATCCTGTTTTACACACAAAATTTTCGCAACATAAGAAATTACAAAACTAAAAAGCAATAAAAAACGAAGGGAAAGAGACAAAAATTACAACAAGAACGACAAAAACCCGTTCATAAGAACAAAACAGACGTATTTGAAGTTTTAAGCACTTATTTCTCCGATTGACATAACCTAATCAAAAATAGTTTTAGAATCTTTTTTGTAGAGAATTTAGTAAGCTTTCAAATAGTTTCTATCCACTTACCACGATTTCCCAACCGTGTTCGAGATATTAATGAAAGTATACGAACTTCCCAAAACTTTTCATGTCTGTTCATAAAATATTTTATTCTAACCCTTCCTTAACTCCAAACGTAACAAAACTTTCAACATATTAGTTTTAATGAAAGTAGAACATGCAGATAAAGTTTCAACTGAATCCCATGATTCTAAGTACCCAAACCAAAAACGGTATTCAAAAAATATTTTTCCAATTTTCTCAAAAACGGTTAAAGCTATCGCCTTGAAAATGGTTTCATTCGTTTTCCTAGCCCAGGAATCATATAAAACGAGTACTTAGAAGCTTATGAACTCAAAAACGTAAGCGTTACGATTTTTTTTGCGCGAATTTCGCCCCAAACGCCATCTTCCGGTAGGCGGATTTCGCTGGTTAACGAACTTGACCTTTCAAATTGGACGACGGATTTTTGTACCAAATTTCATCAAAATCGGACCATTCGTCTTCGAGCTAGAGAGCGAACAGACAAATATATATATATATAAATAAATATATACATATATATATATATACAAATTTGAACCACCATCATTTTCGGTCTCTAGGGGTTCTGAAACGCAAAATTTTCTAGTCGGCACTTCCGGATTGTTTCATTGTATCAACCTTATAAGCGGGGTTCCTCCCTATGGGGGAGGGAGGAACCGCGCTAAAAAGGAGGTCAGGACAATTTATGGAAGACGGAGGAGTAAGCAGGGGAGATGTTTTGTTTGTCGGTTTTGTAATTAATGTTATTGGGGTTTAAGTTAATGTGGACGCATTCGGAAATCTGTCGCTTCTTGGTGTTTCGTTCTGTGGAAAGTATTTTAGTGTCGTCAAAGTTGAAAGTGTGTTTTTTAGTTATGGCGTGTTTTGCGAGGGCGGATTTGTGGATTTCTTTGTTTTTTATTGTCCGTTTGTGTTGTGTTATGCGGGAGTGAATATAATTTTTGGTTTCACCTATGTATACAGCATTACAGGAGGGGGTTTGGCAGGGTATTTGGTAAACAACGTGGGTGGCGTAGTCATAGGGAAGGGGATCTTTGAGTTTGGTGTACAATGTAGTAAGTTTGTTAGTGGTTTTTAACCCAAAGTTTAGTGACGGGAGGGCTTTTTTTAAAGTCTTTGTGAGTTTTTCCGTCAGTCCTGGTGTGTATGTCAGGGAACGAAATATCTGGAGGGAGGATTCGGGGGAGGTATTGGGGGAGGTGGCATTGAAGGATTGGGATTTTATTTGTTTTATAAGCCGGTTTATGAGGTTGGGGGGGAATTGATTCAGTGTTAATATTTCGGTAGCTCTATTCAAGTTTACATTGTGGAAGGACTCATGGGATAAGGAGAGGGCGCGGCGACTATACCTGTCTTCGTATCTCTACAGCGGCTAACTATCTCCATCTACACTATGTTAATAAAATATTTTATTCTAACCCTTCCTTAACTCCAAACGTAACCAAAATTTCAACATATTAGTTTTAATGAAAGTAGAACATGCAGAAAATGTTTCAACTGAATCCCATGATTCTAAGTACCCAAACCAAAAACGGTATTCAAAAACTATTTTTCCAATTTTCTCGAAAACGGTTAAAGCTATCGCCTTGAAAATGGTTTCATTCGTTTTCCTAGCCCAAGAAGCCTATAAAAAGAGTACTTACAAGCTTATGAACTCAAAAACGTAAGCGTTACGATTTTTTCTGCGCGAATTTCGCCCCAAACTCCATCTTCCAGTGGGCGGATTTTGCTGGTTAACGAACTTGACCTTTCATATTGGACGACTGATTTTTGTACCAAATTTCATCAAAATCGGACCATTCGTCTTCGAGCTAGAGAGCGAACAGACAAATATATATATATATATATATATATATATATATATATATATATATATATATACATATATATATATACAAATTTGAACCACCGTTATTTTCGGTCTCTAGGGGTTCTGAAACGCGAAATTTTCTTGTCGGCACTTCCGGATTGTTTCATTGTATCAACCTTATAAGCGGGGTTCCTCCCTATGGGGGAGGGAGGAACCGCGCTAAAAGACAAAAGTTTGAGTAGCTCCTCTGCATGTTGAGATGGAACGCTCATTTCTGCGTCCCTGAACTACAAATGGGATGCAGAATAAACCCCTAAAGTTATGACATCTCAATGTGGGACACCCTGTATACTACTATGTAAATTCATATGTTATTCTTAAGGGCCAGAGTCTCAGAATAGAGTATTTGTTTTTCTAAATTTAGATCTGAAATCCCCTTAAACCTGAAACCCTTCTGATTACCTGTGCCTGAAATCTGAAATGTTACCGAGGACCTGAAATCTGCCTGAGGATTTGAAATTTTTATTTAATCGGTGAAAATATGTCGTAAAAACCTTAAAAATATGTCATAAAAACCTTTTAGTTGGTTAAATATTCCAAGTTCTAGATTGTTAGTATCTTTTTACCCCCCAATTGTTCCCAGCCTCCCCGAAATGCTCCCAGCCCCCCCACCTGAAATGCTCCCCCCTAAAAATTATTTCCTATACGCCCTTGTGAAGACCTGAGGGGTCTTTTTGCGAAGACCACATAAGAAACAAATTAATAAGTTACTTTTGAAGTAGCAGTAGATTATTTTAACAGTGATTCAGCGCCTGCACATAACTCCTTTGCATTCTATTGGCGGATTCCTATGAGCAATTCTATTGGTTCTTGTTGGGGTAAAGTTACCTTCAACAGTTTATTAGCGTTTTTTTTTATGACTAGAGTCGCTAAAATTAATAGAATTCTATTAATTATAGCGAGTTGGATTTACTAGGGTTTTGATATCTTCTTGAGCGAGCGAAACGAGCGGAAACGCATAGCACGTATGCCCATGATGCTAAATAAATGAAAAATATCCAAAAAGAGAGAAAAAGGAATAAAATATGTGTGTTTACAAATATCATTGTTTATGTGATCCTTCTATAACCTGCAAAACAGTTAAGTTAATAGCTTTTTTCGTAGTTGAGAGCGATTTGTTTGTTTAACGGATTTGTCTTTAGTGCATCAAAATACATTATAACCAACGGACCAAAAACTCCGAGAGGAGGCCCCTTAATTTCACAATTATTATTGATTTTGATCATATTAACCTTTTTATTAATAAATATTGCTTGCCATTATCTGATATGGCTTATAACCGTAGATAATGTGTCAAGTAGTAGTAGATAACAAGCAAAGAACCTTTAAGCTTATCAAAGAGCAGGAGTAACTGTTAAAAATCACTACAGATACTTGGATGTGGTCTTCGCAAAAAGACCCGACCTGTGATCTAAAATCCCCCAAAGACCTACACAGTCCTAGAAAACCTGAAATCCACCCAAAAATCGGAGGCTCTTCTCGCCTTCATGCCTACAACATATACAATAAAATGCATGGAATTCTGGAGTAAAAGTTGTGCTTGAAAGACAACTTAACGGTTGGTGGCCAAGGGTGGGACGTGTGACGGAGAGGGGCTCGACTCTGAAGAGTGGAGGGGATAGTATCTTCCTTCCCAGTTGGGTAGTGGCTGCCACATCTGCACGTTCGTGCTTATGCTCTGAGACCTCGTTTCTCTATCAATATTTTCAAATATATTCTCTAAGGTAAGCTTTATTTTCCTTGTACTTACTTCTTTTCTAAAGCTCTTTTTCTTGCCAATTATGCCCGCATTAGTTACTTTTGATTTGGGAATTACTTTAGTCGTTCAGCTTTTAAAAATTGAATTTTGGCGTCCTATCATTTTTACATTTTTGTCTGCAGAAATTCCATTTAATAGAATTCAATAGAAAATACTTTAAACATCCCACTTACTTTGAAATAATCCTCACAATTGAACATAATGCAAATACTTTGTAATCGTCACTTTTCTATAATCCACAAACTATAAACAGTCCAAAAACTATAGCATAGAATAATTATGTTATTTTAATATATTTCTTCAGCGATTTTAGCCATTAAAAATAAAATTGATAAATACTAAAAGAGTTAAAGGAATTTGATTAATGTATACAGATTAATTTCATTAGAATTAGAATTTTTGACCAATTTTTGTTTTTCTTATAATTTATTGATTGCCTAAAACAGTCTAAAGTATTTATATATTCAAACTAATGGGAAATGAGAACATTTTTTGCCCTGTCAAATATCGTCTAGAGGATATTAAATACCTATGCCTTACAATACGAAGGAATGCACCGATCAGTCGTGGGAAATTTATTCTGCCGGACAGATTTATTTTAAGAGTTGTTTTTCTTAATTTATTTTCGGACGTACCCTCCCATGAGTAAAAAATTCTTTTTTTGTATACATTTTTTAAGTATTGTTTTTTTTTTTACGAGTTAAAATGTAATTATTTTAATTATATATTTTTTTATTCTCGCTAATAATTGATGTTGTGTTTTAATTAAACAGAATACATTTATAGTTATGTTTTTGTAGTCTTGGTTTGTTTAATCGAAAAAAATTAAGAAGACAGGCATTTATCTGTTAAAATATTCTCAGGTTGCTTATGTCAGTTTAGGGACAGGGTACTCACGTGGTAAACCGGTGGGATAACCTTCCCCTGGAGAGAAGTCAGGTTAGGCTGCCTTATCTGCCTATAATCTCCCTTGGGAACGTCTTTCTAAGTGGCCTCCCACCTGTTTGAATCCTGCACGAAGATAGTACTGAAATTCTCAGCCTTCGATACTATACAGAGCAGAAAATTATCAAGCGGAGATAAACAAACGTTTATAGATATAAATACGACAGGTGAGAATGGGCGATCGACTGTTTCCATCAGGGATGCATATAGAAAATAATATCAGAAGGGGGGCTGGGAGCATTTGGCGGTATGTCTGAGATATATATTCCTCTTAAATATATATCTCAGACATAAATTATTGGCTAGAACTTGGAATAGTTAGCCAATTACAACGCTATTATACCCTCAAAAAAATATTTTTTCTAAACTAAGTGATCTTATTTAATTTATTTTAAAGGTTTTAATGACATATTTTTTTTCGATTGCTTCAACATTTCGGGGAGGGGGGGCTGCAGATCCCTGAGCCTCCCCTTATACACGCCCATGGTTTTAATAACGAGGAGTGTTCTGCAAGTTCAGTATTGAGAGCATATGAGGCGTTCCCAACCACAAGGGCAAACTCGCCAAATGAGACGTAGAGAATGCGCACGAGTTCACCCCTCTGATCCACGTAGCTATCGCTCAATCCGAACCCCTCAGTTTTTTTTAAGTAGATTTCTCCTATTGAACAAAGGCGATCTCAGAAACTGCTCCTAACATACTGTGCGCTGTTAATAAACCAGACGAACGGTAAAATAAAAACATCAACTGCCGAATTCGCCCTTCTGGTCGAGAGCGCATCATATTTAAAGAGATACAGGTAACAGTCTAACTTACTACATCTGCTTCATCCAGGCATGTAATTCTTATTCCTGGTGAGCTTTGGAAAACGTAGAATAGTATGCTCCAAGCTTCTTGCTATTTTTACAGGAAACTTTACATTATATTTATGAATTTATTTAAATTTAAATACCTACTGCAAAAAAATCACAAACAACGTGAGGTGCCTAATGTGTCTATAGAAAAATTCAGTATAAAAAAATATAGCAAAAACAGCATTTTCGATGTTTAGTTGTTTTTACAGCATCACACTACTGCAAAAATCACGTAAAAAAATAGCATAAAAGTGATTAACTTCTTCGGTGGAACGATACCAGAACATTAAAACTTTAAATACAATTTTCTCAGGACATTATCGTCCTATCTTCACGTTTGTTTATAGAAAATTGATTAAGCTTTCGAATGGAGTATTCTCTACGATTTTTCGACTGTTTTAGAGATAATTAAGGGACCGTTTTTTGGCATCTGCACGTAGGCACTTAACGTATCCGGAAGCACAGCAGAAAAATTGTGAGTTCAATGAAATGTTTTTCGCGTGAACTCCGCTGAAAAAACAATGCACCAGTGGGAGGATTCTGCTCATTAACGAACTTGACCCTTGAAGAAAAGAACACGCTAAAAATACTTCTAAGTATAAAACGACAAATTTAACTATGAAATTGGAAAAAATTATCAGGTTTTTGAGGGGAGGTCGGCTCCTTTGCCCAGTTGAGTTTTTGTTCTGCGCGTGATATTGTTGTTATTCTGTGCGAGACTTTACTCTGTTGATCATGTAACAGAAATCATGGACAGTCAGAAAACCTGGAGAGACGCTTATCGAAATATCACGCACAGAACAATACTTCTGGAGAAAGAATCCGAACCCCCTAAAACCAAAATAATGGACCCTAGCGAAGTGACTATATATATATATATATATATGTATATATATATATATATATATATATATATATATGTATATATATATATATATATATATATATATATATATATATATATATATATATATAAAGCATAAACCTACCTCCAACTTTACCGAAATTAATTCATCAACATTTATTAACTGTTAGTGTAATTATAAATAGTTTTCTTCAGTTAAACCGGCTTAATTATTTATTTAATATCAAAAGACGTTTTTTATGGGGTGATTAAAATGCAGTTCCTGTAAAACTATATTTTGTAGTTTTAACTACCTTTAGTGCGATTAAACATGAGCTACAACAACCACCTGTAGATATACCTCGGTTTTCCCGGACAGGGAGTTACAACTCCATTTTTTGTGTGCTAGGGTGCGTCTACATCTGACACTTCTCACACGAAATATATCTCAGGTGTTGGATAGATAATTATCATAATTATTATATCCGACGCCTGAGATATTTTTCCTGCGTGAAGTGTTAAATGTAACGCTCCCTTATTGCTCGTGATAGAAATATATATCTCAGACATAAATTATTTGCAGATTAAAGTGAAAATGTCTGTCTGACATAAATATCCTGTAATAACTATCAGGTGTAAACGGACCCTTAGAAGGGAAGCTTGAACTACCAATCAGCTATAACTTCATTTCTTTGATCCAAGGAAGAAATAATGGTCGAAAATTCCCACAGGTGTTTTATAGCCTTACTCCTAGTGTCTAGGAGCAAGGCTCGGTTGAATAAGAGCCAATGCATGGGCATTGAAAATGGGGCCTAGTCCCTGAAAACGTTTTGCCAATAAAACACCTGTGGGAATTTTCGACCATTATTTCTTCCTTGGAACATCAATTTTCCACCATCCAGCAACCTCCAACACTCATTTCTTTGAAGTCTCAGGAGAAGCAGACTCCACTTTTATCAGCTATTCTTCAACCCTAAAATAATATATCAGGATTACATTTATTAACGAAAAAGTTGATTTTACGACCAATATTTAGAACATACCCTCCATTGAGCTAGTGAGACACAAGCAAGGTTCGAAAAACAAAATTGGCCCTTTATAGGGTGAGAACGGATGGTTTAGTTGGGAAACGGAATAAAGCTAACTGTATATAAAGCATAAACCTACCTCCAACTTTACCGAAATTAATTCATCAACATTTATTAACTGTTAGTGTAATTATAAATAGTTTTCTTCAGTTAAACCGGCTTAATTATTTATTTAATATCAAAGATATTTGATGGTTTAGTTGGGAAACGGAATAAAGCTAACTGCACAAAGGTGTTGTACTTTGTTGAAGTGTAAAACTTTACAAGAATCTTTCAAAACCACATAAGCGTATATAAGGGAAGGCTGCATACCCCCCCAAAATTTTGATTCAATTGGTATAAATGTGTCATTAAAACCTTTAAAAAATAAATTAAATAAGATCTCTTAGTTCAGAAAAAAATTTTAGTTGCGTGTAATAGCGTTTTAGTTGGCAAGTTCTAGATTGTTAATATTCCATACTCTCCAAATGTTCCCAGCCCCTCCCAAATTATTTTTTATATATGCCCATGGAAAATCATGTTAATTTGAAGTATATCAATTAGATTTTTAATGCCACAGAAGAACAGTTTAGTATTGAATAAGGTTTTTTGGTGTGGTAAACGTTTCTCAGCAGGCTTCATATAGCTGCAAATTATCCCCCCTTGATGTGCTATCTAGCCGCGGTGAGTATTTTACCCCCAAACACAAATAGATTTCTCCAAGCATGATGACTCTCCAACATTCTTTATCTCTTTTATTATAATATCGGGTTGTAAATTGCCACTTTATGTCAGTAGATAAGAGAAATGACATTTTATTACGTTCAAAGTGTTGCTATTTCTTGTGTCATACCTACTGTCCCAAGATCTGACAATATGGAGGGTAACTGTTTAAATAAATTTAAATACATGAGGGAGCAGTTCTCGCAGAATTGGTAAATTTCATTTAGAAGCACATGAAAGTTGGAAATGATGGACAGCGAGTTTTTTATATAAGAGTCCAGAAAAACTTTCAAGGATCTTGTAACGTTTGGCTCAATATACACATGGTCTATACAGCACTTTTATTAGCACATAAAATAACATCTATTTTTAATATTAGAAATGTATGATATCATTTTAAATTTATTTATCATTGTTTTTTTTTTATCCGTAGTTTTTAAGGAAATTTTACATGGTTTTAACGTTAAGGTTCAAGTTTTTATCGATTTGCAACAAACTTTTTTTTTTTGTATTAGTTCTGTCACTTCTCTGAGGATGGTAGCAGGACCTACTAAAAGCGCTTAGCGCCCAAAATAAAACTTTGCTAAGGGAATTGAAGTTTTTTATTTTTATCGATTAAAATTTACACAAAACACGCCTTTATGCGAAGTATTCCATTAAGTAATCCAAAGGAATTAGCATTTTCGAATTTTACCGTCGCACAGTGGGGTATTTGCCCCGAAAAGCTGGCCAAAAGTCCATTTTGTAAAAGTTATCCGAGACGAAAATGAATTAGTGCTAAAAATAGTTGAATAGTTTGTGCATAATGTGTAAGGCTAATTTTTGACTTGACATTGTCTTTAAGCCAGGCGTACCACAACAAAGTCTCCAGTTTTTAATAGAACACTGACTTCTTAACTGTTCTCCGAATATTTATCTGTATAAAAAATTAATTTTTTACGAGTTTGGAATTTTTATTGCAATTTTGGGTCGGGATAACTCTGAAGCAGGTAAACGAGAGTACATTTATTGCTTTTTGGCAATAATTAGGCCATTTTCGGCGTTAATAGCCAAATTGTTGATACGCCGTTAAACAAAAAGAAAAAGCAACAATTAGGCCATTTGTTAATTAGTTTGACCACAAGAGAAAATATAAAATATATTGGCCTCTTTAACGTCAAATTTGACATAACTTTAAGGTTTTTGTTATACTTCCAAGCATTTCCAACCAGTTGTTTTTATATGAATATTTAAAGGAAGTATTCAGCTTTAAGAATTTATAATCAGAAATCGCGGATTCGCGCGGATGTGAGTGTGCATGCCAGTTAATGTCAAAGTTCACGAAAGCATTTCTTATGTTTGTCGTTTTCCGGAGTCAAAATAATGACTAGACAAAATGTATTTGACGTCATGTGTTAAAGAAAAGAACCTTAATTATAAAGAACAATTAGATGTGCTAATAGCCTCACAAAAAAAAACTAGAATAAAGTAAAATAAAAATTAAAAAAAATAAAAACTAGAATTTGGCTAGAATTCTTTGTTAAGATATGACGATTATTCTGAAAAACAAATAAATTAAATCAAGCACATAAAAAAGAAGTACAAAAAAAAATGAAGTGTGGCTTCAGGGTACATTATTGTTACCAAGGGCAAAAATGAGACATGGGCGACCATTTTATAGATTCTAAGAATCCAATGGGCGCAATGGGAAGACAGTAAGAGAGAAAAGTTCCATACTACTACTGGTTCAATGGAATTGCTGTATGCTACACAGATGTTTTTCTGGAGGTAATCCTCAAGCTGGTGATATATTAAGGATATAACGAGGATATAACTAGCTCCTATCCCGTGCAAATAAATACAAGGATGCTTATTCAAAATTGATATTACTTTCTGAGTGATTTCCAGGAAGTGGTGTATGTGTAGATGTGTATGTGTTTGTGTGTGCGTGCGCGTGGGTGGGTGAGTGTGTGTCATCTGTTAACATTGATAGTAAATTTATAAAAATATACGTATTATACCTAAGGGTGTGTTTACACCTGACACTTCTCGCAGGAAATATATCTCAGGTGTCGGATAGATATTCTCTTGAATATTTACATACTGACAGAAATAGCTAGACATTTATGTCAGGGATATGTATAGGACAGTTCTTGATTTCTTAAAATTTGCAATACCGTTTCCACACATACATTTGTGTCCTTTGTCGTAAATAATCAGTGTTTACATCTGTTGGTGTAGAAGTGTCGATGATACAGCTAGTTCCCAAGACATTTATGTCTGACATTAAATGCCTCTATTTATAATCAGTGTTTACACCTGCTTGTATAGAAGTGTCGACACTTATAGCTCGTGATAGAAATATATATCTCAGACATAAATTGTTCGAAGTTTACATTAGTCACAATTTCTGTCTGACAAAAATATCCTGCAATAACTATCAGGTGTAAACGCACCATAACATTAATAAATTATTTAAAACAACAAAATCCTATTATTGCCTTAAAACCCATTACTCGAATCATATATTACCTATTTTTCAGAGTATCTGATCAAAGAAAATGAATTAAGCATCAGAAATATTTTTGGCCAAGAATATCAGTCCTATACCCCACTGGGAGTCATATTGAATTTTAGGGCCGTTCAAGATGCCATCCCTTCTAATTTTTTTTATTTTTTATTCATAAACTAGATTTCTAGCTGATTTATTCATTTTTTTCGTATATTCATACAATTGATTCTCTAGTACATCCACTACTTCTCTCAAGAGAACAACTTATCTGTGTCAAGAACTCGTGTTGAATCTAGTGTTTTCAGTCGGAACTCGAGTGCTTAATGAATTTCGCGTCTCGTGTTTTATTTCCCTTTTTCTAGATCGTCGAGATATACAGACTGATGTCTGAAGGTTTTTTTTTTTATTATTAATTCTTGTTTACTTCAATATTGCCTGACACACCTCGTGATTGTAAACAAAATAATTATATGTCTCAAGAGACATGGCCTCCGAGCTGAGAAAATGCAATCTCTTTAACATATACCTACCTGTAAACAATTATCTTCTCCTACATGCTGCTTGCATAATTCATTGCGGTTCAGTATAATTATCCTAAGATTTTTTAAAAATTTGATTTTTTATAATTAGTTTTTATGGTCAATTATTTTTGTGATAATTATAAACCATTAATGTAACATTAAAATTTATAAAAAGCTATTAAAATGACAGAAAATATTAAATCTACTAAAATAATATTCTAAGGATACAGGAATGGGATTGCTGCGAAATATTACTCCAGTTTTCTTAGAGGTTTCATAGGGGTAGGTATTTAAAGATGTTATTAATGTAAGTTTCCCCCCAAAATAGCAACAGAAAATCATTTTTTTTTTTTTTTTTTATTAAAACCCTTGTTTGATCAGGTCATACAACACCTGCGCAACGGACTTTTTATAATAAAGTTTTAAGTGAGTATATTGAAGTTCGTTCATTTTAATGGGCAACAAGATTCAAATAAAAGACCAGGAACAGTTAGGCCACAGGTACGATACGAGCGAAGAGTGATGAGCGATAAGCGAAAAGCTTCAGAGCAACGTCGCTCTCATTAATGTCGCTCGTATCGTACCAGAGGCCTTACGCTAAATATCGTCAGATCTTGGGAAAGTAGATATGACTCAAGAAGTAACAACACTTTGAACGTAATAACATCTTATTTTTCTTATCTACTGACATAAAGTGTCAATTTACAACCCGATTTCACCTTATAAAATTTGTGCTACAATAGAATGACTTATAGATATCATAATAAAAGAGATAAAGAATGGAGGGGAGTCATCATATACATGGGCGTATATAGAAATAATAATTTCGGAAGGGGCTGGGAAAATTACGGGGGGGGGGCTGAGAGCATTTGGGGGATATGGAATACTAACAATCTAGAACTTCTAATAGTTAGCCAATTAAAACACTATTACATCCAACAAAAATTATTTTTAAGGTTTTTATGACACATTTACCCCCTCTGCCCCTCCCCATATATACGCTCATGATCATATATATATATATATATATATATATATATATATATATATATATATATATATATATTTATAGACATATATATATAGGTAAGTAAAATTAAAATAAAGGTTTTGTCTGTACATTGCTTAAAATCAAACCGTTTCATACATCGAAGAAAACTAAATCCGTCCTTAAAACATTCTTGTCTTTCACTAAGTCCAATCCGATGTAGGCTAAGCCGTGGCTGACCTTTGAAAATTATCCTAAACTTAATGCATATATATATTTTAAGTGAAGATAAAATATTGCTTATAACCAATGTATTGAATGCTTGAGTAATTTGAAACGACAATCTAGGTAGAGAATCTTCGACATTTCCACCCTATAGGGAGGCAGAAGACAACCGTTTTTCAAAGTAATTCACTTAAATACATGTGATCTAAGTTTGTTTTACTTTTTCTTATTTCACTCAAGATTTCTGCCTCTTGATAAATTCCCAACCCTTCTTGAAATATCTCTATAAGTTATTAGACCTTGAACAGACAAATATATATATATATATATATATATATATATATATATATATATATATACAAATTTGGACCACCGTTATTTTCGTTCTCTAGGGGTTCTGAAACGCAAAAAGCGGGGTTCCTCCCTATGGAGGGAGGGAGGAACCGCGCTAAAACCTAACACAGCGAATGTAGTAATTTTTATATTCGTTATAACCATTAAGCTAACTATTTAAAAACAGTGGAGGGAATTGTTCCCTGGAAAGCCTTCTTCTTTCGAATCAGTACTATGTTTTTGGATTTATTCAGATATTGGCTCGTTGAAAAAAAAAAAAAAAAAAAAAAAAAAAAAAAAAAAAAAAAAAAAAAAAAAAAAAAAAAAAAAAAAAAGAAACGAATTTCACCTTTAGTGTTTTGATATTTTATTTTTACTTGATCAACCCCTTATTAATAACATAGATTTTTTGCCAAGGGGTTATCATCAGGATAAAACACTTTTCTATCCAGGTCAAAGGCGATGTCTTTATCTGCTTGTTACCACCTTCGTCGTCGTTCCGATGTAGAGATTATTAGTATGTCCCTACCCCCCTGGACCCAACCATGTTTTAATGCTAAGGGAAAATGAGGGGGCATGCCTGGATACCGTTTGAATAACAACTGAAACAATTAATTTGATCTATGTTATATTAGCAGCGTTGCGGATACGACTGGCGAACTCAACATTCGGTCAATATTTTTTCTCGCCATCCGAATCTGGACGCCTCAGAGAATCTACAGGTATATTTTTCATGTTGAGTTCTCCCTTATTCCCCACTCAAAATACAAAGAGAATGAAAACAAGCTGGCTGGAAACTGCCATAGGAAGGTGAACTCAACACTCCACTACCGGTCCGCTGGATGTTGATATAAATAAAATGCTCTTTTCGTAGAAAGTGAAGCTCTCACTAATTCCTGGTCAATAAACAATGAGACATCACACACAGAAAAAATGTTTTGCATATCTAGTGGAGTTCGCCCTTACAGAAAAAATATTCAAAAGCATTTTCCTGAAAACTACCTTTTATTGAGGTCGCGCCTTCCCGCAAAGCCTCATTTGGTGACGCCTTTCCTTTTTCGAATGGGAAGCACCTCTCTTATTGGGAATCAAACCCACTGCCCTGGGCACGAAATATCAGGCCTCAACAGTCGCAGATGTTTTGAAAGAGCGGCAACCAGTTTGTAGATAGCTCGTGCAGTAATTGCCATGAATGCCCCATATAGGGACAGCGAAAGCAATGTGATGAAGGTTTGAGAAGTGACGTAGCGTTCCTTTCACTGTGTTGTATTTGCCAACTATTGCTTCTTCCTGGCTAACTGTCCGGTTAGAGAGAAGGTAAAGCATTAGCTTGTTACTGGCTGTTCGACTCGCCAACTATTGGTTATTTCGGATTAACTGTCCAGTTAGAGGTAAGGTGAAGCATTAGCTTGTTACTGGCTGTTGGATTCGCCAACTATTGCTTCTTTCTGGCTAACTGTCCATTTAGAGGTAAGGGGAAGCATTAGCTTGTTACCGTCTGTTGTAATCGCCAGATATTGATTTTTTCTGGCTTTCTGTTCGGTTGGAGAGAAGGTGAAGCGTTGGCTTGTTACTGGCTATTGCATTGGCCAACTGTTACGTCTTCCTGGCTAACTGTCCAATTGGAGAAAAATTGAAGCATTGCTTGCCACTGACTGTTTTATTCGCCAACTATTGGTTCTTTCTGGTTAACTGTCCGGTTGGAGAGAAAGTGAAGCGTTGGCTTGTTACTGGCTGCTCTATCAGGATGCGGGCTTCATTGTTCAACCACCGCCAATCCGGCTTCCTATACACTCGGGCTCCACTCGCTATCAAACAAGGCAACTTTGGTAATTCACAACAGGCAGCAGATGCTTAAATCTTATTTGATAGATATATTTTTCAAGAGTTTTCACCTTTTTGTCTAAAATGCAAGAAACAAAAAAACAACAATACAAAGTTGATTCCACAAGCGAATTGAAATATATCTTTATTTGCCGTCGTTCTGGTGTAGAGATTGTCCCTATGGCCCTAGCCTCCCCCCCCCTCATTTTTTTTGTGAAAGGGAAAACGAGGCGTCTAATTGAGATACCATTATCTTTGTCCACATTCACGCCTGTCAATTCGCAATATAGGATCTACAAATCTTAAACTCGATGAAATATGACCCAAAAATATTTTGCCTAAAACAGAAGATTAAGTTCGTTAACCGGAACTTACGGGCATCGCAAAATTGCTTTTCCGGTGGGGAAATTACATCCGGCTGCCGGGTACAATAGATTATGTGACACCAGGGATCGAAAGAAACCGCATCCAAGGAAACACTTTAAACTGTTTTAGAGAAAAATAGATTTTCAGTAACATGTACTCTGAAAATACGGACTAACTTGGATATTTTCCACAAATACGATAGGGAATCAGGAAGCAGGCGTAGGGAATAATGTCGAGGCCGACCTTTTTTTTTCGTGTACGTTTGGCAGGCTCAAATATAGTTTATAAATATATAGTCATGTAATGACATACTTTAATTAAAAAAAAGTGTGGAATTTTCTATGAACTTTACAACGTGGGTGGGATAATACATTCATACCAAGTACATGAGCTCATCCATGACTCCAAACCAGGTCAATGTCTAGCATCATCACGCAACTAGAGAATTCTCTCTTCCATGTTTAACCATCTTTCTCGTAGACGATTTTCTCGACGAATTTTGAGTTAAAGCTTTAGGTTGTTCTGCACTGTGTGTGATGAAGAAAGGGGGTTCCGATCTTCCAGGTTTATGTTAGTTCATCCGGGTCCATAATTATTTCGTTGTGATTGATTCTGATATTCGGGACTTGTAGCTTGGCTGTATCTTTTTTTCTTTTTATTAAATCATAAATCATTTCCAATTTCTACTCTCTCAGGGAGCCATGTTTCCCGCCAATAGTTATTATTTTTTTTTGGCAGCGGTACTGCTCTTGACATTATTCTTAGTTTTGCTTGTTTTCATTTGAGTCTTGAAGGGATGTTTTAATAAACATTTGACCTGAGTATTGTAATTTTTTTGTGTAGCTTAATAAACATAGATTTTTTATTATAACTTGCAGGAATAGCTACTAATATTTTGTTTAAGAGATAATTGAGTTCAAGTTATTGGTTTTAGGAAAAAAATAATGCAATTTTTAGTTATTGGGTCGTACCATCCGTTTTCTCGTAAAAAATTGATAATTTCATTTAATTTATAGTTTATTCTGAATGTCTTAAATACAAAAACAATAAAAACTCTCAACAGTGGCCTTCTTTTTTTTTTAAAGAAAAAGCCTAAATTATTAAATTGATAACGGGTTACTTCTAGATAAGGAAATATGAGCTAAACATTCTTGATATCTTGCAAATGGGTAACTTGCTCCCTCCTACAATCCAAGTATAGTTACGTTTTACAGATGCGCCCTGAACTACCAGGTTTAGAACATCATTGCAAAACAGATCAAATGCTAGAAATAAAAAAAGAATACCCAAAACCTAAGCAACATTGGTTTAAAAAAAAAAATATTAAATTGATAACGTGTTACTTTTGGATAAGGAAATATGACCTTAAAATTGTTTGTTTATACCAAAACTATCGGACGGATGTGCGTCGACTTACCAGTAACACTATAAAGGCAGGTGCATTCTAAAGGGAATGGTTTATGAAGTTTCTACGATTAGCTGAGCTTTATTAAACTTTAAAGATTTTTCGAGCCTTATGGAGCTATTGGAGATACAGATCAACAATTCTGTATGATCCTTAAGAGATTAGCAGACCTCCATGCGACTTGAGACGCAGATGAAAGCCGAGCTTTTGCAATGAAAAGAGAAAGGATTTGTCCAGGAGTGACAATTATTTTATACGCGTCACGCCCTAATGCTAACTAGAACCGTAGAGCGAAATGCTACCTTCACATGTTAGCTTCCAATTAGCACAAGCCCCATAGTCCAGGGCTCATCTGTTTCGAGTTGGATGTTGGGAGGGACAAGCTGTTTGTGGGTACATCTTCGAACGAGCTCAAATAACAATAATTAAGGTATGCCTAATTTCCAAACATAACAAATTTGAAATCAGTAACGGTATTGGAACGCTCCCAAATAGACGCTTAAAATGACCCTTTAGGTATTCAATACTGTTGCGTAGATCCTGAGATACGAAATGGCAAAGCGTCTTTTTGAGCCCTTTCCAATACCGCTATCTAATTTTAATTTGGGTGGAAATATGCGGACATTCAATTTGTTAATAAGTTTTAAAAAATCCTGAAGCCGACCTAATGGATCGATTTTAAATCTGTAAAATATTTTTGAATGCCTTAGTTTTCTTTTTAATGTTTATAATATTTAAAGCATTTCGTCGGGATTTTGCAAGAATTTGAAAAATGTTAATTATTACGCAAATGCCTAAATTGAAAAATTATTATGCAAAAACTATCAAACAGATCTAAACGAAATTTAAAAGGTTTTTTACTACATAATCATTATTTTCCCTCTGAAATATGAACGTCTTCAATCCTGAACATTTTCAGCTGTTTTCAAAGCAGCAAATAAAGTTTAACTTTCGAAAATGTTATTGCGAATCTTTTGACGCTTTGGGAAAACCTCCAGCGTGAATACTTACGGAGGTATGAACGGAAGAATTACTAATAACGTAATATGTTTATATTAAAACAATTTATATATACAGGGTTACTGGTATGTCGACCCAAATACACCGCAAGGTGATAATTTTGGTCAAAACATACAATTTTAAGCCCATATTGCTTATCCAAAAGTTACCCGTTCTCAAAATATTTAATATGATAGGCTTATTGTTTAAAAATAAGTCACTGTTGCTTAGGTTTTGGGTATTTTATTTTTATGTCTAGCATTTGAGCTGAAAGTTTTTGTATTTAATACATCTAGAATAAACTATTAATTAAATAAAACTATCAGATTTTAATGAGACAACGGATAGTAAAACCCAATAAGTAAAATTTCCATAAAGGAAATTTTATTGTGTTAAGTGCAACTTAAATTACCTCCCGTTTATCTATTTGTCGCACTTTTTTTTAAATAATTATAAATATTTTACATGATACTTGTATTTTTTTGTGTAGCTTAATAAACAGAGATTTATTAAGTATAACTTGTAGGAATAGCTACTAATATTTTTTTTTAAGTGAGTTATTTTATTTTATTTTAGTTATTGAATCGTACCATCCGTTGTCTCGTAAAAAATTGATAGGTTTATTTAATTAATAGTTTATTCTGAATGTCTTCAATACAAAAACATTCAGCTCAAATGCTAGAAATAAAATACAACACCCAAAACCTAAGGAACAGTGACTTTAAAAAAAAAAAAAAAAAAAAAAAAAATGTATATATATATATATATATATATATATATATATATATATATACAGGGTGTCCCGTAAATGTCTAGTCATATTGTGAGGGGTGATAGAGGACCCTTAGGGGAACAAAAAATGTTCTATGACGATTTCCCGAATTCTCGCCCATAAGGGAGAAAACGTCGTTTTATCGTTTTTTTAAGACAAACGTGATTTTTAGAAGAATAATCGTTGTAGCTCCGGCCCAGGTGGTTCTACTAGAAAGAAAGTGAAACCAATCGAAAGCTGAGTAAATTTACTATAAGACTAGTTAAGAGTAATCGTAAAAATAAATGAATTTAAGTATGTCAATCTAACCAGAAGAAAGCTATTCTAAGTTTCCTGACTTTTTCTTCATATTTCTTAACAGCGTTGCTCTTCAACGGGCTGGATCTGAGATTTCCGGCTTTCAGGAAAACTTCTTCATTTAATCAGCTTTCCATTCATGTATCACAACCCTGTGTTATTGAATTATTTGGACGACTTAAGAACAAAAGTTTAAAAGAAAACAGTTCTATTATCGGCTTGATCACTCTTATCTCGATAATCCCTGGAGCCTAGAAGAAACCAAACAAATCCTAGACACGGTTCTGACCTATTCATATCAGGTTACAGTAGTTAGAGTATTGTCAGTACAAAATGCCGTTTTCAAATATTGAGTACCGTGACATGATATTTTGTTACGGTGTTGCCAACGGAAGCGGTAGGGGGGCAGTAGAGGAATGCGGTAGGCGATTTCCTCGAAGAACTGCATCTCCTGCTCTTCTTATTTCCATTTTCTTCCTCTTCATCTCCTTACATTTAAGAATGATTTTGTTCTCTAAATCCTCCCTGGTATCAACTGCCTCACTATAGACCATTGTCTTCAATTTTCCCCATAAATAGAAATCCATAGGGGTTAAGTCAGGGCTTCGGGGAGGCCACCTTACCGGCCCATACCGCCCAATCCACCTGTCTTCATAGTTTCTTATGAGCCACTGCTTGACTGGTCGGCTACTATGGGCTGGACACCCGTCCATTTGAAACCAGCTGTTTTGCCTAACTTCCAGTGGTATGTCGTCCATAAGGTTTGGAAGGTCATTTTCTAGAAGGTGAAGAAAAGTCTCAGAATTAAATCTATCTGGCAGAAATACTGGGTCCAGGCGATGGCCATTAATGAACCCCAACCACACATTAACCTGCAAAATTATTATTTTTATCCAGATAACTATTTGAACAAATTTTTATGGGTATTTACAATTAAAAAACAAATGTTTTACCTTGAATTGATACTGATGGCTACGCTTGTGAACCGCCCTAGGATTCTCGTGAGCCCATGTGTGGTTGTTGTGGTAATTAAATATACCATCTCTAATAAATAAGATGTACATTGAGATTTATTTGCACTAATAAGTATTTCCCATGAAATAAACATTTTGAAATTAATACCTTGTAAAAGTGGATTCATCTGTCCACAAAATGTTTCTTAAAAACTGTGGTTCTTCGTCTATTTTATTAATTAACCACTTACAAAAATCTGTTCTCGCACGTCGGTCCCTCTCAAGCAAAGGATGAATGGGGTTGAAATGATAAGGATATCTGAAACAATCGTGACGTATCACTAATACAATTCATAAATATGTAAATGATAGATACAAATAACAAATGTCTTGGCAATACCTGTTGTCTTCCTGCAAAGCGCGATGTACTGCCATACGCGACACACCTAGCCTTGTGGAAGCTCTCCTCACACTCAATGTTGGGTCAACATCAAAGGAATTTAACACCACTGCATCTTGTCTTTGTTGAGGACGGCCAGGTGGCCTGGCCGGTTTAAACATCCCAGTCTCACCCGAACGACGGTAGACATCCAGAATAGTCTGATAATTGGGCAGTCGCCTTCGAGGAAATCGCCTACCGTATTCCTCTACTGCCCCCCTACCGCTTCCGTTGGCAACACCGTAACAAAATATCATGTCACGGTACTCAATATTTGAAAACGACATTTTGTACTGACAATACTCTAACTACTGTAACCTGATATGAATAGGCCAGAACCATGTCTAGGATTTGTTTGGTTTCTTCTAGGCTCCAGGGATTATCGAGATAAGAGTGATCAAGCCGATAATAGAACTGTTTTCTTTTAAACTTTTGTTCTTAAGTCGTCCAAATAACTCAATAACACAGGGTTGTGATACATGAATGGCAAGCTGATTAAATGAAGAAGTCTTCCTGAAAGCCGGAAATCTCAGATCCAGCCCGTTGAAGAGCAACGCTGTTAAGAAATATGAAGAAAAAGTCAGGAAACTTAGAATAGCTTTCTTCTGGTTAGATTGACATACTTAAATTCATTTATTTTTACGTTTACTCCCAACTAGTCTTATAGTAAATTTACTCAGCTTTCGATTGGTTTCACTTTCTTTCTAGTAGAACCACCTGGGCCGGAGCTACAACGATTATTCTTCTAAAAATCACGTTTGTCTTAAAAAAACGATAAAACGACGTTTTCTCCCTTATGGGCGAGAATTCGGGAAATCGTCATAGAACATTTTTTGTTCCCCTAAGGGTCCTCTATCACCCCTCATAATATGACTAGACATTTACGGGACACCCTGTATATTATTAAATATCTTGAAAACGGGTAACTTTTGGATAAGGCAATTTGGGCTTAAAATTCTTTGTTTTGGCCACAACTATCGATGGACATGGGTCGATTCACCATTAATCCTGTATATACGCATATTACGTTTTACGCATAAATCAATTATTGTGATTTGAGTTTTTTCAAAGATATATCCGCAAAAATTAGCTTGCCCCCTCGTAAAATCCAAGTATAGCTACGTTTTATAGATGCGCCCTGAACTACCAGATTTAGAACATTATTGCAAAACAGATCAAGAACTTTATGAAGTCGTGTGGTAGTAACTAATTTTCGTGTATGGGTAGACTAAATGAATGATAATTTCAATAATAGACTTCAAAAATGGTTTCAATATCTAACAATAAATTTAAAAAAGGAACAAGCAGAAACCTTGGCATGCTCCCTAGGCTGCTCAGCGTGCCAACTCCTCCCGGCTCTTCGTCTTATTTTCGAACAAAATTATGTCTGTTGTTTAAATTTATATATACGTATATGTGTGTGTTTGCAGGATAGCGGCAACAATTTGAGTTTTTTCGCTAACTAACTTGTTATAAAGTAGTCGCAATATAAATCATTGGACGAGTGCGTTAACCAGAAAATCTCTCTCTTACGGGGGGGGGGGGTACTCCGGACATAAATTAGTAATATGCCCCAAATTGCTAAAATGTGTATTATCCATGCCCCATGCTGTACGTTGTTTACCTTCAGGACTGCAGTATACCCTACTCACTTAATATGCTTAGTTATGCAGCTCCTGCGTCACGGACGTTTTTTCAGTTTAATGTTCTATTCGAGTAAATTCCATTCCCCTATCCACATGCGATATATATATATATATATATATATATATATATATATATATATAAAAAAAAAATCAGTCCCGTAACAGGCCACGAGGGCCCTGAGGGGCAGATACTATAGAGGTATCTGATTCATGACCATACGGCACACTAGGGAGATAGTGTGGTCAGTACTATGCTCCGGCCGCCTGATTTTCCCCTTGGCTGCTTCGACTGCTAGAGTCATTAGCACCAACCAAGGTACCCATTATTAAATTAATTAAAGGCTGGGTTGGCCTAGGGACGGTCAGGGAGGCCGAATTCAACCGGCGAACGAAGACACTAGAAGAAAAAATCTTTAGTGCTTGCTCGGGATTTGAACTCAGGCCTCCAGCTTATTAGTCCAGTGCTCTACCACTGAGCTAACCTCGCCCCCATATATATATATATATATATATATATATAACTTACTTACTTAACTGGCGCACAACCCATTGCTAGGTCAGGGCCTCCTGAATCAGCTTCTGCCAGCTGTTCCGATCTTGTGCAGCAACCATCCAGTTCTGTAGGCCTAATAGGGTCCTAGCGTCACGTGCAACTCCATCCTTCCATCGGAGCTTCGGCCACCCACGTCTTCTGCTTCCATGGAGCACTTCTTCCATTGTCTTCCTTGGCAGTTCTGCTGGATCCATTCGAGCTACATGACCGGCCCATCTGAGTCTTCCCACACGGATGAAATGGACAACATTTTTTTCTTTATAAGCCTCATACAACTCCAGGTTAGTTCTTCTTCTTCTCTCTCTCTCTCTCTCTCTCTCTCTCTCTCTATATATATATATATATATATATATATATATATATATATATATATATATACATAAATCAGCTGTTTGTCTGTCTGTCTGTTTGTTCCTTATACAAATCCACTCAGTTAGACCGATTTTGACCACACTTGGCACACAGGTAGGTCTTGATCCGAGGAGTCTCGTAGGCTAGTCCCAAAACATCTACCGGCTGTCGGTCTGTATGTTAGCTCCTTATACAATTCCACACCGTTTGAAAGATGTTGACCGAACTTGGCACACAGGTAAGATCTTGATCCTGGGAGTGTCATAGGCTAGGTCAAAATCTTCTATCAACTGTTTGTCTGTCTGTTTATTCCTTATATAAATCCACACCGTTTGACCCATTTTGACCAAACTTGGCACGCATGTAGGCCTTGATCCGGGGAGTGTAGCCTAGGTTGAAATCGTCTAGGACTCACAGTTTGGACGTCACGGGTTCGAAACTATGAACCCCTACAGTTACAGATTTGCGTTATTAGATTTTAATGTTACTTATATGGAATAATATAATATTAGTGTAAAAATTGACATTGTCATCGCCTTTCAGATTTTGTAATTTATTTAGTTATAATCTTATTCGAATAATTATTATTTTTAATATACAGGGAAGTTTGTTCTTAATATATGTAGCTAAAACATTTTGGTAAGATTCCCAGTAACGCCCTAAAACTATTATTATATAAACGTTTATTAAAAATTGAATTGAAATTATTCTCACACTCTGTATATATATATATATATATATATATATATATATATATATATATATATATATATAGCTCAGATTAAAAAAATACAACTACTTTAAAAAATGTATAAAAGTGTTTCCACAATATATTAAAAAAAATGGTTGATGGTGAAAACACACATTTTGTATTATATGAATAAAAAATCAGTCTCGCATTCTTTGGCTATCAAAAAGTTTTTTTTCCTTAGAAAATTAACTTCTTTTATTTCTCTTTAAGTAAAAAACTGTGTTTCACAGATCATGTGTTTGTGCATTCCATTAATTGACATCAAATAAATGCATAAATAATATCTACGTATCCCTAATTTTTGTGTCCATAATAACAGAGAACGCCAAATTAAAAACTGATTAATTGCACTGCATAAATACACTCCGTAACTATGTCGAAATTAGACTGAGCAGCTTCTCGCATATTTTACACCACCTGCATGTAGCCCTATCTTTCCAGAAACCTAAGATAATTAGATAATACTGCGAATTCACCTTATCCTAGGTATCTCTAATAATATAATCGCCTTAGGTTTATGATATGACTTGAGTTTTGTCCATCTAATTCTGGGAATCGGTGCACTATGAGTTGCTTCCCTGGTATTAGGACAATTTGAGCAGTTTGTAAAACTACGAAATTTCCATCGGGCAAAGCAACTATTTGTACAGCCTTTGTAAGAAACGGCTGGCGATCAAAATCTAAGTCATTTTCTTGAATTTATAATTAACGAATAAATAAATATTTTTCAATTCTTTATATCAAACGTCTTATTTGGGATGTTAAAGTATCCAAAAATAGGTTTCTTAGAAAAAAAAATTGCGGCGCTCAGTCTGACGAACGGAAACCCTCTTTTTTCATGGGCGGTAGTCTGCAGGTGGCAATTTTTAAGCTGGAACGATAAAAAAAAATTATTCGAAAGAAGAAGGTAAAAGAAGTACGTAGGATTTTTAAAAAATATTAATTTTGTCAAAAATGGTGAAGAATGATTCCTTTTCTATTAATAAATCCGTCAAAAATCGTTATAATTCTATGAATCAAAAAAATCCTACGTAATTTTCTATAAAATATCATTAGGAAGCTGCAGTAAAAATTTGAAGTTGATTGGGCAAAAATTGAAGACGCCAGAGTATCGCCCGATTTGAAGAACATAGTTTTGAGAACACGACTTTATAGTTTAATGGTCTGAAATGTTCACTTTTTCCTATCTAATTTTGCCCATACTTTCTTGCAATAAAGATTAAAATAATGGGTTTTAATTTTGAAATGTATTGAAGGAGGATACAAAAAAAAAAATCAAACAATTTTAAGTTTAATCGACATCGGGACTTCACTTGGAAAATCGTAGGTTTTGCCCTTTAAAAAATTATTATTCCCATAAACACACTTTTTCATCATTCTTCGATAGTTAAGGAACAATTTTAGCCCTTAAAAAAATTCTAGAAAAAAAAAAGTTACAAGGTAGTATTACCCCTTAAGCATTATATGATAACAAACTAAGACGACCCAGTTCTTACTATTCTTGGTTTTTACAATGGACCGCCTTGTCTCCCCAGGGGCCTCGTGGGAAACAAAATCTTTATATTTTGCTGTGCAACTCCCCGCCTTTAACGGACTTTTGATTTTGGTTGGTAGAATGCAGTTAAGCGTAATAGAATATATATGTTTTCCATAAATTTCTAAATTATTCATTTTTCCAACATATTAATTATATGCTGACGTACCTCATTACAGACAGATTGCAAGGGTATACATGACTGGCAAGGCAAACCCGTTGATTTATCCTCGCTATGTAATGAGTAAATAAGAGTCTTGAAGGAACTGCGTCTTTTTGGCGTGTTTCCGCTTAATACTTATCCCAGGCGAGAATTGGAATGTTTAGAATAGGAAGTCTTGGGTCTCCCCGTGGTCTAATGGCTAACGCCTTAGATTTTCATGTGGGAGATGGTGGGTTCGAGTCGCACAGGCGGCAGGAATTTTCTCATCTCACGGCTCGTCGAGGAAATTCCACGCTGCAGCAGGGATGTCGGCGCTAATGGCCTAGTTGTCGAAGCGCCGTAAAAAAATAAATAAAACTACGGGAAACCGCATGGCCATTCGTAATTCTTTCATACGTACTATAGTCCATTAGGGCGTTTTATCTGATCGTTATTCTTTTAAGGTTGGTGTTTAGTTGAAGCGGGTTTTATGGTGTGTGCAAACACTTGGGTCAAGTACGGATAGTTGAGAGTAAATGCAAATTATTACGACATTGGTCATATGGCGATGCAAGGAGAGAGATGATGTAACACTCACTTAGTTGTCAATTGGCAGCGGTCATTGATCGTTTTGCACTAGTAAGTTTGTTAAAGCTTTCATCGCCGGTAAATTGTGAGTTAACCCAAATATAGAAACGTATTGGGACGAATGACCTTGCGCAAAATGACCTCTGGACCCTTGGGGCAAAATGTTAACAATTTCTCTAATTGGCCACACTGGAAGAATCGGTAGCAATTGACTGCTCTAAATCACGTCTAAGATCTACATAATGACTTCGGCTCCGTCCATCAATCATTTTCCATTTTGGTTTTTATGAAGATCCATTCGCTGGAAAGAAAAAGTCCTTCTATAATCGCAACAGAAGGTTCTAATTCCTCAGACAACCAGGATCATAAAAACCCTGCGGCAATTGACACTCCATCGTTTATCTTCTGATATCAAGCGAAAGTCCATTATTCAGACAAGTCTGTTCGTCATTTGAGTAGACAGATTGATTTTATCATTAATGAAATATCAGCTTTAGATTCAATGGCTAAGAGAGTTTATTTAAACCCGTCAAGCATGGGGACCTTATGAACGCCCCGAGTACTTTTGTCTCGAATCATTGGATTTGCTTCCCAGAAAATGAATTACCATTGAACACATTCTTTCTGTACCTGGATTTTCCGTCAATCATAATTATATTATCCGTTTGTAGAATGCAAAGAGAGCCGTTACATTGACGAATTAAATCAATTAAATACCTGTTTGGGTATTTAACCTCGGACCTTGGACACTCTAAACGCGGCGTTTCACTGAAGACTACCTCTCTAACATTTCAGAAGAAGACTCATGTTGAATCTCTCTCTCTCTCTCTCTCTCTCTCTCTCTCTCTCTCTCTCTCTCTCTCTCTCTCTCTCTCTCTCTCTCTCTCTCTCTCTCTCTCTCTCTCTCTCTCTCTCTCTCTGCCGCGGAAAGAGTAAACACATCTCGATGAAAGTGGATTGGCAAGAAGAATGTGACGGAGGGTGTGTCCCCTGCAAACACACCCACCGCTTGTTTACTCGCCCGTCTAAGGTACTCATTACGCCACTTCCCTTGACATCCTGCCATGACGAATAGATTTAGAAATTGTTGATGCTAGTATAGCAAAGAGAGAACGATAAGAAATTGCTTCTTTTAAACACATGGTTTCAATCTTGTCGCAAAAGAGTCTTCGTCCCACGACTTGTATTCTCATAATTTCACTGTACTTATATGCCTCACCAGATGTCATTAATTCGTTCCAGGGGTGGTGACGAAATGTAATTAATTTATATTAAAATTTACTTGTCACTATTTTGAATCATAAATAACTCCTAGTGCTATATATTATATATTAATACATTCATTACAATTAATGGGGTCTCCCGTGGTCTAGTGGCTAGCGCCTTGGATTCATAAGCGGGAGATGGTGGGTTCGATTCCCACCTCCGGCAGGAATTTTTTCATCTCAGGGCTTGCTGGGAAAATTCCTCGCTGCACCCTGGATGTCGGCACTAATGACCTAGATGTAGATGCGCCGTAAAAAAAAAAAAAAAAAATTACAATTAATGTTTTGATCATACTTTATGAATATGGACAAATAAATCTAAAAAAGTTCTACATTTATTTTTGTGATTTTCGCATTCTGAAAAAAATTTACAGGATGTATTCTCGTCATTGGTATTTCGACGTTCAAGTGTCATTTCTACTTCCTTATAGAGAGGAAAAATCGCTTATAACATTGATCTAATGACGTAGTAAGGGACATTTGACATTTCATAGACCATAGATCACGAAAAAAAAAACATTTTACATCTGTATATAAACGTCATTTTAGCGCGTTTCCATCTTATCCATAGTGTTATTTGGAAAAGTTAAGAATATAAAAGTAAATATTTTATTTTTATAATTCGCGTAAAATTTAAACAGATACTCCAATGACATTTTAGGCGCTACAATGCACTGGAAACTGACTGTTAAAAATACTCGATGTGGAAATTACTCACTCCACCTATTCGACACCCTTTTTCTTACGGAAAACTTTACAAAGATGCTTTTCATTCTCTTTTGTTGCTGTGAAATATTCATTTTAATGTGAAATTAGATAATAAAAGAAAACAGTAACAAATTAAAAATTGAGGACAATGTACAGAAAAAATATGTACAAAGTAATGCATCCAACCCTTACCACTTTTAAGCTCTGATTTCTCCGAGTGCGATAGCACTAACATAAACTTAGTGTTGCTTTTGGATAGTTACCTTCCACTTACCACGAAATAAACGCATAACTGCTCATTTGTGTTTATAAAAAACTTGTTACCTAATATAAGTCTTCTTGAATTGCCCAAAACGATAATTTTCGTTGTTTCCTCTTTCCTCAAATACGATTTTAGAAGAGGCTTGGAAAATTGGTTCATTCCTAAGCCAAATTATCTATATAACGCGTATATAGAAGCCGAAAACAACGCGTTCCGGTAGGCGGATTCTGTTAGTTAACGGTCATGACATTTTGCTCGAGACAAATTATTTTTGATCCTCTTATAGTTCGATATATATATATATATATATATATATATATATATATATATATATATATATATATATATATATACATATGTGTGTGTTTTTTTTCAGGATAGGGGAAAAATCTTTCATTAGACGAAGTGGACAAACTACAACAGTGTGAGATTCCTACTCACTAAGAAACCACCTTCCTATTCACCTCAACCACCCTGCGGAACCGCCCTTAGGCATTACTTCGCAGGGGAAGTTGGTTTTCTGCATTAGTGGACTACATTATTTTGAGCCGCTGTAGGCCTTTTCTCTCCCGTTCTCCAGTTCGGAGCTTCTTAACAATGAAAGCAATGTATTCTGAACCAACCTCCCAGTTTTGACTATGAGGTTAACCAGATTTTCAGGTTTCAAGGGCTTACCGAGTTTCCTGTCCAATTCGGCCTTTTCGATGCAAAATCTTGAGCATTCGAAGAACACTTGTTCCACAGTCTCATCTTTTGGGGCGCATGTAGGCCATGACGACTTAAAGGGAGCTACGTATGCTCTGAAGCATCCGTGCCCTTTGTTTGTTTGTGTGTGTGTGTCTGTATAAATTTGAGCTCGTGGTATTTTCGCGACCTATTTGCTCGGAAACGTGGAGTTTTCTCATCAGCAACCTACGAATTGGGTCGACCTCATAAACGGGTTTCATCTCCACGGCGGGAAGCAGGAAACACGCCAATATATGAAAACACGGGAAAATGGCGCCGTTTGGGCATATTATTGAAGAAACAGAAATTCAGACTGAACTAATTGATATTATTTTTATCGCGTTGCTTCCCTCCCCCCCCCCCCCCCCCCATAAGAAGGAAACCCGCTTATGAGGTTGACCTCATGACACAATCTGGAAGTGCCGACTAGAAAATTTCACGTTTCAGAACATTGAGATCACGAAACTAACGGTGGTTCAAATTTGTATATATATATATATCACACGCTCAAAAATAGTTCGATATTGATGAAATTTGTTACAAAAATATTTTTTCTGGCTTGAAAGGTCAAGTTCGACAGCCAGTAGAATTATCTATACTACCACATTTCAATCTCCTGTTCGAGATGTAAAAAAAGCATGTAGCTATTATATTTTCGATTTTAAGATTTCGAGTAAGCTATTTGCACAAAATGTTATTGATTTATTATGTTCTTTATGGGCATTAGTTTTGAGTGGTTCATAAGAAAAGAGCCTTAAAATATTTTTTTATGAGGAAATACAAGGGATACAAGTGTAGAGCTTTTTATTTTTTCTAAAGCGTCCTTGGCTAACTAATAATATTAAACAACTGCTTTTGTTTATTGTCTTTTTTTAGCTGTTTATCTACACCGTGTCTACTTATTCGTTTATCTTTCTTTCTAATTTATGTTTAATATTTTGTTGCCGAACTTGTCATTAAATTAGTTTAGAATCTTTTCTAAAATTTAAGAAAAATATGATATAAGTGTCTTAGCTGCTGTCTGTTTTTTTGGTGATTTTCGTTTGTTCCTTATAACACGGATCTGATGATGAAATCCGGTGGTGCTGACAGGAAATATCGAGGTTTCATTACAAGTTGGTTACGAATGTATATATATATATATATATATAGTGGTTTCATTTCTTTCGAGGCTTGGGGTCGGTAAAGCAGTATACTTTTGTAGTATACTAATTGATTTATTATTTATGCCCTACATGTTTCGTGCCTTTTCTTAGCACATCTTCAGGGGCTCTTATACAACAAGAATTTTTATACATCCAAATACAAAATTTGTTCATCTTGTTGCTTATCACTATAATAAGTAATGGTAACGAAAATAAAAATGTTTTACAATTTCCCGTGTGTCTATAATTAATGGCGCCAGGCGTAATAGTAGCTATGAACGTATATTACCAATGTGGTCTCGTCTTAATCGATATGTGGTAACACACATTAACGAAAGGGGAAATTAACGCAAAGTCATCGCACTTCCGGTTTTGCGTTAATATGCTTCTGGGCAGGGGTCTCCCGTGGTCTAATGGCTAGCGCCTTGGATTCATAAGCGGGAGATGGTGGGTTCGATCCCCACATATGCTACTAGATAAACCTCTTATGGCTATTTTTTAGTCGGAAATCGAACAAAACAATTCCCAAGGTAGTCTCTCTAATCGTTTCAGAGAAACTTCACGTGAAAACATATATATAATATATATTTACATTATAAGGGGATCTTTTCGGTATCTAAGACGTATGAACGATGAAGGTCAAGGGAACCTCAACCTTTTATGAATGCAACCTCAATAAGTACCTAATACATCTTAGCGCTACCTTAGAAAATGTTTTGGGTAGAAAGATTGAGGAAGATAAGCCGATAAAAAGTAAATTTGAATTGTTTTTATAATTTATGCATTCAATTCCCACAGATCCGATTATCTGATTATGCGGTTTTTCAAAATCCATCGTTCTTATTAGAATCCTGAGGTTTGTTTAGAGATAACATAAACGGTGTAACCTTGATTGTGGTATTGAAAAAGCTTGAAGAATTCTGGGCGCAAACTGGCTGGCAAGAAGGCAGTTCGGTGAGGGTCACACCTGACTTGAAAATAAACCACTCGACCTTAGTTCGTAGTAATTAATTTTTTTTTTTTTTTTTTTAACCTAAATTGTATGAATACATCTCTTGAAGGGTCTACCCGTGATGGAGTTGCTCACATGCTGGATTCTCACGTGGGAGATGTGTGTTCGATTTGCGCTTGGAATAAATTGGCTTTCTTCAGCGATGCGTTCGCTGAAGAAATCCCTTCTCCAACATTGATGCCAAACTTGTAGACAGCCCAGCGCTATTGGGTTAAAAGAAGATACGCCGAAAAAAAAATTATAAATCGAGTCAACTCTCGATCTTCGAGAGACCGTGAAATATGCCGAACATCGATTCTTCGACTTACCTACATGTAAATGGGAAAAATAAACAAGAAATAGAAATTAAAATAATCTACTCGAAGTTCACTCAAATACATTTTTTTTTGTACGTACATATAAAATAATTTAGCTAATTGAACTCTTATTACCAGGGACTGAAACAGTTATTTTTGTATCGAAAATGTTAAAATTTAACTGTTAAAATACTTTTATTTTGTAAGAAAAAAATAACTATTAAGAAAAAAACTTTTATTTAAAAGTTTTAGGAGTAGAAGTTATTTAGGAACTCTTGAAATGAAGTACTTGAAAATAAAAGTTGAAGTAATATATTTATTTTTTTAAATCCGAAATAAACGTTTTGAGTATTTTATTCAAGAATTATACGGTTTCCATGGCTTATTTATTTTTGTTTATATACTGAAATATATTTGTTGATACAAAACAAAAAAATAAACATTAGTAGCTTTAATTTCATTAAGTATTTTAATAACACACTTTTAAAACTTTTATGTTTTAAGTTGAAAAATAACAGTAAAAAAAAAACTTTTTTTTAAAAAAAGTTTAAACCCATAAAGTTATTTTCGTACTTTTACTTTTTTTAAAATGGAAATAAAAGTAAAAGTTAAAAAAAAAATATACTTTTTTAAAATAAAAGTTAACAATTATTTTTGACCCCTGGTTAATACATACGTATGTACCCCTTTAAAATAATAAATAAACTGTAAAATAATCTAGAATATTTTTTGAGCATTTTTTAAATGTCTAAACATGTGGTGATCGACTTTGTCAAAGATTCCCATCAAAGTCCAAAGTGTATAAACAGCATTTGTTGCTTCCCCGATCCTAAGGTTTATCATCACTTTCAAATTTTATGTTCTACGCTATTGGATAAACTTCGGCTGAAATTCTCTCCTCAGGAAGAGGATCACTTACAGGAATGTTGCAGTCAACTTCCAAGAAGTCTATGTTTGCAGATGTAGCATTTGTGTCGATGCCCATAAAAATGATTGGTGAAACGTTGACGCTGCCAATTAGCGTTCGAGTTACAGTGGTGATGACTTTTAAGCAGAGGTCGAATATAATTGTTAACCTTTATTTTAAAAAAGTATATTTTAATCTTTTACTTTTATTTCCATTTTAAAAATGTAAAAGTAGGAAAATACCTTTTTGGGTTTAAACTTTTTTTTTTTTTAAATTGTTTAACTGTTATTTTTCAATTTAAAAAATAAAAGTTTTAAAGTAATTGTTATTACAATACTTAATAGGAAAAGGTTTAAAGGAATAAATTAAAGCTACTAATGTTTATTTTTTGTTTTGTATCAACAATATATTTCAGTAAATAAAGAAAAATAAATTTTTAAACAAAGAACATTTCACCTATTTTGAAGAAATAATTCAATTTCTATAATAATTTATCCTGTAAGTTTGTAGAATTTAGATTATATCTATAATCATTTAATATATACTTTAGGATTGAAAAGGCTCTTTCAACACTTACTTGAGTGGCTGGGCTGAGGGTTTAGGATAAGTGCTAGTTAATATAGGTATGGAAGTATGTATTTTCTTTCTTACCAGTATTCCAGCTATTGTAAACCAACGAAACCCTAAAATTCTTCATTAAAATACTTAAAACTTTTATTTCACATCGAAAAAAATAAAAGTATTACTTCAAGTTTTATATTCATGTACCTAATTTTAGAAGTTCCTAAATACTATTTACTCTTAAAACTTTTAGATAATTTTTTTTTTAACTTATAAAATAAAAGGGGTCTGTTTTCGAAGACCACATCCAGTTACTTGGAAGTATCTGTCGTGATTTTAAACAGTGATTTTGGTACTTAGGGATTAGTTTACAGGTTCTATGCAGGTTATCTATTACTTCTTTACTGGTTACCTAAGGTTAGAAACCATGTTATATAAATATAGTAATGAAAAGTTAATATAGTAATTAAAAGTATTTAAAATCTCTGCAATCACTAATAAAACTAACTTTTTTTTACTACTATATTTATATAATATGGTTTCTAACTAACTCTTAGATAACTTCTATATGTAAGTAATACTTTTAGGCTTGTAAAGCATAAATGAAAATGAGCAAAATATATTTCAGCAAGCAATATTTATCAATAAAAAGGTTAATATTATAAATATCAATGGTAATTGTGAAGTTTAGGAGCCTCCTCGCCAATTTTTTGTCCGGTGGCTCTATAACATATTTATATTTTATATTTATTTCGCATTATAGGCATAAAGCGCTCACTCAAGAAAATATAAAAATCCAACTCGCTAAAATGAATGGAATTTTATTAATTTTTGCGAGTTGGATTAACTTGAGTGTTGAAGGTTACTTTATTACCAGCAACAACCAATAGAAATGCGAATGAGTTATGCGCATGCGCTAAATCACTGTTGTAATCAGTACAGATACTTCAGAAGTAACTGGATGTGCTCTTCGCAAACAGACCCAATAAAAGTTTTTTTAACTCTTAAATTTTAACTTTTTCGATAAAAAAAAAAAAAAAAAAAAAAAAAAAAAAAAAAAAAAAAAAAAAAAAAAAAAAAAAAAAAAACCAGTTTCGATCCCTTCTTTTAACAGTCCGACTAATAGAGGTGAATGTCCTAGAAGTCCCCTCCCAGGAAGATTGTTTTCAATTCGACTTCAATAAACATAATTTTCCACAACTTTATCCTGAAATCTACTTATTTCGGCACTTAAAGCACCAGACACCGCCGAGTCAGCACCAGCACCAGGAGTCTTCCAGAAACCTCTATATAATCCCCACTCCTTTCATCTCCAGTTCAGTATCGTTGTAATCGCCTTATCGTTAACAAGTATTTCTGTAATCTGTTTGCCAATAAAGTATTTTTCTTTTTCAATATACGTGAGCGTTAATACTTAAATGTCGAAAATTGCATCTAACGTCTCGGGACTCTGGTTCTGTTCGACATATTTAAGGATACGACTTATCGGAGTTGACTGTAAATAAATCTTTGACTGATTTTAATACCCTTTTCTATTAATTTGTCCGGAAAGTATTACATTTAATGCTCAATGTATTAACTAAATTAAAGGTATTTATACAAAAATAGCCTTTGTATTCATCATAAGTTGAATGGATTAAGATAAAACCTTGTTTTGAAAATTATTAGACCTTTCTGGACAACCCAATACCTTATACTAATGACATATTTATATTAACTATACTCTATATTCATTTTTTTTTCTTTTTCAGATCACTGAAAACTCTTAACGCGCTAAATAAATATTTGTTGGAAGGGAGGAGTAGATGTGAGTATATGTAATTACATTTCGTCTTACTTATATGTTTATGCTTGGTATAGGCCAAACCGATTATATTTTGATAAAATAAAATAATTTATAAAATTAAATTTTATGGAAAATAGCCTTCGGAAAGGAGCTGTTGAAGCACCAAACCGGTCAGGGCGAACTAATGTATTGAAGCCTTTTATTCTTCTAGTGTTCATTTAATTTTTTGTTATCGGTTTAATTGTTGTACTATTTAAAAATATTGAGGGGAACTTATTGCTTTATAAGCAGGACAATGTGACTTATTTTTTTCAGTCGATTTAATTGAAGCTCTGTGTTGTTAACGTCGTTTTATCGCAATATTTTATTCTTATGAGTCTGAGATCTTGCCTTAATATGTTCTATCGGTATCAGCACTGTTGCAAAACCGGATTTCTCAGATTTCTTCAAGGCCTAAGTTGTTGTTTTTTTTTTACTGCTGCTTTAGCCTGCCTTGTTTTTTGTGTTTTATTTTTGTTAAAGGTTGCTTTCTTATTGGTTTTAAAGGAAATTGTTTTAATGGCAAACATATCCAATGACTTTTCTTTTCATTCGTACCATCTTTCGACCATGATGATATATATATATATATTATATATATATATATATATATATATATATATATATATATATTAATTTCAACCACGGTTATTTTCGTGAGGGGTTCTGAAACGAGAAATTTTCTAGTCGGCACTTCCGGATTGCGTCATGAGATCAACGTCATAAGCGGGAAGGAGAGAGGAAACGCGCTAAAAGGTGGAGGATATTAATTAAAATTGTCAAAAAAATAGTGAGCAGTTTAAGACCCTTTAATGAGTGGTCGATGAAGAGTGTAATTCGCAGGAATCAATAGGACCTTGTCAGCTTTGAATTGTTTGTGAACGTGCGTAGTATGTGTTCTTTCTGTTTTAGTATGTGTAGTAAATTATGTTATGTATGTTCAGAAACGTAAGAGAGCCTAAAAAAAGATTTAGTTTAGGCGTTGAGAACGGGTGCCACCGGGGCGTAGTAGAAAAACTTTCTGCCACTCACCTCTCTTCCTTGAGTGTTATTCCGCAATTTTTTTATCCTAGATATTCCTTTATTTACTTCGTATACTTCAATGTGTCTAGTCAAGAATTGTCAAGAAGGGTAGTAAACGTTTAATGGCTAATACATGTTCCCGTTTCTCCTCAACGCTGCTTGCTGGTGTAAATAGGGATATAAATAACTGGTTGGGCGAGCAAAGGAGCGGCCAGCTGTGAGGGGGCTTGGCTCCCCGCAAGGTCAGGCAAAATGTCATGGGGGAATGAGTTTGGGATCAGGTGATGGCTCCCCACCACCAGACGAGGCGTCATTCTTCCTCTCAGAGCTAGCAGTTGTTAGACATTCTCACGGTGACTAATTTTAGGGGCGAACAGAACTCCGATTTCAAAGCTGCTCTGCCGACGCCCACAATCCTGGGTTAAGCCCATTGTCTTTTATCAATTCTTTAGTTGGTTGCACAAATGAAATACGCGTTTAGGTTGGCTACAATAACTGGGATGGCCAGAACTGGCACTCAAACAACAAGAACAAACCTTCTCTCCACAATCCGCATTCACAAGGCTCCAGCGGATGAAGCCAGCCCTCCTTCACGACGCAGTTCAAGATTTCATACGGGGGCGTCATCTCAAACTCTATGACGGCCTCCGGTACGGCGTTAACCCCCTCTTCAGGGACGTGACAACCCCTCTACTGCCGCGGAGATGGCAGGGCAGTACCAGGCGGATCCTGGACCTAGTAGAAGAGGCAGCTTAATGTATACATTGGATTAGTCTAAGTGATCTCCTTGTATAGTCCCTCCCTAAGCAACTTTGTATCACCCTACATTTAGTATCATAGACTTAGTAGGCTAAGAACCCCAATGTACATTTTGCAGTCCCTTCTAGAACGTAAGCGTAGATTGAAGCCCGGTTCCAGGTCCAATCCGTTGGGCCTGGAGTTTCTCCATTTATGTTTTTGTAAATAAACTGGGGTGTGGGGAAAAAAAAAAAAAAAAAAAAAAAAAAAAAAAAAAAAAAAAAACCTGTCCACTTTACGCACACACGGTGGAGCCGGGAGGGGAGAAAAGCTCAAACCGAAAGTTTCCAATCGCGTTTGAACTAAAATTTTTTTATACCTAATTACTTATAGTATTCTGCTTTTCCATTTTCTTGCTAGTCTGATCTCAAAACAGATTGTTGTTACTGAAAAGTAAGGAATTATTTTATAGCTCCATCCATGAAGCATTTAGTGTCCATCCAAGCCTTGTGGTTGTACCCTAAGAGATCAATCCTTGGATCACTCAGAGTCCACCCTAACCTTGTAGCTATATTCTAATAGCTCCATCCTAGGAGCATTCAATGTCCATCCAAGCCTTTTGGTTGTACTGTATGAGCTCAATCCTTGGACCGCCCAGAATCTATCCTAACCTTTTGGCTGTATTGTAAGAGCTCCATCCTAGGAGCATTCAGTCCCTATCCAAGCCTTGTTATTGTACTCTAAGGGCTCCATTCTTGGATCATTCAGTCTCCACCCTAGTCTTGTGGTTGTATAGTAGGAGCTCAATCCTTGGACTACACAGAATCCACCCTAACCTTTTGGCTGTATTCTAGGAGCTCGATCCCAGGAGCATTCCGTGTCCATTCAAGCCTTATGGTTCTACTGTAGAACCTTGATACTTCGAGCATTTTGTTATTATAAATATAAAAAATGGTTTAGAACATTAATTGGGTGGTAAAATGTAAATAGCAGCATTTAAGTTGATTGCTTTAATATATTTATTTCACAAAAAGTCATAGATTTATTGCTTGGACATAAAAATAATAAAACCTTTGTATACTTGCTTACCGTGAACTAGAGACCATTCCTTGCTTGCCACGGACAGATATCCGAGAAAGGAGAAAGTGGCCCGATCGAAGTAGGAAGTGAGATGAGGGGTATTTCTGCCTGGCCTCCGAAGCTAAGATCATGATTATAACGATGGTCGCTCAAGATTGCATTTTTAATTTTTGGTTTGTTTCTTCGTGCAATACAAGCTACTATAAGAATGTGGAGGAAAATATTCTCCAAACAAGGCCGGAAGCACCTTAACCCCTTCAGGTCCGAATTTTTATTTCTTGATAAAAAAAATTTACTTTCCTGCTATAGTTGTGTATTGCTCTTGTGAAGATTCCTGATTTTTTTTCAGAATTTTATGGTTTACCTGACATGAGTTATGTAATGTCCAGTATACTGGTCATTGGTTCTCAAGTAATGCGATTTGTGGATGAAAACCAAAATTCAAAATTTCGAAATATTAAAAAAATATATAATTAAAGCAGTAATTTATTAACAGTTTAAAATAAATTAATTCAGAAAAAATAAATTTGAAAAATTATTAGTAAATATTATTGTAAAAGCTCAAATATAATAAGCTATTGTAAAAATGGATTAGAATTTCAGACACGAAATTGTTGTCAGCGCACAGTAATAATGAAAATTAATGAAATTGAAATATTTACAGTCTAGACTCAAAAAGAGATATTTGATTATTTAAAAAAACGAAACATAAAACTAATAAGAATATATTTTTTGAAAATCATGTGAAAGGCCAGATTATATTTTTGAATGGTTTGGGCGCCTTCTAGCCCATACCATTCAGAAAAAGTTATTTATTATTACTCAAAAAAACAATTCTGACAACAAAAAAACAAAATATAACAGTAAACATTTGAAAAATAGATCAAATGTGTTACATCAAATGTGAGGGTTGACTTCCCATGTACAGTATATTGGACATGGATTTTCAAAAAATCATAGACACCTTATTACAAACTTTATTGATAAAATTGAACTTCCAACCTTTAAAAAGATCACGTACATTCAATTCGGCGGAGTTTTATTCACTAAAAAGAAACCATTTGCACTAAATATGTAAAGAAAAGTCAATAACTTTTAGAATCCATGACTGCCCGTGGTGGAGCAGAGATGATTTTACACATAACCTTTCAAAATTGAATGAAATCATTTTATATTAGGTGTCAAGTGGAAGAAAAATACATAGAGCTTCAAACCAAAGTGGTAGTACACATCTATCGATCATAGGCAGTGTAATACAAAGAAAAGAAGTTATGTCCCCCATAGGGAGGAACCCCGCTTATAGGGTTGATACAATGAAACAATCCGGAAGTGCCGACTAGAAAATTTCGCGTTTCAGAACCCCTAGAGACCGAAAATAACGGTGGTTCAAATTTGTATATATATATATATATATATATATATATATATATATATGTATATATTTATATATATATATATATATATATATATACATATATATATATATATATATATATATATATATATATATATATATATATATATATATGATTGATTTGTGAGACGGCTTCTCTCTCCAGCGGTGTTCTTCCTCTCCTTTGCGCAATATTTCGTCGGGTTCATCTCCGACTTCTTCGGGCTGCTATCTGTCGTCCTCGGTGGTTAGCAGCCCGAAGAAGTCGGAGATGAACCCGACGAAATATTGCGCAAAGGAGAGGAAGAACACCGCTGGAGAGAGAAGCCGTCTCACAAATCAATCATATCAACCCCAGCGAAGAAACTTAAAACAAAACATATATATATATATATATATATATATATATATATATATATATATATATATATTTGTCTGTTCGCTCTCTAGATAGAAGACGAATGGTCCGATTTTGATGAAATTTGGTACAAAAATCCTTCGTCCAATTTGAAAGGTCAAGTTCGTTAACCAGCAAAATCCGCCTACTGGAAGATGGCGTTTGGGGCGAAATTCGCGCAACAAAAATCGTAACGCTTAGTTTTTGAGTTCATAAGCTTCTAAGTACTCGTTTTATATGATTCCTGGGCTAGGAAAACGAATGAAACCATTTTCAAGGCGATAGCTTTAACCGTTTTCGAGAAAATTGGAAAAATATTTTTTGAATTCCGTTTTTGGTTTGGGTACTTAGAATCATGGGATTCAGTTGAAACATTTTCTGCATGTTCTACTTTCATCAAAACTAATATGTTGAAATTTTGGTTACGTTTGGAGTTAAGGAAGGGTTAGAATAAAATATTTTATTAACAGACATAAAAAGTTTTAGTAACTTTGTTTACTTTCCTTAATATCTCGAAAAAGGTTGAAAATCTTGGTAAACGGAAGAATATCATTAGAAAGCTTATTAAATGCTCTAAAAAAAAAGGTTCTAATGAAAGTTTTGATTAGGCGATGTCAATCGGAGAAATAAGAGCTTAAAACTTTAAAGTAATTGATTTCGCTTATTCGAACTGTTCTTTTTGTCTGTTTTTTATTCCTTGTTATTTTTTAATTGCTTATTGTTGGATAATGTATTTGAAAATAAAACAGGTTAAGAAAAATAAGAAAAACAATTTAATGTTAGAGATATGGATTTCCAAGATATATAGCTTTTCAACTGCCTAGCGTCCTTCCTAGGGAGGGTTCTTTGTCTTTGATTTTGGTACTTAGAATTATGGGATACAGTTGAAACATTTTCTGCATGTTCGAGTTTCATCAACACTAATATGTTGAAATTTTTGTTACGTTTAGAGTAAAGGAAGGGTTAGAATAAAATATTTTATTAACAGACAAAAAAAGTTTTGGTAACTTTGTATAATTTCGTTAGTATCTCGAAAACCGTTGACAATCTTGTGAAGCGGAAGATTACCATTCGGAAGCTTACTAAATGCTCTACAAAAAAGGTTCTGAAGAAAGTTTTAATTAGGCGATGTCAATAGGCGATGTCAATCGGAGAAAAAAGTGCTTAAAGCTTTAAATTAATTGATTTCGTTTATTCCAATGGTTCTTTTTGTCTGTTTTATTTCTTGTTATTTTTTAATTGCTTATAGTTGGATAATGTATTTGACAATAAAACTTGTTAAGTAAAATAACAAAAACAATTTATTGTTAGAAATATAGATTTCCAAGATTCCAAGACCTTGTCACTAGCGGGTCTGTTTCTAGTGTAGCGGACCCTTCCAGGTAAGATTGTAAATCATGACCTTTCAAGACTTTACTACTCACAGGAATGGCGTTAGTGACCTTAAGGGTTGACACGCCATTATAATAATTAATTTAAAAAAAAAGACTGGTGGAACCAAAATAATAACTGCTTCTATTTTAATCTTTCCAAATTAGACTAGGGATATGAACGAAACCGCGCTAAGATGATGCAGTTCCTGCGGGTCGGACTTTTTTTTTGTGCATACCAAAATTTAAACGAGCAGAAAACTACATTTGTAGCTACATTATACCATTTCCAATTTTCTTTCAGGAGGGTGTGGATATAAATGAAAAGTTCTCAGCAAAAATTAATTTTTTAATCTTAGTTTTGCTGGAATTTGCTCAGATTTTACAATCGAGAGATATGGATACTACAATTTTCTCTTTTCCTTTATCTCTTTAGTTTATTCACCAGAGATGCATATATGTATAAGTTCCTTTTAAAGGCTAATTTCAGCATTTTAAATTTAATTATGTATAAATTTACGTTATTTTTAACACTTTTTTTCGAAATGGATCTAAAAAATGGATTAAACTGTTTTAATTTATGTGTTATGTTTACTCTTGGTATTAAATTAGTTTTTAACAGAAAATATTGACTTCGACAAATTTTAAAACATCAAAGGTCTGACTGGCAGGATCTGCGTCTCATCTTGACGCTTTTCAATATCTTACTTATTTCTTTTGCTGAAAACATTAAAATAATAAAAGCTTCCTGAAAAGTTGAATTGTTTTCGCATAAGTGGTTCTTAAGGGTCTGGATATGCCAAAGTACCCAAACGTAGCCTATTTTACACGGAATAATTAAACATCTTAAAAATACTAACATATGCACAACAAATTAAAATATTTTTTTAACAAGAGTATAGTCCTACTTAATACTTTTTATGCATGGTTTTTCATTCTCTCATGTTTGCCCTTTAATTTTGTTTTATTATTCATTTTAACGGCTAACGTTTTTATAAATTGATAAAGTGCAAGTAACGAAAGTGGCTGTATGTATTATTTATATAGTTTATTTAAACTGTATAAATAATACATTATTATGCAATTAGCCTCTTGTTTTACATGTGTCACGCTTGCTTATTGTCTTTAGGATACTTCTATTTTTAATTTTTAATTTTATGTATATGTAATATGGTAATATGGATTGTAAAACGATTTTTAAAATTGGATTTATACGTAGTAATTATTTTGAGAGACTTGCCATGGTAGCGGATGATCATAAATAAATACAAAAATATTATACACGAATGTGCCTGACTTCATTTTTCTTTAGATCACGGGCTAACACGCAAACAATAAGGTACTTCATTGGTTTGCGTCTAGTTTCGTTTATAAACTAATCTCAAAATTTTAAACCCCGGGCATTAAATGGATAAACACTGTCGTAGAAACAAACCTTAAAGAAGTCTCATCATTTTAAGAACTGATTTCTCCTATTGTGATAGTCCTATCGAAAGTTTCTCGATAGCCACTTTTATAGGAAATTTATAGTCACCAAATAATATAATATATCAGGCTGTATCGTATGAAATGTTAGTTTTGAACTTGCCGATTTCCTTCAAATGTCTTGAAACTGTCGTGGCTCCAACTCCGAGTTCTTTGGCATATTCCCTAGTGCTTTTTGAGGAACAAGCTTCAACCCTTTCTTTCAGGTGGTCATTGTCAAGCTTGGTTTCTAGCCTTCCTCGCTCCTCGTTGTCAAGGTCAAAATTTCCACTTCGAAACCTGGAAAACCACCGGTAAACAGTTCGTTCATTCACCGTTCCCTCCCCGAACGCCGCGTTAATGTTCACACACGCCTCGGCAGCGCTGTGACCGAGCTTAAATTCATAACGAAAAATAATACGGATTTCCGTTGAAGTCATAATTTAAGTTTTTTTTTTTTTTTTTTTTTTTTTTTTTTTTTTAAATAATAGGAATTAAAGAGCTTTAATTCTATATGAATAACAATGATGTGTGTAAATAATGAAATAAAAAAGGGAAAGGATTAAATCGCAAAGCAAACAAAACTGATATTTCATACGGTACAGCATGATAGTAATATCATCCGCTGACTGAAATGCCTACATATTTGTTTTAATTATTTTCAAACTTTCCCAGGAATGCGACAATCCATTATTAATGCGTCTATAAATTTTATTTTCAGGTACTATTTTATGCTCAAAGTATCTAAAGTATACCTTAAATAAAAACTCAGAAATTAGTCCCGTAACAGGCCACGAGGGCCCTGAGGGGCAGAGAGTTTAGAGGTATCTGATTCATGACTATACGGCACACTAGGGAGATAGTATGGTCGGTAATATGCTCCGGCCGCCTGATTTTCCCCTCTGCAGGTACCCATTAATAAATTAATTAAAGGCTGGCTTGGCCTAGGGACGGCAGGGAGACCAAATCTAACCCATGAACCAAGACACTAGAAGATAAAAATGTTTAGTTCTTGCTCGGGTTTGTTCTCAGATCCTCCAGAATATTAGTCCAGTGCTCTATTAATGAGCTCACAATCATCTCGTAACCGTAATATCAATTCAAAAAGTAAGTAATAATAATAATAAGGACATTTAATATTTATTCCATGGGTTGAACTCAATTCTTCAGTAATGCTCAGCTTAATTCCATAATAGTAATAATTCGTTTAGGCTAACTAAAATAACATAAAAGTTTTAATAATTCGTTTTATCAAGAATTAAACTACTTAACAACCTACTTTATCGTTCCATTTAGTGTATTCTGAGATACAATTTATCTTCAATGGACATTAAATTCTATTCGAGAATAAGAACTTATTAAAAATTCCCTCAGATGAAGTGTTATTTTGAGTTGAATATTTTATTCTCAAATTTAGTAAACAGTTTAAAAACAACTGCTCAAATATGTCGAGCTATCAATGGCGCGGGGGAAGCTGAGTAAGCTTTCGAATGTCAAAGTGTTTATTTTTATTTCCGAGTGTGCGTCACTGTATTCTAAATTAAATCTATGAAGATCACAACAGTCTAAATACGTTCACCATTCCCAGAACTACGCACAGTGGGGCATGCGTGGGCGCATTCGAATGCAGCCATACGTTCTTAAAAATAATATTCTTGACCACAAAACGTCCGACCTGCAGGAGCTGGGTTACCTTAGCGTGTATCATATAATGCTTATTTTTTATGTAACCTGAAAAGCTTAGGATATGATATCGTAATATTTCATCTGCAATGGAACGAAACCAATTCCAAAATTCGTACACCGAATTTCTCCGACTGAGGTGATCAAAGTCCAAAAGTACAAATTGTCCATTTATATAATTTTTGTTAGTACTTTGTCTACTCCAATTTTTAAGCCCTTCCGTCGTTTTTGATAGCCCAAAACAAACATATTTCACGAACTTTTTTCTCCAGATCTGTTATCGCCTTTAAATTTTTAGTCGCGCGGTTGATCTTTTTATGGGTTTTCTAGAATAGCAATTTATTTTCGTGCTCATCCTGCAATACTATTTTTATCAGATCTTACAGGAATTGTTTTAGATTATTTATGAGGTGGGCAAGGAAGAATCAAGAAGAGCTGTGAAACCTTGCCAAGTTGTCTGCTCGTAGTGTGTCCATTATTGGATTGATTTCGTTCCATTTAATGTGTTCGTCACTTTATATGCGGTTTTTATATGATTTGAGCAGTAAAATGGATTTGTCATCAGGCATTTCCAGGTGGTAGGCTGGATTTCACCTGTGGGCTCGCAAAATGTCCCGATCCACTATGAATGTTTAGTAAGACTAGATGGGCCGAGTAAAAAGAAAACAGGCGTAAAACAAGAGAAAGAGGTCGACTTGGATTTCGTTTCTTATACTGCGTTCTTTAAGAAGGTTGAGAATCAGAAGAAAAATGTTTATTAATTCCTCTTTCAATCGAGATTTCAGCTTTCTTATAATGGACACATTAGGACCAGCAGATGTTTAAATTTGCTTAACTTAAAAATGGTTTTTGGATTTGTAATATTCTGTTCCATAAGATATATTGCGCGGCAGAGGGAGAGGGTAGGCTATATTTGCTATCAATCGGCATTATGACATTAAATTTCATTAAACTAAAAATTTTAAGATGAATTTATAAATGCAATAAAAAGATTCCGGTAAAAGGTATGGGATCAAATAAATGTATTTTCTTTTCTTAGCTTTTCAAATCTTAGCAGGATTAGAGATAGCATGGAAACACGTTTGCATGGAGGCGTTGAGCTTAATAGATATTTACTTTAGTCAGAACTATAGACAACAGTCCTCTATGGTGCAAAATTTTATTGAATCGTTATTTAAATTCTGTTGTGTTTGCAAATGCTTGATTGTTAGGATTGGTGCAATGGAATCAATCCAATCATTGCTTCGAAAGCCTTGCCAATCGAGCTTGTCAGCCATTAATTGAAACGGCATTGGCCAAACATTCGTTTGATTATCTGGAAATATTTTAACACAATTCATTAGAGGTCGAGCGTTGGTGCTGCTGGCAACCAACTGTTTTCAAGGGCAACCAACTGTTGGCCGTGTTTACCACATTATTTTTGGAAGTAAATCGACAGAGGTTCGTCTATTTAGCAAGCTGTAACATCTGTTTGTTTTACAAACCTCAACAGAAGATATATTTTATTTTTTTCTGAATACTCGTGTTACTACATTTATTTTATCAAAACACATAATCTCACGCGAGTACTTATTGTGTCAAAAATGTTAGTCTTCATTTCTTATTTTTTAGGGCGTGCACACTCCTAACGTCAAATAATAAAATTAAAAATATTAAGGAGTTAATTTTCCTCCTACATTGAAGGAATGAATTAAAATTATTTTGTAAAGTGGTATACGATATTGTAAATCGGTATGAAAACAAAATATGTAATGTACGTAGGTCACCCCGTGGTCTAGTGGCTAACGCCTTAGATTCTCATGCGGAAGATGATGAGTTCGAGTCCCACCGGTGGCAGAAATTTTCTCATCTCACGGCTCGTTGAGGAAATTCCTTGTTGGACTATGGATGTCGACGGTAATGGCCCAGATATCGGTAACCGTTGTATGTAATGTACCTAAAACTAGACATGTGAACGTTCTCTTGTTGGAGAACTCTTGCAGTTATTAAAACATAGAACTAAACGGCATGTTTAGAATATGGATCGGAAAACTCCGGTTGGAAGTCCGCTATGTTGGCCAGTATCTAAAATATTTAGTGTTCCTTTTAATGCGGAGTCATATGCTTTGTAACTTTAGTCCAATTTTGCTCTAACAAATGATTTGTAAAAAAATTATCATGCATGTACGATCAGTACCTCAAGAAGTATTTGAGTTAATCTAAACTTTGGCTTTCCCAAGGATTAATATATATATATATATATATATATATATATATATATATATATATAAAACTCATATACATATTTATTTGTCTGTTCACACTCTCCAGTCTCCAAAAATCGTCCGATTTTAATAAAACTTGGTTCCAATCTTTTAGAAAAATCTTAAAGGTATTGCCTTGAAAGTGATGTCATTCCATTTCCTCACGTCAAATTAACATTAAAAAGCGTACCTGCAAGTGTATTAACGCAAAAATTGTTGTGTTCCTGCGAATTTCGCCAAAAAAATAATAAAAATAAAAACAGTGACCCCCAGACAGGCGGACTCGGGTGGGTAATGGCATTCAACTTTCATGATAGAAAAGGTATTTTGATGCAAAATTTGATCAAAATAGGTCAATTATTGTGGATGTTAAATTGCTAATAGACCGAAATGTATATTTATGTATGTATATATTATATAACTATTATAATATATATTTATAGGCGGGCTTTCTCCGTTTCCAGAGGTTTCAATTTACTCCGGGAAATATATATCTAACCGAAATAAATAATTTATATTAAGTATCGGACGATTCTTGCTGCATTCTGCTAGATTCTAGTTCCTATTGGCGGCCAGGTCCTTACATCGCATGTCCGCGCTATGCATGTATCCAGCTAATTTTTTGCGTTTTTGTGTATTTCTTGGTCACTGACTGACGGGAACGGGAAAAGGATCACTCTTCTCTAAGCTCAAGTCTGTGCTTGGTTGAATACATCTTAGATCTCGTTATAAGCCTTTTTTTGCGACTTACTGGGCATACGTAATTTAGACTCCTGGGTTGCGTTATCGGGGTGACGTTATAAGCGATTATTCTCCCTTATAGGGAGTGAGGAAAGCTTACAAGAGCAGCACTTTCGAATGAAACTCGTGAAGATGAAAGAAAGAGGTTCAAAGTAAGTATCACTCAACACAGGTTGCTCCTTAGCCTCGATGCCCTTCCTCCACCACGCCATCTACATAAAATTCCCATTGTTGAAAATACTACCTGCCGCCTTTACCTAGACAATGTCTAACCAAGATTTATACGACAGCTTTCGCCCGGTACAGACTCCTGTACTTTGCCTCCAATACATTCTTGGCAAACCCAAAGCACCTGTTGCTCTCCAGAAAGGGCGCCGAGGTCACTTGTGCCCTACAAAGGGGCTTCTCTCATAAAAGATTCTGGAGGGTCCGGGTTACTCTATTCACCCTGATACAGGATATATTGCCTCTTTATCATAAAACGATTTACGTCTACAAGTTTAACTGGCTCAGCAAATGCGTTCGGTAGAACATATGGTTATCTATATAGTTTTGCGAATTGAAGGTGTGTCCCTCTAAATAAAAACTAATCTTCTCTGACGTATGTTTCCTATCTTTCTTTTGAACATTCTCTCCTTCCGATAAGACACCTGTGAATTTACGAAGCTTTCCTTGAACGTCAATCCGTCTCAGCTATATCTAAAAGGCCTTCAGAAATTATCACCAGCTGCATCCCTTCCTATAAAGACAAAAAAACCCCGAGCATAAGAAAAATCGTCTTTAAAGAGTATTATATCGGCACATTATGGTAAATAACAAACTAAGAGAAATTAAACAAACAGTTATTGAATGGACTTTGAGCGCGAATGAAAGAGAAGTTGTCTATCCGCTTGGGAATAAGCCATTCACGCACCAACTCATAATGAATTTATGCATTGGGTTGTAGGACAATCAACTTTTGGTTACCATTGCCCGATTTTTGTTGTTTATTTTCATCTAATTAATCTGAACACTGATGTAAGTATCAGTAGTGTTCTGTTTAAGTACAATTTTTGTGATAATGGTTGGTTTTCATGTCATACCTACTTTCAATTTTTATTTCTTTTATACCATTTTTTTTAGTCATATACTTATGCCTGTCAATATTTTACATTCTTCAAATAAAAAGATATTTTATTGATTATTTGTTTATAAATTGATACAATCTACGTACTACTTTCTATACCGTTCTACATACTATGTACATATTACCAAGCGAGCAGAGGGCACTATCATCAGAACTCCAAGGCTTCCTGTTCACGTTTAGGGTTTCTGTTCTGGCTCGCATGATGGTCCTTATCAATTGAAGGCTGTTCGTGTCGTTGACATAAGAGAGCTGTTTACATTAGAATTTAAGCGTTTTGTAGGTTGTGTGGAACTGTGCGGTAGTAGGTCTATCCAGTAGCTTCTATTTTTCTTGGTGATCAATGCTACTTATTATGCAATTGACCGTTGCTTCTATCTTCTCTGGAGGGGTTGACAAAACATTCTGCGGTTGGTATCCGGCTTTAATACAGACACCATTTACCTTACTCTTTACCTCTTTTACTGCAAGCTGCTTGATGGGCCTCTCTTCTGGAGCATTCACGACTTTTAGAATTTACATGAGATGAAGCTGCAGAGTATAATTGTAAATTGGTGCTCATCCTGTTTCTAGCAGTAAAGCATAATAAGAAGGAATGTAAAATAAATTAAAGCAATAGACTACGGCTAGGACTATTTAAAACTCTACCATTATGCACGGGCGTATATAAGAAATAATTTCGGGGGGCTGGGAATCTTTCGGGAGGGGGTTGGGACCATTTCCGAGGTATAGAATACTAAAAATGTACAACTAATTTTAGGCAACTAAAACGCTATTACACCTAAAATAAAATATTTTTTATGAACTAAGTGATCTTATTTAATTTATTTTTAAGGGTTTTATGACACATTTTTACCAACAAATCAACATTTCGGGCGGGGCTGCAGCCCTCTCAGCCTCCCCCCCTTTTATACGCCCATGCCATTATGTTAAAGAGGCGATGACTTTTAAGTTTGATTAAATAGAATAATAAAGATTTTTTTTTTACTTTATTATTTTTTTATAGTGTCCGGAGTTTTAGTCTAGTATTTTTTATCTGAACTGTAACTCCACCCCCCCCCCACCACCTGTTTGCTTGGCAGGTAAAATGTAAAAAAATAAATAAATCAACACAAATAATCTCCCAATATCAGAGATTGCTTTGAGAAAGGCCAGTTCGCTGGATTGTTTCCGCTTTACAAGAAAAATAGCTTCAAAGACAGAAAAAAAAAAATCTAATAGAAAAAGGAGCCTTCGACAGTGGACGAAGGTTGTCCACCCGCACTCGTCGCACTTAGCAGCACTGATAGCGAAGAATCTGCTGACGCCAAAGGAAGCTTTATCGTCCGATTCCTTTTTCAAGGCGATCTCATTCAAAAAAGAAACCGCTGAATAGTTCTCAGCCAGTCGGTCTTGTTCTCTCGACGACAGCACACCTCTCAGCAGGTATCTACCTAATATTGTACTTGCACGGAATGTACAACTCTCAAAACCCTTCTTTCATGACTTCTTCATATTTTGCACTTGTTCACAGTGCAACTACCAATTAACAAAATTTAGCATAGGATGTATGTGTAGCGGTTCCTTCTTTCATGACTTCTTTATATTTTGCACTTGTTCACAGTGCAACTACCTATTACCAACACTTAGCATTGGACGTATATGTTGTGGTTCCTTCTTTCATGTATTCTTTATATTTTGCACTTGTTCAACGTGCAACTACCTATTACCAACAATTAGCATTGGACGTATATGTTGCGGTTCCTTCGTTCATGACTTCTTTATATTTTGCACTTGTTCAACGTGAAACTACCTATTAACAACACTTAGCATGGGATTTATATGTAGTGGTTCCTTCATTCATGACTTCCCATATTATTCACTTGTTCGCAGTGGAAACAACTCTCTCCAAGCGATGTATATGTTGCAATTCCTTCTTTCATGACTTCTCCATATTATACATTTGTCCATTTTGAAGCTCCCTATTACCAACTATATCCAAGGGACGTCTGCGTAACGATTCCTTCATTTATGACTTCACATATTTTGCACTTATCCAAAGTGCAGCTACCTATTAAAACTCTCGCCAAACGATGTATATGTTGCGGTTCGTTCTTTCATGTCTTCTTTACATTTTGCACTTGTTCACAGTGCAACTACCTATTACCAACACTAAGCATGGGATGAATATGCTGCGGTTCCTTCTTTCATGACTTCTGTATATTTTGCACTTGTCCACAGCGCAGCTACCTATTAACAACTCTATCCAAGCAATGTATATATGGCATTTCCTTTTTTTCATGAATTTTTCAAATTTTCAACTCGCTCACAGTGTAGCTACTTATTAACAACTCTATCCAAGCAATGTATATGTAGCAAATCCTTTTTTTCATGAAGTTTTCAAATCAGGTATTCGTTCACAGAGCAGCTACCTATTAACAACTCTCTCCAAGCAATGTATGTGTAGGAATTGGTTCTCTCAAGACTTTTCTTTATTTTTTATTTGTCTACAGTATAGGTAAAAGTGTACTCTTCAAAAGATATATTTTCTCTTATTGATGACCTTTTCTTATTTTGAACTTGTCTACGACACAGCTAGTTGCTGGTGTGTAAGTTATCATTCAAAACTATCACGATCCTATGAATATGATCACGCTTGGCATACATATATATATATATATACATATATATATATATATATATATATATATATATATATATATATATATATATATATATATAAATCACGTGTCTGTCTGTTTGTCTCTATTCCTTATACAAATCCACACCGTTTGACCGAGTTAGACCAAACTTGGCAAACAGGTAGGGCTTGACCCGGGAAGTCTCGTAGGGCAAGTCAAAAACGTCTACCACCGTTCTGTCTGTATGTTTGTTCCTTATACAAATCCATACAGTTTGGCCAATTTTGATCAATCTTGGCACAGAGGTAGGTCTTGATACGGAGAGTGTCTTAGGCTAGATCAAAATAGTCTAGGACCCACAGTTCAGGGATCACGCGTTCGAAACTGTAAACCCGAATAGTTACAGATTTGCGTTATTAGATTTTAATATTACTTATTCGGTTTCTAATTTATTTTTGCTTTTCTAGATGCTCAAAGTAGGTGTAGCATGGCACGCCGGGTAACAGCTAGTAATTAATAAATAAAGCTTGCTGCCCAAATTAATTTGAAACCTATTCACTCAGCCTACTAATCATTTTTCGAAAATGTTGTTAATTTTATATTTTTTATGGAGCAAAATAAATTTAGTAACTATATACGCATAAACGTGAATTTGGCAGAAAATTGTTATTTTATCGGGAGGTATTTTGATTTTATATATTTGATTTTATTTTGATTTAATTATTTAGCTAATTATTTATGTGATGTTTCTAAACCATAATGGTCTCCGAAATAATGATCAGGAGCTGTTTAGCTCCCATAAATGTGATAGCTGACAATTACCTTATAGTGATTTTATTCGAATATAAAAAAAAAACATTCCATTATTTACATTGTAAATTGTGAGAAAGAAATGTATTTTAATAAAACACAAAACTTTTTTTTTTTATTATTTCTATTTATAAATGAGGCATTATTTTTGAATTTATATTGATAAAATATAGTGTTAAATTCATGATTTGTTGAAAAAGAAGTAAGAGGGGATTGCAAAGCCAGCCGTATACTCTTCCCATAGTTTTCCCAACTTAAAGATCACGATCGTTAATGTTGAACAACATTCTACTATTTTTACTCATATTCTACAACTCCTTGACGTTTTTTGAATATAGCATGGATGGACATGAACCATATTTTACTAGTTCATAGGGTTCTAACGAAATTGGATCACTGAAATTATGAAACAATCGTCCTAATATGGCATTTAAATTAAAGCTCAGATATAGCTTTAGCTCTACGTTTCTGAAAACGAAAAATCTATTAAAATGGCTTTGTACTGAACCAACGTATTCTTCCTTGAGGTGTAGAAGAACTGAAACGAACAAGATGAAGTACCTTAAGAAGATGTCGACCATCGGAGCAGGATTTATGACGAAATTCGCTTAAAATAATAGAGGACTTGAATAATTTTTAGGAGGACCCGAGTTCAAAACTCGGGGCGCACTAATGTTTTTATCTCCTAGTGTAGTAGATCGTGTATGAATTTGGGGGCCCGGAGCATAGGACTGATCACACTATCTCCCTAGTGTGCCGTGTGTTCACGGCGTCTACCGGGTCTCCCCGTGGTCCAGGGAGTAACACCTTTTGATGCTCATGTAAGAGATGCGGGTTCAAGTCCCTCCTGCAGCAGATTGAGTCTCTTCATTTCAGGGGCATTTGAAGGAATTCCCTACGGCACAATGGATACTCAGGAAGCGTGGAAACCTATAGATAGTCCGGGGCTTATAGCCAAAATGTCAGAGTGCCTTAAAAAAAAAAAAAAAAAAAAAGTCTTTTTTTTTCGTTTGCATTATCTATTTCCTTAAGAACTGGCAGAAGTCGAGAAACGGAAGGAAGGAGTTGGTTATATCTGCTATCAATCGACACTGCCACTGTCCGCTAACACACACATTAACGGTATAGACATTTCTTAAACGTAAGACGCTAAAACCTATTTATGAATGTGATTAATGTTTCTAACAAAAATAGCAAGAAGTTTGAGTGACAAATATTAAGAGTTTTGTATCAGGAATTACATGAAAACACGCTAAGATACCAAATTAGACGATTGTCTAACTAGATCGGACTCTCTCAAGGAAAACAGCCTTGTCTGTGTTTATTATTGCTCAATTTGAGACCATTTTCCCTCAAAGTTGGCAGATAAAGTTCTTTTTTTTTTCTCTTCAAGAAAATATAACATAAATTATTATGGAAGAGGATAAGATCTGGACGCACGAGTTCCTTGCTTTCGGGACTGTTTTTTTTTTTTTTTTTTTACTTCAGGAAATTCGACTGAAATGGAGGGGGGACTAAGGTTGTTCAGCCAATTACAAACAGTAAAGGAATGTGGCAAGGTAAGCTATCTCTAACTCAAACAACTCCATTATGTAACCGAATCGTAACGAAATATGTTTTTTGGCATTCATTAACACAATTAATAAGTTTTTTTTGTGGCATACTAGCTGCCATATCTATTTCAGATATATCATTCATTGACAAATTATATAGATAACACAGATTTACAGAAATAAAGTCCGAATCTCAAGAACTACGTCATCTTAGCGCGTTTCTGGTGTCATTTGGAAACCATTGAATAGAAACAGTTAATGTTTTCTCTTAATATTTCGTGAAACATTTAAAAACATGTTAAAATGTAAAATGAATTCTCAAAGAGAAGCGAGATCTTAGGCGCTACAAAAGAAAACAATAACCTAAGCAGAAATAACTCCATTTATGCACTGAGTTCTCTGAATGACATCACTCTATTAAAAATTGCTTAAGAACCTTATTTGTAGGAAATATTATAAGTAGGGAACGGATGTTATTGTATTAACATGAATAGAATTGTATCGAATGTTTTGATGGAATTCTGCACGTTTTAAGTGATTTTAAAGCATTTAAATACGTTTTAGCGCGGTTCCTCCCTCCCCGATAGGGAGGAACCCCGCTTATAAGGTTGATACAATGAAACAATCCGGAATTGCCGACAAGAAAATTTCGCGTTTCAGAACCCCTAGAGACCGAAAATAACGGTGGTTCAAATTTGTATATATATATATATATATATATATATATATATATATATATATTTGTCTGTTCGCTCATTTCTGGCTTCCCTAATGGTCCGATTGTGATGAAATTTGGTACAAAAATCCGTCTTTCAATTTGAAAGGTTAAGTTCGTTAACCAGCAGAATCCGCCCACTGGAAGATGGCGTTTGGGGCGAAATTCGCGCAAAAAAAAATCGTAACGCTTTCGTTTTTGAGTTTATAAGCTTGTAAGTACTCGTTTTATAGGCTTCTTGGGCTAGGAAAACGAATGAAACAATTTTCAAGGCGATAGCTTTAACCGGTTTCGAGAAATTGGAAAAATAGTTTTTGAATACCGTTTTTGGTTTGGGTACTTAGAATCAATGGATTCAGTTGAAACATTTTCTGCATGTTCTACTTTCATTAAAACGAATATGTTGAAATTTTTGTTACGTTTGGAGTTAAGGAAGGGTTAGAATAAAATATTTTATTAACAGATAAAAAATTTTGGTAACTTTGTATACCATTAGAAAGATTACTAAATGCTCTACAAAAATGGTTCTAATGAAAGTTTTGATTAGGCGATGTCAATCGGAGAAATAAGTGCTTAAACCTTTAAAGTAATTGATTTCGCTTATTCGGACTGTTCTTTTAGCACTTTCTTCCGAAGGAAAGTAGCTATTGAGGTTGGACTCATGACGGAATTTTTGAAAAATTTCTTCAAATCTTTATCGACCCTACCTAGTAGACACCGAAAATGACCCCGTTAAAATTATATATATATATATATATATATATATATATATATATATATATATATATATATATATATATATATATATATGTCTGTTAACATGATAGCGGCCAGAGTTTTTGTTTTTTCGTCACGAAACTTGGTATATAGCATTCAAGCAAATGATTGAACGAGTTCGTTAACCACCAAAATCGGTCCACCGGAAGGGGGGGTTTACCCCGAACCCAAAACACTAATTTGACCATTTCAGCCGTAATATTAGTTATATTTCAACGAAACTTGGTATTCGTAGTGGTAATATAGAGAGAAAAGTGAGATATAAAAATGAACTAAATCGGTTCATTAGAAGGGGGGGTTTACTCCGGACCTACAATACCAATTCGCCACTACCAGCCGTGATTTTTGGTATATTTCGACGAAACTCGGTACTCGCAGTGGTAATCTACAGGTAAATATGTGTTGTAAAAATAAACTAAATCGGTTCATTAGGAGGGGGGGGTTTACTCCGGACCGACAATACCAATTCGCCACTACCAGCCGTGATTTTAGGTGTATTTCGACGAAACTCGGTATTCATAGTGGTGGGGGGGGGTTTACTCCGGACCCAAATTACTAATATACTCATACTGGTCGTAATTTCTGCTGTATTGTAACGAAACGCGGTATACGTCGTGGGTAACTCATGAGAAAGAAATGTTGTAAAAATGAGCTGAATCGGTCAATCGGAAAGGGGGGTTTACTTTGTAATTCATTTCAATAGAAAAGCCAGCCAGACATAGGTTCACAAAGGCGCCGCAAGGAGCGCTTTCTACCACTAGAGTGACTGTATCCGGTTCCTGCGTTAGATCAAAATACGATAATATGAGGTTTTTTGTATTTATTACGTAGTGTAGTAGGTACCATGTGTAAACATAACTCTGGAAGCAAATTAATAATTTATCAGTTACTCATTACAAAATTAGAAGAGAACTATTCATGTTTTTATTTTATTTATGTAGGATATATTAAGCAAATTGTTCTGGAAAGCAGTCTACACTTCCCAAATTCTGAGGAAAGTGCTTAGTTATGCAGCTCCTGCGTGACGGACTTTTCTCTTTGATCTTGGTACTTAGAATTATGGGATTCAGTTGAAACATTTTCTGCATGTTCGAATTTCATCAACACTAATATGTTCAAATTTTGGTTACGTTTGGAGAAAAGAAAGGGTTAGAATAAAATATTTTATTAACAGACAAGAAAAGTTTTGGTAACTTTGTATACATTCGTTAGTATCTCGAAAACCGCTGACAATCTTGGGAAGCAGAAGGTTACCATTCGAAAGCTTACTAAATGCTCTACAAAAAAGGTTCTAAAGAAAGTTTTAATTAGGCGATGTCAATCGGAGAAATAAGTGCTTAAAACTTTAAAGTAATTGATTTCGTTTATTCGAACTGTTCTTTTTGTCTGTTTTATTCCTTGTTATTTTAAATTGCTTATAGTCGGATAATGTATTTGACAATAAAACAGATTAAGTAAAATAAGAAGATCAATTTATTGTTAAAAATGTAGCGTTCAAAGAGAGAGATCCCAAGGCTTTCCAAATGCCTCTGAGTGGAGGCCTTTCTGCCCGACTTATGGGATAGCTGACCCATACAGGTAAGATTGTAAATCAAGACCTTTCAAGACTGGTTTGTTTGAGATGTCATTTGGATAGGTGTTTCGCTATTGATCTAAACAAAGTAATAACTGTTTCTATTTTATGCCTTCATAAACCCTAAAGATAAGAACGGAACCGCGCTAAGATGACGCAGTTCCTGCGAATCGAACTTTTTTACATATTTTGTCAAAAATCCATATTTTTACATATTGTGCCATAAATACATATTTTTTTGCTACATATTTTGATATTCTTTTTATTTTAAAAATAAAGGGGAAACCGAGAAAGAATGCTTTACCCATTGAGTCTAGATCACTGTGTCTTTACTAATTTCAAGAAGCAAAGGTGGCTGGCAGCCAAGCTTCCCCCGCACTAATGGTCTTGGGAGCATAAAAAAAATACAACAAAATATTGTTTAAAAATTGTATTATTCCTTTAATCTACTCTCTAAAACAAGTGAATAAGCAAAAGAATCATGCCAATATCATTTTCCAAACTCCAGACATAAAATAATGAATTTTTAACCTTTTTTATTTTATTTCTTTGCTCCTAAGGTGCATTGGACGAAACGGTCGGACACGTGTCGACTATTTCTCGATGCAAAATCACCAGACAAAAATGGGCTTGATCGGTGACCCCACCACTGTATGAGATCTTCCAATCAACCCTTGTGAAAAGTTTTAGTTATTTTTTTTATTTCTAACATTTGAGCTGAAAGTTTTTATTGTTTTTGTATTAGGGACATTCAGAATCAACTATTAATCCAATAAAAATATCAAATGAATACTAATGCTTTTCTTATCGTAGTGTAACAGTTAAAAATGAACTGTTAAACTAAGACTTTTTTTTCCGGGACTGATATACTTCCAGAAGATTGATTGGCCTCTCAACCCCTCCTTTATACCTCCAACATTCCACCTAGTCGAAGGTTTCTATGCTTATTAGCTGGTATTTCTTAAATTAATCACCCATTGTCACTTCACTAGGAGTATAGATTTTTCTGAAAATATGGCGTTTTCTCCTAGCCGTATCCCAAACATTCCTTGGAAGAAGAAGACAGTTTTATTTACAAAAGTGAATTTTCAATATATGTACACATTTAGCCTCACATGTTATTCTACACTTTACAGTAAACTTCCTCTAATCCTGCATCCTATGGTCCGGCACGCTTGATAATCCGCCAAGGCAGGGGTATCAAGACCAAACCTGAAAAGTGCGCCTCTTCAGTTCTTATGCATCAATTCAGCGAAATCCCCACCCCAAGAACCCTGGTGCCTGACGGGGTCGTAAAAAAATTTCCGGAAACCCTCTCAGTGATCAAATACCTACTTGTTGCCAGTTCAGTTTATAGCTTTCGACTGAAGCAGTTTAATTCTAACAGCGTGCAATTGTATTTTAGTCATTTTACATTAAATATGTAAGAGTCTTTTTATATAGTATACATTTCGTTTAATTTTCACTTCTATCCATTTTTGTCGACATGCATCCAATAATCCGGAATATTTGATAATCCGGAATGATTCAAGTCCCGATCGTGCCGGATTAAAGGAAGTTTACTGTACTTGTCCTTTTTTGGCTTAACTACTTACACAATGAACATAAATATTGTTAAAAGTTTGGAAAAAATTTATAAAAAAACAAAAAAAAAAAAAAAAGCAAAATACGTATATTAAATTATTATTATTATTCTACTAACAAGATGTAAGACTACATGTAAGATAAAGTCAGCTGTCCAGAAGTATGTTTGGTTTCTATTTCAGCTATTAGTGAATTGTTCGATTCTTGAATAAAAGAATTTATTCTTGAGTGTGTGTATATAGTCTGTGATTGTCGGCATTGCCAGCTCGTCGTGCATATCTGTAATTTTAGTGTACCTAGGGTAGTAATTTATAATTCGGAGACAGATGTTTCGGATAACCCGAAGTTTTTTTTGTAGTTTGTTAACCAGGTTGAGCTCCAAACAGGACAAGGATATAACAATACAGGGCGTATAATCATTTTATTTTTAATTGTTTTATTTTTAGGGCTTAATTTAGATTTTTTATTAAAATAAGGGACATTGGCGTATATAGGAAATAATTTCGGAAGGTGCTGGGAAAAGTTGAGGGGGGGAGACCATTTCCGGTGCATGGAATACTAACTATTTAGATCTTGGAAGAGTTTTAGCGAAACTAAAACGCTATTACACCCGAAATAGAATATTTTTTATGAACTAAATGATCTTATTTAATTTATTTTTAAGGGTTTTGAAACCGATCAAATCAAAATTTCGGTGGGGGATGCAGCCCCACCCCTTATATACGCCCATGATAGGGGAACATTGAGTATAGTAATTTCATACGGCTATCCCGCTTCTGGTTAAAGTGCTTGAGAAGTTGAGATCTCTGTCTGGAGTTGGTCTTAAATAAATTAATTTTTGTGCGGTTAATTTTTCTTTTCCATTGGAACTTTTTAAAACTACATTGGAATCTGTTTACTATTGTGTCGGGCCTGAAGGAACTTGTTTATAAGGGAATATCGTCGACAAACAGTGAAAGGCTAGTGTGTTTAAGTGTTGGCAGATCATTAATATAGAAATTAAATAAGATTGGGCTTAAACAAGAGCCTTGTGGGACACCGGCTGGTATGGATTGTATGCTTGATGTTCTAGAGTTTATATTAACGAAGAATGTTCTGTTTGCAAGAAATGAGTATATTAAGTGATCAAGGTATGGCGGTATATTTAGGGTAATGAATTTATATATAAGCCCATAGTGCGATCCTGTGTCAAATGCCTTCTCCGCGTCAATCAGTAGCATACCAGTATGTTTCTTGACATTCAAATTTTTAGTTATATTATCTGTTAACCTTGCAAGTTGCGCTACTGTAGAATGATTTCTTCTAAATCCAAACTGCTCTTTAATAAGACATTGATTTAAACATTCCTTGACTTTTTATCACTACAACAGCAAACTATCTGCATCTCATTATAATTACATTTATTCAATTTAAATAAATACATATAATATATCTCGTATTTAGGTCCATCATTGAAGGTAGGATTGAAAATAGTAAGTAATGGAATAGCAACTAAAAAGATAATTGATAATTAATTATCACCATGAAGCCGGGTGGAACCAGTATGGCAAATACTCATGCTTTCACTTCTTAATCCTCCCAGGGAATGATTGAAGGAATTATCGCAGGCTCATGTTTATGTTGGGTAATTGATAGATATCAATAAACACTTAGAAAATGTTTGTTATTAATTCTCAACTATCGTTTTCATGGTAGAATAATTTTCCCATTGGGTGCCTTTTCTTTTTGAAAATTGAGAGATAGGTTTTATCTACATTTATTTTTAAAATAAATGGTGACTCAAATTTCAACAAATTGTCATGTATAGGCTAAATGTCAATGAATAAATTCAACATAATCGTCAATTTATTAAAATGGCATTACAAGTTTCAAGTCATCTGATGCCTCCCCTAGGGCCTATAAATTAAATAAAGCCTAATAGAACTTAGGCGAACCTTCCGCTAAATGGCCAAGTCACAATTGAACGTGATATACGTAGCAACAATCAGCTGTTTTTGTAGTCAGCTGTTTAAAATATCGATAGAATCCAAACATAAAATTCGATTATCCAAAGAAAGATTAGTCACTGAATTGAAATCAGTCCCATGGGCGTGTATAGGAAATAATTTCGGGGGGAGGGGCTGGAAAAATTCGGGGGGGGGGGGGGGGGGTGACCATTTCCGGGGTATGGAATACTAACAATTTAGAACTTGGAATAGTTTTAGCCAACTAAAACACTATTACACCTAAATTAAATATCTTTTACGAACTCAGTAATATTATTTAATTTATTTTTAATCGTTTTATGACAATCTTTTACCTATGAAATAAAAAAAAAATTTTTTTGGGGGGGGGGGGCTTCAGCCCTCTCTGCCACCCCCCTTATATACTCCCATGATCAGTCCTATTTTTATTAATGTAGATAAAAAGATGCATTCATTGTTCAATAAAAAAAATATTTAAATATTTTAATTTCGTTCTCTTATTTATCCCTTTTTCCATTTCATCCTTTTTTTCATTCCCTGTTTTTAATTCAGTGACTTATCTTCCTCTGGATATTTGAATTGTATGTTTGGATTCTATCGATATTTTAAACAGCTGACTACAAAGACAGCTGATTGTTCCTATGTAGATCACCTTCAGTTGTGACGTGGCCATTTAGCAGAAGGTTCGCCTAAGCTCTATTAGGCTGTATTTAAGTTATAGGCTCCAGGGGATGCATCATAAGATTTGCCAGATGATATGACATTCTGTCTACTCAAGACAAATTAATTGTTATTTTCTGTTTAAAGTATTACTACGGAATTTTTGTGTAAGGTATTATTCCCGACGTCCCTTACGGTGTATAATTCCAACCACCACTTACTGCACGATCCCATAGTCATACGATTTTTTGTCCAAAAACATCCGCGTACATACACGGAGTGATGTGCCTCGATCAGGTGCAGGTAGGGTTCTGAAAGGCCGCGTCTCGCTTCCAGCGTGGCGTCCATGGAGCTGGAGAACCGCCCACTTTACACTACGTCAGGATCACCTGATTCTACGGCGGGTTGCCTACCTTACACGCTGCAGGAGAACAGCGTTTCACTCGACACCGACATACTTCGACAAGTCACTGTCCGACCTTGTCATTCTCCCTTGCTCGGCATCTAGACCAGCTTTACTTCGCAATACACAAATTATTCAGCACGCTGCGCTGTGGGACCAAACGACATTTCGTGTTTCAAAAAAGGATACAGCCTCTCAATCTTAACCGATTTCAATACATTTTTTTTTTCTTTTTTAAATACGAAAGCTTATAAAATTTAAAGGGTCTGTTTGGGAAGAGCACGTCCAGTCACTTTGAAGTATCTGTCATGACTTTGGTACTAACTGATTAGCTTAAAGGTTCTTTGCAGGTTATCTACTCCTTCCTTACATTTTATCTAATGGTAGAAAATATATTATATAAATATAGTAATCAACAGTTAATATAATAATGAAAAGTATTTAAAATCATTGCAATCACTACTAAAAGTAACGGGTCTTTTTGCGAAGACCACATCCAGTTACTTTCGAAGTAGCAGTAGTGATTTATAACAGTTACTCTTACTCGCTGATAAGCTTACTGATTAGCTTAGAGGTTCTTTGCTGGTTATCTATTACTACTTTACTCGTTATCTACGGTTATAATCCATATTAGATAATGGCAAGCAATATTTATTAATAAAAAGGTTAACATGATCAAAATGAATTCTCTCAACTACGAAAAGAGTTATTAAGCATTAATGTTAACTGTTTTGCAGGTTATGAAGGATAACATAAACAATGATATTTGTAAACACATATTTTATTCCTTTGCTCTCTCTCTCTTTTTGGATATTTTACATTTATTTAGCATTATGGGCATACGTGCTATGCGTTTCCGCTCGCTACGCTCGTTCAAGAAGATATCAAAACTCCAGTCAATCCAACTCACTAAAATTAATAGAATTCTATTAATTTTAGCGACTCTAGTCTATCCAACTCGCTAAAATTAATAGAACTCTATTAATTTTTGGTAGTAAGAAACCAATCGCTTTTTCATTCATAAATTAAATGTAAATCGCTTTTACATTTTCAGGAACATCGCGAACTAATTGTAAAAGACCCATTTTCCCTCACTAACATAAGCAGAGCTTTTTCATAAACAAACTCTAATTCACTGTTGAAGGTTACTTTACTCCCAGCAAGAACCTACACAATTGTTCATCGGAATCCTTCAATAGGAACGCAAAGGAGTTATGCGCATGCGCTGAATCACTGATACAATCACTACTGCTACTTCATAAGTAACTGCATGTGGTCTTCGCCAAAAGACCCAAAGTAACTTTTTTTGACTACTATATTTATAAAATATAGTTTCTAACTAACCGTTAGATAACTTGTATTTGTAATACTTTTAGGCTTGTAAAGCATAAATTGAAAATAAGCGAAATATATTTCAGCAAGCAATATTTATTAATAAAAAGGTTAATATTATAAAAATCAATGGTAATTGTGAATTTAGGGGCCTTCTCGCCGATTTTTTGGTCGGTGGTTCTATAATGTATTTATATTTTATATTTATTTCGCATTATGGGCATACGTGCTATGCGTTTCCGCTCGCTACGAATATATAACTCCGAGAATATTTATTTCAGATTCCCTAGGTCCAATTACTTAAAAAACGTGGACCTCGAGGCTATCGCATAATTTCAGGAAAATATCTATAGTGTACTGAGATATATCACAATCTGAATTTCAAATTTACTAAAATATTTTTCAATATCTTATTTCCAATAGAAGTGCTGCCGAAAATGTTTCGTTGGCTATTTCTTCTGGTGCTTTTTAAAGCCTGGTCAATATGGTGTCCTTTTGAATCTCGAATATAATTCATGTATGAAACTGGCATTCATATTCATGCTGAAACTATCAAAATTTGAGGTGTCAAAAATTTAACAATGTTTTTAACAATTGTAAATGAGATAATGTTTAAAAATGAGATGCCACGTGAAAATAAAGTAGTTGAAAGTGAGGTGTATTTAATTTTATGAATTACAAATGAAGTAAACATTGATTATTGATTATGTCAACAAGTTCAGCTGTAAATGCGTTCAACCGTTCCTCCGGACTCAACGTCTATCTAATATGTTATATACGGGTTGCCACCCTTCCTGAACAAACATGGTGTAGAAGGGAATTTGTTTTTAACGGGCCTATAGATGAAAAAACTCAACCTACCTCAGGTCGGACTCGAACCTGCATCTCCTTAGGTAGTAATCGGATGCACTATCCGTCCTACCTAATTAAGTAATATATATATATATATATATATATATATATATATATATATATATATATATACTATGTTTCCGTCAAAAAATCATACATTTATATAATATTTAATGTCAATGGCGTGAATGTTGATAGAGCTGACATTGTCGAAGAAATCGGTGGTTGAAGTTTTGAAATTGTCGGCTTTATTCTATTTTTAGTTTTTTCAATCTCACTAGACATAAGCATTATACTTAAAGTTTCTGTGAATGGGACTTTTTTGTTTTTTAATTTACAACTTCTCCAAAGAACAACAAAAAGTATTTTTATTATTGTTATAAAGGTTATTATAAGGTGTCGACCCTTTGTTTCACAAGGTCTTTTTTGTAGCAGAAGGTCAAATTTAATTAATTACACATTATTCTTTAATAACCCTTTATTTCGGTCTACATGTATCATGGGCGTATAGGCTGAGGGGGTTGCAGCCCCCCCCCCAAATCGGTAAAAATGTGGCATAAAAACCTTAAAAATAAATTAAATGAGACCACTTAGTTCAGAAAAAATAGTTTTTATTGCGTGTAATAGAGTTTTAATTGGCTAACTATTCCAAGTTCTAGATTGTTAGTATTCCATACCTCCCAAATGCTATCAGCCCCCCAAAATTCTCCCAGCCACTCCCGAAATTATTTTCTATATACACCCATGACATGTTTCACGTCCCCTTGACGTCTTTTCAGGAGCACATAAAATATAAACCACAGCCTTAGCCCAGGGGCGTATATGGGAAAAATTTCGGGGCATCGAGGGATTTTGGGGGTGTGTAATACTAACAACCTAGAACTTAAAATAGTTAGCCAACTAAAACGCTATTAAGAGGCGTTAAGGGGTCGTGAAACATGAGGAGCGAATGCACAACAAGAGTTACTAAAGAATAATGTGTAAATAATGAAATTTGGCCTTATGACACATAAAGTTTATTTTAAAAAGTGTTTTTGTTTGAAACTGTTTCTAGACTCCTGGGTTATAGAAGCTATTGTGTTTTCCGTCTATGAATTCAATGATGATGAGCTCCATGAATGTGCATTCGGGAAATAAAATAAATTTTATATTAAGAATTTTTGTTCTGTGTATTTCAATTGATATTCGGAAGATTTCGATATTGCGCTAAAATGATGGTTATCGGACTTTTTTTGTTTAGTTTCACAGAAAGATTCGGCAAAATGATAACGGTTTGAGCTAATTATAGAACACAATGAGAATATCTCATTACTAATCAACTGTATAATTGATGTTAGAGCGAGAAGCAAGGGGTTAACCTGGTGCATATATTTAGTCCGTCACTCTCCTTGCCCATGCAAAACATTTTCGTTTTTCAGATTGTCTTCAGCGTTATTCCTGCTCTATGCTTTTAGCAACATTCCTCGGGGTTGTTTCTACTAGTCCTGCACCCATAATAGACTTTCTGAAAAATGTTGTCAAATCTCATTGATTCAGCCTAGATGCAGTGCATTACCATCACATATATTTGCGTGTTAACACGATATCGTCCGCAATTGTTGTTCATTTAACAAAATTCTTTGTATGGCATTTGAAAAACAAAAAATAAAATACGAAAACCGGTCCGGAGCAACCTCCACTCAAGAAAACGTTCTCTTGGCATGAGTGGATAAAGGATTTAGTTCTTTTACACCTCCCCAATTAAATCAGATAAACCCAATATGTAGGTTCATATCTATTCTGAAATATCAAAAAGCTATTCTGGGAAGGAAATGAATGCCTGGAAGCAAGAAGGAAGTGTTATAAAGTTTGTTCAGCCGATAATAGATTTTGAATCTGCTGATCTTGTCCTATGTTAAAAACGATATATATATAACAGAAATATTTGGCTCAGGAGTTCAAATTTCGATTTTTTATTTACTTCATTATTTTTAATAATGTAAATATTTTCTTTTTGGTATATTGTTTGTTATCGAAACTTTTGAAGTTATTGAAGTCAAATGAGTGATTGTTCTCGAAAAAAAAATTATCGAAGTGCCGTCCTCTCAAAAAATGTAAAAGACAAGATTTCAAGAAGACGCTCCAATAATATTGCACCCTCTGAGTGGGTTGGAGTGAGGAGAAAGATGCTAACACCCTCCCCTTTGTGAAGATGTTTCTTTGATTAAACGTGAACGGAGGGCAGGAGAGTTGTCTTTTTAATGAACTAAAGCTTTATTCCGATTGACCATAGAAGGGTACTTCTCTTTTAAAACCTTTGAGTACACTTGAATAAGCCGGAAGGCCAATGAACAAGAAACAAGAATTATATCTGTTCCAAAACGTTTATTCTCCCTCTACATGTGTCACACCCTTCTGGTGCCTCTTCAGGGCTTACTGTTTTACGTTAAACATTAATTTCTATCTATTTTATTTTAATAAATAGATAATAATAGATACACACTAAACAAAAATTCTCTTAAAGACGAGTTCAAAAAATCCGTAAAATATTGTAGCTATGTAGGTGGTCTTGATTCAACTTAACAAGGTAGCTCTAATTGATATCAATTCAATCTGCCTTCACTCGACCTCATTCACGCAATAGACAATTTCTAGAGACTGTATCAAATAAATACAACTCGAACAAGCTGCTTTGTGGAATCGCTAATTCTATCTGTCATGACTTCGTGTAATAGACATTTTTAACGACTGGTTAAGTGCATGATAGATTTAATAACTTTGAAGAACGTATTCATTTTATATGCATCAAAACTACCTCATGAGCGTAAAAGACAATTCTACCGGTCAGCTATATGCTTGCAAGTCGAAGAAGCTGCTTTGAAGAACAACCTAATTTATCTATCTTGACTCAACCTCATTCAGGTAATACACATTTCTACCGATCGATTTTATTGTTGAAACTCGAAGAAGGTGCTTTGATGATCAGTCTGAGTTTTTCTGCATCAACTCACCCTCACTTGCCTAATAGACATTTCTAACGATCAGCTAAATGCTTGCAAGCTGAAGAAGCTGCTTTAAAAAGCATCCTAGTTTTGTCTATCTTGGCTCTGCCCCATTTATATTCCCTCCGTTCAGCTATACACTTGCAATTCAAAGAATCTGCCTTGAAGAACATCCAAATTCTAAGTGTTGCGACTTGACCTTATTCACACAATAGATTATTTCTGAAACTGGTTCAAATACTTAAAATTCAAGGAAACAAGTTTCGGGGAAAAAACTGTTCTTGTGAGTGGATTCTGCTGGTTAAGGAATTTTATACTAATTATGGTAAATCCAAATTTGAAAGGATTCTCCTTTATAGGATGTAGGAATGTTATATAGAGAGAATGAAAGTTGATTGTGCTCAATATGTCCTGACAAAATATTTTATGAAGTTTCTTTTGTACAGAAACAGAAAGTAAAAATATTTCTTGATTTCAGAAAGGAAAAATGGGTTCAAAAGGAATGGAGTGGCCAGGGTTGAGTGCTGCTCTTGCTGGTTTCCTTCCATTGAGGCCAGACATGCGCCATCTTGTGCCAGGAGCAGAAGGCCTCATATACACTCCAACAACCACATACAAATATTCATATGTGAATCAAAAAAGTAAGTATTATTTGTCCTCGCCAAATAATGTGATCTTGGATATGCATAGGAGATAACATCAATATTAAAGATTTTGTTTTTGGATGAAAATTATTTTTTATTAGAGCATTTCCTCCCACAAATGGGAAGGAAACTAGCTTAAGACCTCATTCTGGAAGTGCAGAGCAGTAATGATATTGTTTCAGAAACCCTAGTCAAGAACACTTGTGTGTCCCTCACATTGAATCCAGACGAAAGCTTGAAAATCAAGCCAAAGTGTTATTTTATATTAATTGATTGTTGATGCTCCAAATTTTGAGTGAATAGCATGTTGGCAGATGAAAACCTGCTTGCTACTAAAAGCATTAAAAGTTTCTATAATTCTATTCTACAGTATAGTCCTTTTTATAAGACTTTCCTTCTATTATTTTTAGGTTTTGGATTGGGATTGGTTTTCACTATAAGCATAAGCCTTTCTGCTTTAATGTGGCTGACCAGTGCCTATGACAATGCAATTTTAAAGGTAAGCTCGCTGTATTCTATGACTATGTACATAATGAATGTTTGCGATTAGACCATAATGAGATTATTTGACTAAGTCTCTTGTTTTATACAAGATTTTTTTTTTATAATTTCTTGAAATGATAATGAATAATTTTTTATAAAATTATGATTGGGCATTTTGATTTCTTTACAATTAGTTGCTTTTATTTATACTCACCCAAGAATGGAATACATATCAATAATATAAAAGTAGACACGTAGGGTGAGTGCAAAACAATAGTGAATAATAATTTTTTATTCTATCCCCTGTCTCTACCATACCTGCTCTTCCGATCTGGCTATGTCTCTTTCCCTCATCCACCCCCAGTCTATCTAAATACAGAAATTTATATTTATACATATAAAAATCTAAACCCTGATTTAATTGAATGACGGAATATAAGACTAATATTAAGAGATTATTAGGGGTGATTCACATTTGATAATAACTAGACACACTAATGAAAGAGTAGCGAGTCTTATATTGTTCTATGTAATCATTGAGAACTGAATTTTTTTTTATAGGTTACAATGAGTTTCTTCTCATTTTTGAGGAACCACCATCATCCCTTTCTGCCATAAATCTTATTATAGTATATGACATTTAGGTGTGAATTGAAACTAAATATGTTTAAATATATTTATATGTATTTTTTTCAGTTGGTATCTATTAGAGATGATATTGATACAGTGTTTGAAAATTGGCGTGCTCCACCAACAAAATCAAGATTGCTAGTTCACATATTTAATTATACAAATGCTGAGGCTATTATGAAAGGTGAAACGCCACAAGTAAAAGAATTAGGCCCATATGTATTCAGGTAAAGTAATAAGTGACAGCAATTATTATTATTATTTTTTTTAAGCAAGCTTAGAAGTCCAGATTAAAAAATTGATAAAGAACATTCCTACTAAACTAGGAGGTGTGTACAGAAGGAATAATTTGCGAGTTAAAATTCATGGCATTCAAAAGTGATACTTTTTTTATAATAATAATTTCTTTGCTTATTAAAGTAAAATTACATATCTATATCATAAAACGTCATGACTACTGGGTGCCTATCTTTGGGAAATCCTATCAGAGCCCACACACCGCCATCAAAAGATTCTTCATAGAAGAAAGAATGTATATTAGATATTTACAGAACTTACTGAAGAGCATTATTTTTAACATGTTATATGTTGACTGTAAAAATCAAAGAAAGAATTAAGTAAATTAATGGAAACTATTATTTTTTTAATTTTTGTTTTGTTTGATTAACCTGAAGATCAAAACTGATTTTTATTTATTTTTTTTTTTTTTTTTATGGCACTTCGACGTCTAGGCCATTAGCGCCAACATCCAGGGTGCAGCGAGGAATTTTCCCAATGAGCTGTGGAATGAGAAAATTCCTGCCGCCGGTGGGAATCAAACCCATAATTTTCCGCTTATGAATGGGAGAACCCTATCAAAACTGATATTTGTTCAGTTAAGCGGGATTATTCCCGGCAATGTTGATTGGTTCAGACAGCAGTACAATGTCCTGATAGAACCTGGACTGAGAGTGTTAAAATGAGAATACTGTCTGGAAGGTCGAGTAGTCTGGAATCTACTAGCCTGGAAACTGAAGTACTTTGAGTAATTTTTAGCATGTTTTCTCCCTCCCTCTATAGGGAGAAACCAATTTCACGTTGATCTGATGATGCTATTCAGAGTTGCCGACAGGGGTGTCCCACTTTATTGTTATTCCATTTATGTGTTCCACAAAGGTGGCAGTTTCCAAGTCTTCTTTCACCTGCTAGATGATCACAATTGGGCATAAGATATCTGAGGCATATATAGAAAATAATTTTGAGGGTCTGGGAGCATTTTGGGGGTATGGAATACCAACAATCAAGAACATTGAATAGTTAGCCAACTCAAATGCTTTTAAATACACAAAAAATTAATTTTTCTGTACTAAGTTATCTTATTTAATTTATTTTTAAGGTTTGTGTGACATATTTTTACCGATTAAATAAAAATATCGGGGGGGGGCTGCACCCCCCTCAGCCTTGCTCTTATATATTAGATATGATTCACCACTTTCAAAACACAATAGTGACTGATAGCATATAAGCACAAAGTAGTGATGGCTCAGAAAGCACGGTAATAGTAAGAACTAGTATTACCTAAGGTACAGCATGTCACAAAAATAATAGTCATCCGTTGGCCAGATGATTCTCCAATGCAAAATTGGAAAAAATAACCCTCATATTGACCCCCACAAAATTGACCTTGAAATGTTATTCAAGTTCAAATTTTTGTATTGCATATTTCGAATCTACGAGACATGGGGATTGAATGAAACAACTTCCAGGGTGACAACTTAACTGTTTTCAGGAAGACAAAACTAGAAATTTGGTTTAGGGTTACTCCAAAGATGCTAAGTTGAAAAGTTACAGATGTTGGACATTCGTCCAAAAACGATGTTATCAATAAAACTAGGCAAGTGACTTTAGAAATAAATTTGTATAATTGGTGATTTTTATTGATAGAGCTTTCCTTAGAGATGAGAGGAATTTCAGTGCATTGTGACCATAAAGCTCTTAAAACATAGCTTTTCTAGGAGATTTCTAAGGAGTAGTTATTTAAACTTGTTTAACAGTAAAATTAGTTTATCAATGTAATTTATCTCAAAAATAGCAAGAAGTTTGAAAACAATATATTAAAATTTTCTAGTCCAAGCTTTCCAATTGATAGCAACATAAACAAAGGAATAAAAACAATAAAGACACCCTCCAGGATAAGGCAGTTCCTGCAATTCCGATTTTTTATATTTTCTCATTATTTAAGACTGAGGTTATCATATGAAGTAATTAACTTCAGATTGATTCAATTAATTGTTTAGATAAACTGTCAATGTACAATATAAACTAGGTACTATCATGTTTAATAAATAACAGGTACATTATATGTAGCAGTGTTCTTGTCAATATTTATTTGATAATTTTATTTACTTCTTTTTTTTTATTTTAGTGAGCAAATGGAGAGGACTAACGTTGTATTCAATCCAAATGGTACAGTGTCATTCCAAGAAATTAGACACATAAAACCCCTTCCTCATCTTTCAAATGGGTCCTTCAATGATTCTATTTGGGTGCCTAATATCCCATATTTAGTAAGTACTTTATAAATACTATAAAAATTTACTGAAAACTGAGGCTTTAGGTCCTAATTCAAAGATAAAATAAATAATATTTTAGTAGTGTAAGGTTAACAAGATTACAATATTGGAGGACTGATATTAAATAGATAAGTCAGACAAACGCTAAATATGCTAATAATGTTGTTTCATATTAATCTCATTTTATTAATAGTATTGAAATATTTATTTAAGGCCTGCTAATAAGAAATAAAGGCACTTTCTTATAAGAATTTAAGAGTGGAGCACTTGATAAAATTGCTTTGGACAAATGAAACAACATTTCAGGTGTTTGAATCTAATTGCCAGATTATGATTCATCACTCACCATCAGAAAAATGTATTCTACAATGTATTTCCCAACTGTAGAGCATAGGGGGTTCAGTTCTAGTGCGGGGATGTTTCTCAGGCTTGTTATACAAATTACAAGAATTCTTAAGAAGGAGTATTATGAAAAAAATTTGCAAGGCCATCAATTCCTTCTGGTTCTTACTTTAGTCAGTTCTGGTTTCATTGTGTTCTGCGTTTAGGCAGGTCAAATTAAATTTTTATTTGCTAAATTATAACTGAGTATAATATTACTTGTTTTTCCTTTATATTATATATTACTAAAGCTGGGACAGATATAATAAATGAAACAATTATAAAATATTTTTAATACCTTCTGCTGATAGGGCTAGGAACCCTAGGAAAAAAAAACAAACAAAATAAAAAATAAATAAATAAACAAATTCATCTATTTAAAATTTTAAATCTGTGTTTTTCTATTGATATATTTTTGTTTTTTCAGAGTACTCTAGCGGCGGCCTCTAAAGCAGATTTTGGAGTTCAAAAATTATTGTCAACTGTCATGTTAACAGTAAAAACTGATTTAATTGTCAATGTTAAAGTAGATGATTTTATATGGGGTATGAATGATGAATTCTTTTCCTTCCTAAAAAATCTTAAATCATTCATGGGCGATGATGTGCAGCCATTTGGATTTCTTGCCAAGGTAAATTTTGTTCACATCCAATTACAAAATCTAATTTAATAAGTATTAAGTAAAACTGATAACCAAATTTAAAAAGTTCCACAAAGCTACTACCTTTACACGTCCGTCGTCATGTAATCCTCATATGGGTGATTATATTGTTGTCACACAAAACAAAATTCAATAATACAATAGTATAGTAAATAAATGTACACAATAAAAACAAAAATAAATAAACTGAATAAATGAATTAATATTTCAATACTGGTTACTTCACTATTAAAGTTATATTTATTTAGTGGAATGGTAACATTCCAAAGTCTACAACATCTCAAAGCAATGTCCCTAAAGGTTGAGTGTTGCATCGTGTCATGTGAAGGAGCACATTGATAATTCCTCCTGAGCCTGACACAAGGAATATCAAAAGGGAGAAAAGCAAGCAGCTTGGGACATTCCAGCTATCCTTGAAGCACTTTTTGGACAAATGAAGATTAATCCAGAGACACAAAAAAACTGGAAGAAAAGCGGAATAGGCAATACTCTCCCTCCATAGTTATCAATGAAAGAAGTGGTTTCCATTTACACTGGCCATGCTGATGTGCAGTAATCATCTGCACATCTCGAATCAGGTACTTAACTCCAAATGCAAGAAATGCGAAGTTAGGAGGAAACTCTTCATATTTTCCACTACTACTTGGTACTGGAAAAAAGAGCCTTCCTGTACTTTGGAAGTGTGGAAACAATGCAACCAGGGGTTTTCCCTGATAAGACATTCCAAAAGATCTGAGGATTTGTCAAATGCTGGGCTGTGATAAAGAACCCAGTGATTCCAAAGGGGTTCACCCATTAGGTCCTATTAGGTCAAGATACTTTTCCCTGAGGACCCCCCTGACATTAACATTAATCTAATCTAAGTGATTTTAGTTCTATATAAAAACTTACCTTCGGCTCTAGTGAACAAAGTTCAACCATACAACTTTCATTAATGATAATTTGTTATCAAGAATCAGAAAATAGTCTAATATAATAAAATTGTGGTCTGGCTTATAAATTTGCAAAATATGATTGGAGAAAATATTTCTTTAGGAGGCCATCAGTCCCATTTACATAAGTGTTAAATAATTTGTATCAACATCAGCTATGGCTGGACTATGAGTCCATTCGCTATACCTAAGCTCACTCATTCAGTTTTTGCTAAGTCCTCTGTTTTTGGGACAATGGTCTAACTTGTCTCTCAGTTTGTTAGTCAGAAGTAGTCAGGTGACTCAGTCCATAGTGTTCAGTAGCTGTCTGTCTCTAGGCCCATTGAATATTTGGCTGTTTTTAATTTGTTTTGGGCCTTGTTTGTGGGTGTACCACAGTCTGTTGGTCTAGCAATGAGGCAAGATAAAAATTAAAGATTTCACAGGCAAACATTTATTCAGCCTGATGACCATTGCATCTGGAGTGATTGTGGTTGAATCGTCTGTGGTAACAAATTAATGGTTATCTGATGTCCATTAGTTCATGAGAAAGATATTTTGTATTTGATTCAGAAAACTCGCCCACATCAATATCTTTTCAACCATCCTTTTAGATTGTAAAAAGTCCAATAGTCAATAAAATTATAGCTTTGTTTTTACTTAATTAATACCTTAGCCAGTTAATAAAATGAAATTAATAAATACGTTTTTCAACCAAATCATTGTAATATATAGAGTAGACTCTCCATAATTTGGCGTTGTCGGGACCGCGGTAGTCGGAATAGAGAAAGCACCGGATTAGAGAATTCAGTTAGAAGCAGTCACTTATGTATTTGAAAACCTTATTAGTTCAGGATATAATGATATATACCATTTTTAATATTGCATATTTAAAATGGTACATATTATTGAAATTACTTTTACTTGCACTCCACTCGTGATGAATGTTCGAACTAGACTGGCTAAAATCAGGCATTCCAGCCGCACGTGCCATAATAGGAACATTTATTTTCTTAGCAGAAAAACAATTTCCTGCCTCTAAACAAAGCACATTCGCCTTCTTTGAATTTGATTCAATGAAATACCACAAAACAAATGTTTGGCTAGCTAGGAAGGGAAAGTTTTCTAGGAGCCCTCGAACAGGTCTAGCTCCGGCGATGTCAGAGATCCGTCACTCTTTCCTCTCTGAGAATGCCGGATTAGAGAGAGCGACGGATAAGGGAGAGTTTACTGTATATAAATATAAGCAAATAATCCCAATTTTTTTTTTTCAGAGAAGAGGAGTTCATCATGATATTGTTACCATGAAAACAGGTTTTCCTGACTTAGATTCAGTTGGTCTTATTACTCGTTGGAATGGAGCATCGAGTATAGGGAAATGGGGGAACACAACGTGTGATGTTATGGAATCAAGTGATGGGTCTATGTTTCCAGCAAGACTTGCTTATGAAAAAAAGCCATTATATGTTTATGCTCACAGTATGTGTAGAAGAATTCCTCTTCGTTTCAACAAGACTACATTGGTATGTAATTCTACACCTAATATCTTAGTCTATCTAAAGCAGTTATTAAGCTATCAGGAATTAGTTGGGATTCGGCTAATAAAACATCAATACGATTTTTGTAAACAAATCTGTATTAAGGACGTTTTCGGCTACTATTGGTAGCCTTTCTGTCAGGAAATGACAAAAAACAAAGAAAAAGCAGAATTAATTAACAGAAAAAAGGTTTAACAGTAACAGGTACCTGTTTACTAACAACATAATTGTTCTCATATTTTAACAACAAATTGTTTTTATATTAAAAAATAATAAGTTGATTTGTATGTATAGATCTATCAGTTATCTTACTGTTAAACCTTTTTTCTGTTAATTAATTCTGTTTTTTCTTTGTTCTTTGTCATTTTACCTGACGAAGGCTACCAATAAGTAGCCGAAACGTCCTTAATACAGATTTGTTTACAAAAATCGTATTAAGGATCTCGACGGCTAACTATCTAATCTTCATGATAAAGCAATTATTATTTCTTGATTAAGTCACTGACAAAATTTATCAAGAATATAGGAAATAGAAATTTATTATATTAATTACAGTTAAACTATTATCACCTCTCTTTGAGTTTTTTTTTTATGAATTAAAATTCTTAAATTATGAATTTAATTTACAAAAATAGGATATGAAAACCATTCTGGTCAAATATGTCTATAAAAATGAATCACAGTGAATAAGAGAAAAAGAGTGTTATTTTAGTTTTCAAGTGTAATGACCTAGTATCATTCAGCATGTTCTTGTTGAAATCCGAGCGTTTGAATTTTTCAGAGTAAAGATGGATTTCCTGTGAATCAATATAATGTACCAAATAATATGTTTGATTATACAGACAATGATGAAAACAAATGTTATAAATACAATGGAGAATACCCAAGAAAAGGAGTATTCAGCAATGCCCCTTGCCAGAATGGTAAGCATGAGAATGTCTTATTTCACAAAACAAAAATAACTTACCCCATGCTAAAACATAAATAATTTTTAGGTGCTCCTATTTTTACATCGTTTCCTCATTTTTGGAATGGAGAACCATCCCTAAGAGAAGATGTGGAAGGTTTAATGCCATCTGAAGAAAAACATCAGTCCTATTTTCATATCCATGAGGTAAATATTGTGACAAATATTACCTATTTTTAAAACAATTCATTAATATAATTTATTTTGTTTTTATTTAAAAGTAAAATAAATTATGAAATTATATTTTTATTACAAAGTATTTAGTATTATAAGAAGTAATGGAATGGTTGCAATTCCGCTAAGAGAAAATGTCTAATTTTTCATCAAAACAAAAGATACAAAGATATTATTTTATTAATCAATAAGCTTCCACATCCTTAAAGAGTGGGTGAGAGATGAAAATATGACCGAGCTTTCAGGCTAAGACACAACAAATTGTAATTATTTACCAACAACACATCAAAATTAATAGTTTCCGTTTACCACATTAGCCATATCTAATATCTCTCTAGATGTGATGATCATAAGGCTGAAACATTGTCTCTAGTGATACTGTAATTTGTGATCACACTTATGCCATTGTCCTTGAAAGTTCTAACACTGCACCACACTAACTGAA
>OX328132.1:33482020-33590087 GCA_946811695.1 Gonocerus acuteangulatus | reverse complement strand
CTGAGCATCCAAATCTCGGTGACAACAATTTAATCTTTAATATATTTCCTTGACAATGGCAATAATTAATTATTCAATTGAAGCTAATGTTTTCCTACATCTTGTCTAATGTCAGTACGCAATATTCAACATATCTAACATTATACAAGATGTAGAAAACATGTGCTTAAATTAAATCATTTAAATTTTGACAAATTTGTGTTCTTTGTTTATAATTATCTTAATCAACTGAAAATTATTCTCATTTTCAATAGAATGGTCACCTGCTTCCATTTATTTGACAATAGACTTTTCAAGGCAATGCCTCATCCTCAGTGTTTTGTGGACAACATTGAAAAAATGTTGTTGTGAAAATCATTTTAAACCTGTACATTAAAAACATAATTACCAATATAAAACCATAAAAGTCATGCTAAAAAAATAAAAATAAAATAACACATGTCCCATATAATTAAATAGATAACTAATAAATAGATAAGGACAGTGTTTTTTTTTTTTTTTTTTATTGACATGATTTCTGAAGGTTTTATATAGGAAATTGTGTTTTAATAGTGTTTAGATTTCATCTGATGCATATAATAGCATTACCGTATTGATCACTAAGGATGGGGCATGCTTCTGCTATACTATAGCTTTCTGAAGTGGAGGTCGGTGACCATTTTGTTGAATCTGATGATGAACACACTATCGAGCTCCAATAATCTGAGAAAACGTTGTTTAATCATAAGAATTTAATAATTCAAATGTCATTTATGATTTTTTTTTTTCTTTACAGGACACAGGTGATTTGAAGGAAGATTTTGTTAATGCTATGTATCATTTAACATATACTGTTAGAATCGTAGAAGAAATATTGAAATGGAGTCTTCTGCTTCTCTCACTGGGTTCTATTACATTGCTCGGACTTGAAGTGAAGAAATGTCTGAAGAAGTAGAAAGCTTTTGTATATACTCTTGAATACAATGTACATTGTATATATAAATATGTAAAAATTATAAATAATGATTATTTAAAAGACTGCAAAAATGTTAGGATAAATTTCTTATTATATTAACATGTGATAACTATAAATAAATGAACATTTATATTAGATTAGACAGCTAGAAAATTAGTAGGGTAGAATACATTCTACATAGTCATGATAATTAAATACCATACTGTAAGAGACTGTATCGACCTTCTATTTAAATATTATTTCTGGTATTTGCAAATTTTATTTTGTTAAAATTGAAAACAAATCTTTTAAATCATAAATAAAAATGAACAGGTTTGTAGTTTTAGATTTATCTCTAGATATGCTCACAGCACTGTATTAGTTAATTGAACATAAAATCTTTATTAATCAATTTCATTATGGCGATGTCATCACTTCTAATGGAAGAAAACATCTCAGTTTGGAGGTAGAGGAAAAATAACTCTGAAGATAGACCATTCTTGTATCTCAAAATCTCTTACTTAAACATTTAAGTCACAACAAATTTAGTTAATAAAATGATTGTTAAAATCAAACTTAAGCTCATAATAATATATTTAAGTAAATTTGTATTATAATAATCAATGTATTCTTCTTATTTTTAGGGATACTACATCTTTAAACCTAATATTGTCAAGTTGTGTTTTAAGTGTTTAGAGCAGAGCGCATTTGAGTTCATTCTTTAGATCTGAAAACAACTTATCTATGTCACATAAATATTGAAGTGTGTTCATTACCTGAAAAATGGTAATCCTTCATATTGAATGCAATAAACAAAACACCTAATCCATCGGAGCAGTTTTATTCTAATCTTCAAAACCGCATTTGAAGACATAATTTAGATCTGTCTGAGCTGTCTCGGCATTGGTATATCTCACAAAAATCGAGACAGATCTTTGATTACAATTCATGCAACAGAATGTAACAATATAACGAGCAAGTCGCTACTTTGCGGGCTTGTAAATACAATGAATAAATAAATAATAAATAAATAAATCATACAACAGAAACAATGAAGCTCCAAGAGACCAAAAAATCACCTTCATTAACAGCATTAATGGGTAGAATAAACTTGGTTAGTTTCCATCAAGTTTTAGTTGGTGACTATTTGTCACCAACACGACTGACACCTATTTTGCTGCACCCTATTTTAAGATATTATATTCTTTACATTAGCTTTTGCAATTAAGCTCAACATAAAATTGTAATTAATTAGAAAGTTTAATTGTTACCATGCTTTGAAACTTAAATCATTTTAATATTATTTACATTTTTTCTTGGTACACTGTAAATTCTCTTGTGGAAATTTGTTTTGTTTATTGCCCTCAACATGGCCTACAGTAATACCTTAGAGATAAACACTATAAAAATATTTTGACTTACAGGTGATTGTATATTACCAAAGAAAATATCATCACTGATGGGGGAATAGTAAATAATAGTCCATAAATGGATTGATATGCTCATTTTATATATTTTTTTTTTAATTGAAAGGAAGTGATGTTTTTTACATCTGGTGAACTGAATAATATCATTGATATTTAAATATCAATTTTATTTAATATTTATCTCTATCATAAGCATAGGTCCTAATCCTAGAGTATTTTTATAAATTAGTCTAATTACATTATCCTGAATGAGATTGTTATTATTTAATTTTAATGAAGTGCCAAATAAAAGGAACTGTCTAGACTGTTAACAACTTGTAGTTACCACAAGTCAGACAGTGCCAGGTTTTATATTAATTTTATATCAGTCTCATTAACTGAATGGATTAGTTTTTAATTCAAACCATTTAGACAGAAACATTAGTAAAGAATCCATTATTCTATGTTTTATTCATAACTGTTATTTATTAATTGAGTATGTAAATATTTTAATTTGTCATTTTTATATAAGATACTTTACATCAGTAGAACGATTTATTATTACTATTTTGTTATAAAATGACTATTTGTTGTGAATTAGAATTTAGAAAAAAGTCAATTTAATATCAAAAACTAGTCCAATTTTATTAAAGGGGGTTTAAAATATATATGTTCAAACAAATATGTATATATTTGTAATACAAATTTAGTAGTTATAGGATATTGGAAGAGGAATTCTTACTGTGTACAGGTTTTTCTCAATGAAGTTTAGAATTCATATTGAATGATATAATTATATATTTATGATATAATATTTAGTAACCATATTCCTTACATTATTTAATAAATATTAAAGAAATTGTGACATCATTAACTGCAGATGACATTATTTGTATGGTAATGGCTCACAATGCACAAAACAACAATAATTCAGAAGTCTGAAAAAGAACTGTCAATAAGTGTAATTAATATTTATTTATTCATTTAAAGAATCAAAAAGAAAAAAACAACAACAACAGTATATGTTAAACTAAAGAGTGAGAAAACCAATGTGAGATTGTTAAGAAGATAAAATATATTTGTACACTTTTGATATATATATATATGTATATGTATATGTGTATATATATATGTATATGTATATATATATATATATATATATATATATATATATATATATATATATATATATGTATATGTGTATATATATATATATATAAAATGTGTGTATTTGGGAGTATGAATATGAAATATATGTGTGTCTATATGTAGTTCTTAAGACCGCTTACAGAAGTCAAATATTTTCATTTGTATTTATTTATGAATTAGTAAATTGGTAGATAAGAAAAAGCCTTTGATTTCCTTTCCTTGATATTCTGTATTTTTTTCAAAGAAGTCGATTTCTTAAAACTAGAAAGTGTCATCAACAAAATTTGAGTCCCATTTAAACATGTTCCAGCCCGTACAAATTAGAATTGAGGTGGAATAAAATGTGTTAGTTACAGAAAGGTTGATTTTTGCTTTTGAGGAGTCTGCTATGAGTAAAACCAGGGTCCATGAGGGGTATAGGAATTTTCAAGGTGATTATGAAGACACTGAAGATGACAAGACTTAAGGTCATCCCATTACTAGAAGTTCTAGTATGAATGAAACTTGGATGAGTATGTTCTAGTCTAGAACATACTCATCCAAGTTTCATCAAATTCTGACAACCTTGAGTGTCAAAATGCATTTTTGCTGGACGATTTCACATGGAATGTCCCAATATAGTATTATTGATCAACTTACTTCTCTTACTCTCAGTTAAAATAAGAAAGCAAGTCAGTAAGGTAAACCGCTGACCACAAAGTGGATATTTGATATATTAAAATTATATTCATCTGCAAAACGTCCTCAGATGCAAGGTTTCAGAGCTGATAAAGAGCATAAAATATAAAATGTTCCAGGTAATCATTGCCAGCAAAACAATAAATTACTTTTTCAAATAGTCTATTAACAACCCTTTTTCAGAGGATCAGTTTATCCTGAGTAGGTTTTTACTGAATTTGATGCTATATTTTCATAGTACGTTGTTGGAATAATAAAGAAACATAAGACACTTGTTTTCAAGAGTTAAAATACGCAATATCAAATGAAAGGAACAGTTTTTCTTAGAGTTGATATTTGAAAAGTTAACACAGCATGTGCAGAAATTTGAAATTGAATTGAATGATTAAGACCCATATAAATAACCTTCAGAATGTACCTGTTGCACTCAATTTTGGAATAAAAAGAAAAGCGCACGCAATCATAACTTACCCTGCAACCCTTTTAGAGTGAACAGCTATGATTTTTGCAAAGAAAGAATGAAGCTCATTATATATTTTAATAATTTTTATCTATTATGCCAAGGCCTATAGTTGAATTTATATTTAAATACAATTTTTGCATATTGTCTTTTCTGTCAACAAAGAACAAATTAAAAAAAAAAAAAAAGAGGCAAATGATGAACAATCTAAGATGGTCCTTCTCTTTGAAAGCTTTTTAGAACTCAAGTTTCTAATCTCTAGATAATGATAGATGAAAAAGGAGAACAAAATTCTATGTAACTGATGCATTTTCCTCATACTAACTGTATTAAGTTCACTATTTCCAGTGTATAATTCAACATAATTAGTGCTAATGCGTACCTATTATCCCCAAAAACAAATGGATTTCAAAAGAAAAAAAAGTATATCAGGTTTGGACCTTTATACACTATAAAGTGAGACTGGAGCAGTGTGCAATGGAAAGTGGAAGGCTTGTCAGATTATCGACAAGCGGGAGGGATTAAATCTTGACGTTAATACCATTCAACAGCACTCAAACATTTTTAAACAAGAATCAGCTTACTGAAAAATGAACATTTTCTAAGAAAGAAAGTAAATATATGAAGCATTTCATGATTTAATAACCAAGGGTTTCAAATGGAAGGGATTCAATGTTCCTGCACTTCCCTCAATCACGTTAATCATTTGTCTAGCCAATGAACCCTCTCTAACGTACTCCTATTAAAATTTAATGCTTTTTACCATGAAACCACCAAACAAATTGTTTCAGCAACAATTATTCGTCATAATCTCACAACAATTTATTTATGTCAGTACGGTATTTTTATTGCTAATAATATAGTAAAATCTATATTACATGCCACTGCCAATTTAACAAGCATAAACCATATTTTTGATTACGAACGGTCATTAGCAAACGCGGGCTATTAAATAAAGCTCTATAATAACCAACTTATTTTATTATTGATAAAAGCTCTTTAGATAACTTGAAAAACTTTCTGAAGCAAATCCGGCTCAAGCAAATGCGGAGCCCTCGGAAAATCTCGGTTTTGTGTAATCTGTGAAGTACAACATCTATTGGACACGATTTACAATCGTAAATTATTACTAAGTTGGAGTAAAATTACGCGTTTCTTACTAATATGCATGAATAAAAATACAGAACAATGGTCTTACATTATGTTTTTTTAATACTGTTATTTTATGCGAGGGTTCTCCAGACATTGTCGTTGATTTTGTAAACTTTTGTCATACTTCTCTAAACTTAGCATATAAATTAAGAAGGATTGTCAGTAAATGGAAACTGGAAAATAAAACTTGACTTGCAGTTTCTTCCCAGTTGGCTGGGAGAATTTCGGGGAGGGGGGGGGGCTGGAATGCTTTATATCTGAGGGATTTAGAATATTAAAAATCTAGAACTTGGAATAGGTAGCCAACTAAAACGCTATCACACCAAAAACATTACGTAAAACTGAAGGAGAGCGTCCTCAGCTACGATTTTCTTCAAAGTTTGCACTAAAACGTATTTTGATGCACTAAACACGAATCCGTTGAAAAAAAAAAACCCGCTCTCAACTAGGTAAGAAGTTATTAAGCACTAAAGTTCACTGTTATGGAGGTTATAAAAGACGGGGTAAACAGCTTATATGTAAACACGCGCATGCGCAATAGTCCTTAATGACGAAGTGTAATTACGACAGTATTCAGAACATTTTCAACAGCTACGAATAAAGAGAAAGTTTAGGAAATAGATAGCTACTTTAATAATAAATGTAACTTGTTTTAAAAGTTCAAGACAATAGGTTTTGGCCAGTGGGCCTTTTTTCCTATCGGTCTTTCACGACATGTAATTCATGAACAAAATAATTATAAAAAATACTGGATATATTGTGTAATAATTGTCGAATAAAGATATATATATATATAGGAAATAGATCCTTTAGAGAGTACCCTAGTTAAAGGCTGAAGCTTGCGGAGGTTTCTGCTTTGTTATCTGTTAACAGGCTATCTATTGGTTTGCTTGGGATAGATGCTACTAATAACATACGATTTAGGATCCTATCTCTAATTGTGAGGTCCGTTGTTGATTTTAAGTTAATACGATTTTTGTTATAAAACTTAACTTTCGTGCAGCGTGTTTAGTGAAAAGCGAAAAATCAAATCATTTAATTGGTTTGAGCATTTAAATATTTAAAAAGCAATCCGCAGTAAATCAGTATTATAACTCACTTACGAAAACAGGCATTTTTATTAATTGATGGGCCTGCAGGAAGAAGGAGGCAGCTCCATTTTTGGTGGTTTCAGGTCAGAACATTATCATGTATTTAAAAATTATCTCTTATCTTCTGGTACCATAAGGAAGCAGCTCTGGTCACTTCAATAGTGGGATCACGGCAACTAAACCCCTGTGTGTACAGCCAACCCCTGCTCTTAAAAACTGAGAAATGCAATGAGCCCCACACACAAACATGTTGGATAAAAGATGCCGTTCTATGATGCATTAAAATGTGTAACTTAATATCAGCACTGATATCATTGAAATTAAACATTCAAACCCTGATTAGACTTGGAAAAAATCAAAATTTATTATCAACTCATTCAAAAATCACATTATTTCAATAATTCTCTTTGTTGAATTATGATAAACTTATGTTTTAAAGACGTCAGTCTGATTTTTTCCAAGTCTAATCAGGGTTTGAATGTGTAATTTCAACGATATCAGTGCTGATATTAAGTTACATTAAAAATTGAAATGTTATTTTATGTTTGATTGCAAAAGTTTGTGAATTATTTACAGGTAATTCAATAATATGAGAAACAAAAAACTAAATTTTATTAGCTTTCCTTTTAAAAAAATCACTGAAATCGGTTAAGATTTGAAGGCTGTAGTCTTTTTTGAAACATGAAAAGTAGTTTGGCCCCACTGTGCGGCGGTAGGAATTTTCTTATCTCACGCGCTCGGGAAAATTCCTCACTGCACCCTGGATGTCGGCACTAATGGCCTAGATGTCAAGGTGCCGTAAAAAACAAAAACAAAAAAAAATTTGTCCAACACAAAAATAATTACTACGAAATTCTAATTATTAGGTGAGCTCTATTGATTTAAATTTATTATTTTAATGCCTTTATAAAATAATTGAATTTGACTTTTTCTTCAAACGTTCTTAAATCCAAAACTAGGTGGAGCAAAAATAGTTTAGGAAATGTTTATTAAGTTTTACTGAAGCGTAGATCACGTTGATAATAAACTTTTCTGAAAATTTCAAAAACAAAAGTGTGTTTTGCTCCATTCCTATTAACATTTTAGGCATTTAAAGGTACTTTTTGGAAAGCCAATTTAATCCTCTACATCGTTTATATCAACTACGTTTTTCATTACGGGTATACTTTCTACGTTATTGGCAGAAAAGTGACGAAAAACAAGGGTTTTGGCAATTTGTTACTCATTGGTGCGCTTTAGCGAAAAAACGACAGATATAAAAATAACCCTTTTCCATTGGAGATTCCAGAGTTAGGTTCTCTGGAGAAGAACTGGAGAAAGTTGAGAGGTCGTGCATAAGGTCCAACAACAGTTCATTCGACCACGTTAAGACCCACCAAGTTTCGTTTTTAATTTTCAAAAATTGTGGGAAAAAAGGGGGGTGTCAATCGAGTTTTGAACTCCCTGTATATATAATAGGTCTAATAATTAATTAATTGATTCAGTTGATAAAACTACAAGTTTTGACAAAATGAATAAATTATTAATGTAGGTCAACAAATTATGATAACCAAACAAAATTTTAAAATAACAAAAAAAAAAAAAATGAATAAAAGGATTGCAGCTTATATATTAAAGTTTTTTATAGTCATTTGTATCAGCAAATGGATCCCATTAATCTGAATCTTTTATATGAATTTCCCTCATAGAAACCGGTGTTTCCTACCTTTAAAATAATAGGCTTCATGAATGTGAGCCATTCCTTATCAAGTAGTCTACAGCCAAATAAAAGATTGTAATGAGGCTGTTCAGTATGAGAGTCATGATATATATATATATATATATATATATATATATATATATATATATATATATATGTATATATATATATATATACATATATACATATATACATATACACATATACATATACATACACATACATATACATACAGGGTGTCCCAGTATATGTGTCCACCCCCTTTTCCTCCTAGATTTGTTGGAATTTTGATATGAAACTTGGTAGGTTTTAGTTATGTTGCATGAGGTTTGTTTTGAAGGTTTAGTTGACTTTGTAACATTCTCCAGTTTTTCTCCAGCGCATCTAACTCTTGATTTTCCAATGGCAGCAGGTATTTTTTATGTCGAATTCTGATAGAAAATTTAATTTTAAGACTAATTTATTCCGAGATATCTTTTGATCCGACGCACCGTTTGCGCGTAAAACGCAAAAAACTGAAACATATCGCCCTTTTGTAGACAAATTCCTATTTATCACTGAAATCAAGCCTTGTACGTAAAAACACTTCGATACAAACATTGTAGCCTATTAATTTTCCTTTCAGAAGATACCAAGATCGAAGTTGTAGATTGAATATTGAACGGGATATTATGAATGAAAACAAAGGCAAATTTGTTTTTTAGCTTTATGATATAATAATTTCATATGCAAAAAGAAATTTATTCTATTATTATTATTATTATTTTATAATAATTTGTATTTACTTTTTTCATACAGTAAATACGTACTTTTTTTTTAGTGTTTATGACAGCTACTTTTTTCTATTCATATCGATTTTCTGATTTGTTATTTTTTTAAAACTTTTAAGGTATATTTTTCATTCATAATATTCCGTTAAATATTAAAACCTTGGAAGTGTTGGTTTAATTGCTTTGAAAGATTCTTTCTGCTTGTTTTCTTAGCTGTTTATTGCTTACTGTTTTTGTAATGATTTTACCAGTAAAATGAATTTGCCAGTACAAGATACGTAAAATGTGAAAACATTTAGGTTGTGTGTTATAGAGCATTCCGAGTGGAAATCAAAGAGGCCAAGTGTGTAATTTCTGTTAACATAAATTTACTGCCATTATGGTGCCTCATATCTCATTTTTCTTCAATATTTCATTGGAGTAGGTGCTTACTTTTCCTACAAAATGTTACCTATATATTGTGGGCTTAAAATTAAAACACGTTTATATCTTAAACATATTCGGTAAAAATACTTTTCTTATAACGTATATACACTACTCAAAAGTACATAATGGACTTAATGTTTCACTTGTAAGTCCACGATATATTTCAAGCTTTCCAAATGACATTAGGGATTAGAACGTTATGGAAATGTGCTAAGATGACGTACAATGGTGGTCAGATAATCTTATTTATTAAATGTTTTTCTTTACAGATTTTTTTGTAAGTGTATTTGTATTGGTATCAATTTTATTTTAATAATTTTTATTATTATCGTTTTAGAGATTCACTAACAGTAGCTGAGGCAATTGACTTTCTATTCTATGATGAAGTTGGAGACATTTTGGTTCCTCATCCAGGACCGAAGAATTAGGTTTACTTTGGACTACCTTTCTGGACGTTGGTAACTCCAGCTAAAATAAATTACCAGGTAAAGTTATTATAAGTGTGTTTAGTGAGACTCAGTACAGTGTTTCACATGGACTGCTCGAAATCTCTAATGCCCATATCTAAAGCTGAAAAATGTGTTACAAATACTAACATTCTTAAAAATATACACAACTGTGGAAATTGTAAATATTTAAGAAAACATTAATTATTTATTTACACTTTTTTAAGGACTTTTTGGATATTTTTTGATCCTACGCATGATTTGGGACTGTAAATCTTTTAATTTTTGTAAAATCCCAAATTGTAATAAGTCTCTCAATTCTAGAGATCTTTATAATAAAATATAGTCGAAATATTTGCAAAAAGGAACTAGCAAAATATGCTCAATATAGCAATACCCAATGCCCAACATCACCACTGATAAAATTTTATGCTTTATTGAGATATTTTTCATTCTTGATAAAAAGATCTTGGTAACATCATGATTTCAGCTCCTCTAAAGTTGGCATCTTCTTTGAAGATTCTGTGGAATCTTAATGATTCATTTACCCGTTCAAACTGATATATAGAATAGTTTCCTAACTAATCTGTTAAAATTTTTTTTGCAGGGGTAGTTCAGAGGGATTGAGGGGGAAATGGTCAACAACCATCAAAAAGCCCTTCATCTCTGCAGAGCCCCAATTGGTATAATAGCTAAGCAAACCAAACCCATAGCATTTGTACCCTACATTGTGAATGCGATTTTCATCTGACAGTGCACTGGGACTTCTTTGCATGTTCACACGGAAAAGGTGCAGTTGATGGGATTGGGGGTGACAGAAGACTGTCTGGATCGGCGTCAAAGGCCAAAAACTAGATATTGCTGACAGCAAAGAATTGTTCAACTATGTGTCCAAGAACTTGCCTTACATTCATTGCGTTTATGTGGAATCCAATATTATCAAGGACAATGTGACCTTTCTTGATAAAAGATAGAATAGATAGATGACAATGATACCTCCTAAGTTAGTTATGATGATGTTTTGTATCATTTGTCCTATCCTGAGATGCAGAGCAAAGGGGACTGTACTATTGCTTTGAACATAAAGTTGATGTATAAATCTGAAGTACTGTTACAATAGTTCTTTACATGCTTATTGTATTTTTATAAAGGTAAAAGGAAAAATCAGGTGGCCAAAGCATAGCACTGACCACACTATATCTCTCTAGTGTGCCTTTTGGTCAAGAATCATATACCTGTACCTGTACAGTATCTGCCCCTCTGGGCTCTCATGGCCTGCTTATGTGCTATTTTTTTTTACATAATAAAACAGAGAATCTACAAATCGCATTTATATCTGTTTATCATTACATTTTTCTCTTTTCTCCTTTTCATTACTTTATTTGTTGTGCAGGGATGCTTGGAATAACATATTTTCAACAAACATTCCCAATAAACTGTTGAAATTTGTACTGGTTGCACCCGTTACAAAATACTGTTGCGCTCGTTACACTACATTTCCCCTGATTGCTCAGGTGATTTTTTAAAATGGTTAGAATTAATATACAAGATATCCCACTGTTGCACCCGTTATGCTGGAGTTACCCAGAAGCAGGGTTGGGCAAAAATTAGCGACCGCTAAAAGCTGTTACCTCAGCGATAATTTAGCACTACCGTATAAACCCAGTGCTAAAAATTAGCGCATAGTGACGACAGGGTGCTAATCGTTAATTTATCTATGAAATGTTTAAATATCGTTATAGCTAATTAGCTTTAGCTATAGTTTTAAACATAAAATTAGCTTTTGCAACATTTTGTCATCTAAAAGTTCACATCCGGTCAGCTCTAAGCAACTTCCAGGGGCATTCTAGCTCACTCCCATTCTACTTCCGATTTAGTCTAAATGATCTCCGATCACATCTATGTCAATCTGGATTACTTCCGGTCGACTCATGCCTCTTGCTGGGTAACTCCTGTTCGATCTGGGTCACTCACAGACACTGGCACATTGTCCGTCCACTCTAACCTTTCTTAATCTAGGTTACTTTCATTCTCTCAAAATTACTCACTCAGACGCAACAGGGTGGATCCGAGCCAAATTTGGGTACTTCCGATTCTCTTCTGGGTTACTTCCGGTCTCTCACATTTAGTTCTGGGTCACTATGTTCATCCCGGGGCCCTTTCCGGAAGTACCCACAGGTCTTCCGGGCTCTCATGATAGACCGGAAGTGAACAGGCAGTGACTCAGATTAACCTGAAAGATGAATATCGTGACCCAGAAGCCATTTTGAGAAACAGGAAGTGAACCGAAGTGTCTAAAAGTTTCCCGGATTCACCCGGAAATGATCCAGGGATGAATATCGTGACAAGGAAGCTATTTTAAAAAACCGGAAGTACCATAAAGTGGTCCAGATCCTCCCAGAAATAACACACAGAAGAATATTGTGACCCAAAAGTGGCCTAGATCCATCCAGAATTCACCATGAGAGGCTGGAAACTACCGGAAGTTTTCCAAATCTTCCCTGCATTGGATCTGGGATGAATATAGTGTCCCACAAGTAATTATGAGAAACCGGAAGTGACCCAGATTGACCCAAGTTTGAATAGTGTCCCAAAAGTGATGGAGAGAGACCAAAACTGACCTACATTAAGAAAGGGATAGGGTGGAGGGAAAATTTTTTCAGTGTCTGCGAGTGCCCGGAATTGAGCCAGATCGACCCGGAACTACCCAAGTGTAACAGGAGTGACACGAGTCTACTGGAATTGATCCAGGGTGACCCAGATGCGATCGGATGTTCCCTAGAATGAAGCGGAATAGGAGTGAGCTAGAATGACCCTGAAAGTTGCTCAGAGCTGACCAGAAGTGGGGGCTGGAAAAGGGCCAGAGTAAACTGGAAGTGAACTTTAAGATGTCAAAATGTTGTAACTATAGCTAAAGCTAATTAGCTATTAGCTACAACAATATTTATACATTTCATAAATAAATTAGTGATTAGTGTCCTGCTGTCACTAAGCGCTAATTTTTAGCGCTAGGTTTAGACAGTTGCACTAAATTAGCGCTGAGGTATCAGCTTTCAGCGCTCGCTAATTTTTGCTTAACCCTGGCCAGAAGATACTAAATCGACTTGACAATGGTCAATAGATACATTATATTCAGATCCTGTTGAAGTGAACACACTAGGTAATATAAAAACAGCTGTTTCTGAGTGGACACAGCCTTTAAAAATACAAATTACTTTCAAAATTGATGCCCTCAACATCTTGCCGTATTAGAGGAGCATAATCAGTGACTGGAATCCTTTTTCTAAAATGCTCGCATAATATAAGATTCACCAAAAACAAACTCCAATTAGCACATACAAAGGTTAAATTTCTTGTACATAATATATCAAATAATGGAATAGAGCCAGATGAAAACAAGATTTCAGCTATTTTTAAAATGAAAACAACCTACACCAATGAAATAATTGCAAACGTTTCTCAGCATGGTAAACTACTTGTATAAATTTATTCCAAATTTAGCAAATAAATTATCAATCTTGAGGGATCTTTTGAAAAAAGATACCCATTGGTCTTGAGAAAGAAGGGCTTAAACAAGAATGCTTCGAATCTATGAAGAATACTAGTAAATTATCCAGTTTTGTCACTTTTCGATCAATCAAAAGAGGTTACGGAAGCAACAGATGCAAGCCACTAGGGTCTTGGTGGAGTTCTGTTGCTAGATAGACATCCAGTATCATGCTGTTCCACGTCACTCAACTCTTCTCAGCAATGTTATTCACAGATAGAGAAAGAAGTTCTAGGTATAGTCACAGCCTGTGAGTGGTTTAACTTTTATCTTTATGGCAGAGACTTTACAGTGCTAACGAATCACAAGCCACTTCTACGAATCATCAAAAAATCCTTGGATAGTCTTTCTCCTAGACTGCAAAGGATGCTCATCAAACTTCTGAGGTTTAGAATAACTCTCAAATATATTCCCGGCAAGGAAATGACAATTCCAGACACCTTATCAAGAGCTCCTGAACACAGCGAAATTGATGATTGACTCAGTTCTTGTGGAATCAGAAGAAGACATGTTTGATGATCCTCAAACACTACCCTTAAGAACGGTTGTCCAGAAGACAACAACTCAGTCAAGGTAGAAGTGAGTCCCTATTATCAACACAAAACGGAAATTACTGAGGATGATGGATTACTATTTTTCGGATGAAGGCTGATAATTCCTAAAACTAAAAGAGGAAGAATACTACGTGAATGCCACCAAGGCATAAACCGTTGTACTTGTCATGCCCAAGAATCAGTCTGCTGGCTAGCGCTGCATGATCACCTGCAAAATATCATCCAGAGGTGCTTCCAATGCATTGGAAAGGTAATATAGCCGAACCTCTCATTTCTCATAAAATTCCTTCCAGACCCTGGATGAAGATTGGTTCAGATTTGCTTATCGCTGTGGATTACTTTTCAAAATTTGTTCAGCTTCAAAAATTACCACAAAAGAATGCACATCATGTAATTTTCATCCCTTGGTTTGCCTTCAGACATTTTTTCAGACCATGGTCCACCTTTTGATTCAGCAAGTTTCTGAGAGTTTCTCAAGAAATGGGGTATTTCACTAAAGACATCAAGCCCACATTATCCCCGTTCGAATGAAATTGCTGAAAGACATCTTCAGACAATCAAGAATCTCATTCTAAAACTGATTTATTCTACATTGTCCTTAGTTACAATGCAACTCCGAAGGCAGACCAGCCTTCACCAGTAGAGGTCCTGGTGAAGAGGAAATTGAGGACAAAGCTTTCTGCACATGAGGAAGATCTAAAGTCATGTATACCTAGTATTCGAAGGATCCTTCATCAGAAGCAGAAGAAACAGATAGATTATTATAATAGAGAAAAGAAGGAGCTAGCAGCGCTTAAGGAAGGACAGTAGCTGAAGTGGATATAGTGAAGGCAGCTGTTTTTACTCCTTTTGGCTTAATATTTCCATATCTGGATGATTATTTCTTCGCTTCGGCTGATGAAGATGAACACAAGCAGCATATCAGGGAAGTTTTCAGGCAGGTAGACACGAATGGACTGACCCTTAGTGTAGCCTAAAATATGTGTTTGGAAAATCCGAAATAGACCAGCTCACTGTGTGTAAAGCTGTTTAACCCTTCAGGCCACTTCTTGAAGGGCTGAACTTCACCATAGTTACAGACTACAAACCACTTGTTCACACCTTCAAACAGAAGCCCACCAGTGCGTGTCCTCGGTGAATCCGCCAAATGAACTTTAATAGTCAATTTTCAAAAGACATAAAGTATCAGCCGGTCAATGGAACCCTGTCAACGCCTGAAAGAAGAACACTTAGAAGACGAGAAGCCCAGAAACAGGATCCTTCAATTGCTGACCTTAATGTAGCAATATCATATGTTAATGGTTTCTATCAAATGTCAATTGTTTTCAACCATATGTTCATTGTTAACCTCACACTTTTTCAGTTCACAATTATTGTTCACTGTTCTATTACTATCATTCATTAAACATGTTTGAAGTTATTATAAAGTGTATCTTTACTTGCGACAAGGATGGGAGTATATGAACACAAACATGCCACGAAAAATATGAGAAGTAGAGGATTCTGGTTTTTATTTGGGTGAAGAAAATACTTCTGGAAGAATTCCATTTAAAATAGAAAGTCTTGAAGGTAACGAAGCAGAGAAATGGACGTCCTGGGAGCAACAGTTCAACATCGCACTCCGTGCCAGCAACACTAGCAGTAGGGATACGCAGCGAGATCTCTTACTATCCAGGATGGGCTCCCAGCCATTCAGAATCTTGGTGGATCATTACAACCCTGATAAAGTATGTAATCAGGGACACTCTTTGCTCAAAAGTCTAACACAGTACTACAGTCCAAAGGCAAGTACCCTCACTTCACGTATCATTTTTGCTAGATGTTAGAGGTTTGAGGGGGAAACAATACATAGTTTTGTAAATTCGCTAACAAGTTTAGCCAATCCTTGTGATTTTGGAAAAAATTTAGATGAACATTTATGAGACCAATTTACTGTTGGAATATCAAATGAATTTTGGCAAAGGGAACTTATTCGAGTTCACGATTCTGGACAAATGAGTTTCTCTGACGTACTTAAGTCGGCTTTGCTTTTAAGAAGTGTGGAGTTTCAACAGTGCCAGCTTCAAGGGTTGTCTGTGCAAACATCAAAGTGCCTCTAAGATCAATAAAATAAAAAATAAGAAAATACCTCTGGATTTGCGAAAAGGGGTGCACTGCTTTTGCTGTGATGGCAAAATTCATAAATCTAGGCCCTGTCCAGTTGATGGGCAAGAATGACGGAGATGCCAGAAAATTAACCACTTCTCTAAAGCCTGTTTGGTTCCAGGTAACGCTATCATTGTAAAAACTTCATAAGGTTCAAGGGGAGGATTGTAGTTCAGGATCTGAGAGAAGCTCCAGTTCGGAGAGTTCGGTATGGAATATTTGTGGAATAAAACACCCAGGATCCCAGGTAATGCTGAAAATTAAAATAAATAACATGAAAATTAAGATGCTGTAGGATCCAGGTGCCTGCAACAGCTGGCTTTCCAGAAGATTTTGAGCTGGGTATGGGCACGATAAAGGGCAAGGAAATGCAAATCCACTCGCACCTCGATGCTAAACCAGTGGCATTTAACACGTCCCGGGAGATCTTTTCGACTGATATAGTTCTATGCAGGAGCATCGGTTGAGCGAAATTTCTGTGCGGCTTATTTTTATTTTTTTAATGGCGTAAGTTTGTTTCCGAATCGTTCTTTTATATATATATGTTAATATTAAAACGTTAACATATGTATTTAGCACGTTTTTCCATATAGGTCCCCCGGGACCTATACCGCACTCGACAAATACATTATTAGTAGTATGCGGCATAGGTCCCGGGCGACCTACGTTTCATGCACGAGTGTGCACCAACCTGTCGGTGTTTGTTTACAGATTTGTGCGGATGGAGTTCTCCATCAATCTCTCATATACAGTTGTAGTGTGCATTTGTCCTTTCTTTTTTCTATTATGTCTTCCAGGGCAAAACAAATATTAGAAATGGCGGCTAAAGTTATTCAAGAAGTGGTTGAAACTAGTAATAACACAGTGGAGATGAGAGATAACACAGCTGAAACATTTGCATCCTGCAGTAATCAAGCCGTTGTTAGTTCTCGGTCCACTAGGCTTTCGTCTACCGTGAATTAGTGTATGAAAACTTTGTCGGATAGTGATAATTTAATTGACAGCGATGATTCCGATATTGTCAAAACGTATCAAGCATCTTACTCAGACGGTAGGAAAACTTCGGAATCTTACAGAGGCATTGAAACATCGGCTTCTAGTGCTTGTACCACTCCAGTTAGGGATCTTGTGAGTAGCAATTATGATTCCTCTAGAGTTTTGACGAGTATCATAAATACTTGTCATAATTTTGATTTTATTAGAGAAAATTCCCACATAAATTTAGACCAGCAGGAGATCAGCAAACCAATTGATGTGTATTTGAAATTTATCGATTCGGAAAATTTGGATCTTATTGTCACAGAAACGAATGCTTATGTAATTCAAGAATTGCAAAAGTCACATATATCTAAATCCCGAATAAAGAACTGGGCTGAAACAACAAAGCCAGAATTATGCAAATTTTTTAGGCTTGTAATGGCTATGGGATAGGTTGAAGAACCTTCCATTAGTAATTATTGGTCAAAAGACTTATTGTATAACAACCAATTTATTTCTACCACCATGGCAAGAGATAGGTTTTTACTTTTCCTCAAATGCATACATTTTGCAAACAATGAAAGCGAAGACAAAATGCCCAGACTATATAAAATAGAAAAAGTATTGTCAAAATTAATCATAAAATATAATTCTCTCTTAGAGTCTGGACGGACATTAGTTTTTGATGAAAGTATGGTTCCTTTCGGAGGAAGGCTTGTATTCCGGCAAAGTATTCCCAACGAAACACACAAATATGGAGTCAAGCTCTACAAATTATGTACAAATCGTGGCTACACGAATAATATAATTGTATATGAAGGAAAAGGAACAACCAACAAAGCCCTTGGACATGCTCAGTCAGTTATTTTCAAACGTTTGGAAGTGATTACTCAACCGAAAGGGCGAATACTGTATGCTGACAATTTCTACTCGAGGGTATCATTAGTGGAAAATTTATTAAAAAAACAAATACTCTACTGTGGGACTCTCTTACCTGGCAGAAGAGGGGTCCCCAAAGAGTTTAGTAACAAAGGAGGATTGAAAATGAAGAAGGGCGATATTTTTGGTATGCACAATGGGGAAGTAAAAATCATTAAATGGATGGACAAGCATCCTGTAACAATGATTACCTCCCATCCTCAGCATAGTGACACTTTACAGAGATCCGGATCCAGAAATAGAAATGGAGAAATCATTATGAAGCCAAAATGTGTCATAGACTACAACAATGCTAAAAAAGGTGTGGACCTAAGTGACCATCATCATTAATCGATAGTCTAATTCATTTTAGCAATGTTGAAAATATTCCCCCTGTTACGCTCAATCCTCGGCGAAGACAATATACTTTAATGAAGAACGTGCAAGGGGTGCTATAAAGAACTCAGAAAAACATTGTCAGTTAGAGAAGCAAACAATAAAGTAAAGCACATTATCACCTATTGTGATACATGTCCAGATACACCGGGATTTTGCCTGGAGTGTTTCAATACGTATCACAACTAATTTGTTTCTATAGTTTTAGTTTTTGTTTGTATAAAATAAATGTTTATCCAGATTTTTTTTTTTTTTTTTTATTACATACCACAATAAAATAAACCATGATGCCATAAAAGGTGGTGAATTTGCACAAATATCTTAGCCCATATTTATTTATATTTATTAGCATGACCCCCACGCATTTATCATGCTGTATCGACAAGCTCAATTTAACTCTTTTTATTGTGCGCCACTGGGGTGACTAAGAAGATCTTTAGTCCCTCCTTTTTCCGAGGCTTACCAAATCATAAAACGTACTGACAAGTATTACACAATCCTGCCAAGAGACAGGAAATTGACAGGTCACACAATCGGCTGAATTGCTTGATATGCCCAGTACTCTGGCTTTTCCTGTCCAAAGTTCCTGAAAGATCCCTATATCTAAATTATTTGAGATGAAACATCTGCTAAGGATAATAGATGCTGCCACCTATCCTTAACCTCTGGGGCGTGGGTAACTTCTCAAGTTGGAGAGAGCCGACTTGACCAACAGATCACACTGTATTACGAGTTATAGCGTTGAATGAGGATGACTTGAAGACATGTTCTTCAGTACAGAAAAGGACTAGTTTGAGAACATAAATAAATATATACAATATTATTATATTGTATATTATTACATTCTATTATATTTTTTAGTTAGTTGGGTTATCAAATATGTAATATATATATATATATATATATATATATATATATATATATATATATATATATATATTTATTTTAAATTTTACCTACTTTTTAAAAAGTGTTTGTTATTTATGTGTTTTGTGTCGCAGGCCTTGAAAATGGAACTGAAAATGTTTGCTAATAATGAAAAGAATAGGAAAAATGTTGGCCTCTTATCTCATTATAAGAACATAAATAAGTAGCACAAAATGGCATAGATGTTTGCAATAGTGAAAATGGTTATCTTATAACTAGTCTCTTAAAATAGGATTACTTACTCTAATGAATCTATATTGCTTTGCTAAAACTGGTCCGATAAACATTACCAATCAGCTCTTGGCATTCAGCAAAATTTGCAAATCAGCAACAAGTTTGATTTCTCAGATAACTCAGCATATCACTAGAATTTTATATTTAAACAATAAACAGTATTTGAGTTTTTGTAATTTTAATTAATTACAAGTATGTAATAACTCATTAAGATTATCTAGACATTGAAAACTACATTTAACCTCTTTTATGTAGTGTTCCCACACAATGCCTTTTGAGAGCCTTCCTTTTTTCTTCACAACAGTACATAAGCTGGTAAGGAACACTATTTGCTTGTTATCATTGCTCGAATTAACTTCTATAAACATACTATCATCTACACAAACATAATAATCATGTACATAACTATAAACACAGAGATATCCACAGCACTGTGCTTACTTGCTTTGATAGCTATTTGACTAATAAAGAGACCCGAGATACGGGCCCGAAGGCTCATCACTAAAGGGAATCCTAGTACCCAGACAACAAAATTTTGGTACAACTTTTGAAGCACATTTGCAGTGGCATAAAATTAATCATTAATATAATTAATTAATATTGCCTTTTTTAATGGCACAAAATGTAATTTACTATTTTAAGGTCTTATGTTGACCTTGTCAACGTGATAAGTGGCATTTCACCAGACATTCAGCCAGCTTCTTTAGGGTTTCTTCTGAGAATGGAGACAGGTTATTTTATTATTATTTTTTTTTTTTTGTATTAAGGGCAATATCAACCACAATGGGTCATGGTCGCCCTGTGAAAGTAAGACCCAAGAGGGTACTTAACGTATTAAAGTTGTCATTTCATAGTTATTGATGTTGTTGTTTGTTGCAATTTGGAGACATTTACAATTACTATAAATTGATATTAGAATAAAAATTAAATAATTATAAAAAACAAAACAAAAAAAAAACGAAATATTAAATAATCATTAAAAAAAAACTGTATTTTGTTAGAATATACTGTATCAGCAAAATACAGTTTTGTGTTAAATTTGTAGCCTCTAGGAATTTAAACAGGTTAATGATTTTTTCTGGATAATCCCCTAGAATTTCGTCTAAGGTGCCATCAATTTTGAACCGATTCCTTTCAGATTGGTATGCTAAGCACTCTGTAAGTATGTGCTTCACCGTGAGGAGGACTCCACAGCTTATACAGTTGGGTGGTTCATCTTTAGACATGAGGTAAGTGTGTGTAAGCCTTGTATGCCCTATTCGCAACCTGGCTAACACAATCTCTTTCCTTCTGGTTGGACAAACTGAAGATCTCCAAGTCCTGGGGGTTCCCTTTATTTCCCTTAGTTTGTTATCAGAAGTTTCCCTCCATGTTCTTTCCCACTGAAGCCAGATTCCGTCTTTTACTTGAGCTAAAACATCGGACCGTGGAATGAATGGATAATGTACTCCTTCCTTTACACCACTCTTAGCTAATTCGTCGACTCTCTCGTTGCCTGGAATGCCACAGTGGCTCGGAATCCAAGAGAAGCTAGTTAGGCATTTCTTTTGCTGGAGATTATATACGGTGGTGAAAATATCGGCAATAATAGGATGAGTGGAAAATGGATCGGTTAATGAAAATAAAACTGAAAGGGAATCGGAAAATATGGAAAGGGCGTTTCCCTCGGGAATTACGATGGACAGAGATTTAAGTATAGCAACTAGTTCGGCTGTATAAATTGAGCATGCTGGATCTAAAGTAAACTGGCAGGACTGAGAGCCATAAAGATATGCAGCCCCTACTCCATCATTTGTTTTCGACCTGTCTGTATATACATGGCTATCTGCTGGGAGAGTGTTACACATCCGTGTGAATTCGGTTCTGAAGAGTATTGGGGCTATGTGTTTTTTAATGAATTTGGATAGGGATAAGTTGATACGGAGTGGGGGGAATTCCCAAGGGGGATTTTCTGAGTAAGATTCTTTCATTAAGTTTATCGTTTCTATCTCGAGATTTTCTTTTATGAGCAGGGATCTTATTAAAAAATGTTTTCTTTTACTTCTGTGGTGCAATGGATTTAAGAAATTATTGAATTCTTGATTTCAGGGGTGGAATGAGGAAGCCAAGATAGAAATGTAATATTTTAGAGTTAGCTGGTCTCGCCGAAAATTTAGAGGTGGCTCTCCGGAGTCTGCACATAAGCTTAGTACTGGGCTGGAACGAAAGGCACCAGTAGCAATTCTGATTCCGCCATGATGTACTGAATCCAACATTCGTAAAGAGCTAGGTGACGCAGATCCGTATGCCATGCACCCATAGTCTAACCTGGATCTTATTAAACTCCGGTATAGCATCAACATGCTCGTTCGATCTCCTCCCCATGTTGTGCTGGCCATCGTTTTCAGGATATTCTGCATGCGAAGGCCAGTTGACTTCAGCTCTTTTAGGTGGCTTGTACAGTTCAAATTTCTATCAAAGAGCAAACCTAAATATTTTACACTGTCACTATATGCAATGGTCTCTTCGTTGATACGAAGAGGAGGAGGGTTCTTAACTTTTCTCTGCGCAAAAAATGTACAGACTGTTTTTGTGGGAGATATGGTAAATCCGTTGTTTAGTAGCCATGTGGTAATGGAGTTAAGATTATTTTGTATAATACTTTGGAGATTATGCAAAGAGTGACCAGAGCAGTAGACAACAAGGTCGTCTGCATATAACATAGCCTTAACTGGAAGCTGAACTAATGAGAGGACTGGGTTAATGGCTAGAGAGAACAACAATGGACTGATAACGCTTCCCTGTGGGACACCATTTTCTTAGACGAATTCATTCGATATATGCAATCCATTGCGTATCCTAAATGAGCGATTAGAGAGGAAGTTTACTATAAATTTCAGCATATTGCCTTGTACGTCATATTCGATTAGTCTCTTGATTATCAATCTTCTCCATACACAATCAAAAGCGTTTTTTAAATCCATGAAGACTGCTAATAGTTTTTCCTTATTTTCGAAGGCTTGGCGGATATCCATTTCTAACATCACCAGGTTATCTCTTGTGCTGTGTCCTCGTCTGAAACCTGTCTGCCAGGGAGCCTGACGGGAATTACTTTCAAGAAACCAGTGGAGCCTATTGACAACCATTTTTTCAAATAGCTTACACAGGGAACTGGTCAAGGAAATAATTCGATAGCTGGATAACTCGTCGCTTGACTTGCCTTTTTTGAGTAGTGGGAGAGAAATAGATGTCTTCCATGCTTCAGGGAAATCAGAGGTTCTATAGATTTTATTAAAAAATGAAAGAATTATTTTTTTATTGTCTATTGATAAATTTTTCACCATCGCTATACACATATTATCAGGGCCAGGAGCAGAATCCTTACGGGACTTTAGTGCGTGAATGAATTCAGTATAAGTAAATGGACGATTGAGAGAGTGTAAAGGAGCATCATGTATTTCTATGGCTGTCGATTCCTCAACAGTTTTGAGTAAAATAAAATTAAAATTGTAGTTGGAGTTGGAGGAGATAAACTTAAAATGCGATCCAATGATGTTTGCTATTTCAGTTGGGTCGGTAAAAATTCTACTTTCGGTATTACTAAGGCTGATATGAGATGAGGTGTATTTGAAACGGCCAACTATTTTTCTAATAATATTCCAGACTTCTGTAATTGGTGTTTGAGAGCTGATTTGTGACACAAAGTTTCGCCAGGATTCTCTTTTGGATTCTTTAATAACAAATCTAGCATGTTTCCGGCTAGAAATATATAATTCAAGATTTTCCGAGGAAGGCCTTCTTTTAAACTTATGAAGGCATTTTTTCCTGTTTTTTATAGCGTCTGCACATTTTTTATTCCACCACGGAACTAATATTTTATCATTGTTACTTTTGGTTTTGGGAATTGAAAGTTTAGCAGCTTTCAATATAACATCAGTGATGGAATCAGTTAGAGATTTTATGTCATTTGCCTCAATATTTATATTTGATAATTGCGCCAGACTTTGATATAGTTCCCAATTAGCTTCCCTTATTTTCCACCTAGGAGGACGACATGGAGAAGGCTGCCTATCATGGAAGTCAATCATAATCGGAAAATGGTCTGAGCCATATAAATCGTCCAGAGTATGCCATGAGCAGCGTGGGAGCAATGTAGGACTGACCAGAGATAAGTCAATGCTGGACATAACTCCAGAGGAACTGCAGAGATGGGTTGGGCTGTTTCCATTCAGAAATCCTAGCTGTGAATGGTCGAGGAAGGATTCTACTATACGGCCCCTACTATCCGTGTGTGATGAATGCCAAAGGACATTATGACTATTATAGTCGCCGAGCAAAAGAACGGGTTTATTGCTACATTGACAGTGTCATATATAGAAGAGAGTAAAGCGGCCCCTACACGGTCAGTAATAATGACATTACCTTATCAAAATGACAGTAATAATGATAGTGTAAGGTGGACAAAGTTGGAATGACGAACAGTAATGATGTGAATCCGGATTTTCTGATCTCAGCTTCATCATTACTGAAAGTGGAGGGGATACTGTCATTAGTAATGATGGTGTAGGGAGCGCTACATCATTAATGCGTCATTACTCAGTCTATCTCGAGCTGGTGAAACAGATGTAAAGGTTAAACTAGATTGAGTAGAAAGGGCAAAAAATAAGACGAATTGAAATGTATGACTCTACCTTGGTAACATTATAGTTATAAAATAGTTTTAAAAGTAATATATACATATCAAAGTGACGAATCCGCATTAAGTCTAATTAAAATACATCATAGAATAAAATATATATAAAGTAATCTATAAGGTACCAACAACTTTTCACATTCGTTACTTTGCATTTGTATCGACGATATAAAATAGGTTGAAAGTGCTTTATTTTTTATATCGACTTTAGAAAATAATGTTGACGTGATTCTTTTACCAATTCATTTGTCTTATAGAGTAGATTAGAAGAAAAATATAATCGTTAAACTATAATTTATATTTCGTCAAATATATTCAAAAAAATGTTTACGTTCTCAAGTAAACTAGTATTATACATTTTTTACACCAAAAATAATAGCAGATTTAAAATCAGCACCCCAAGAAACCCTAACGTGGTGAATAATATTGAAAACAAAAAATAATGATTTTTCCCAGTCTGGAAGAGAATAAAAATTTGTAAGCGAAAAAGTAATGTGATGTTTTGAAATTCAATATCTCCCCTTGAGATAATCCGATTTTTACGTCATTGAAATCTTTCAAAAGAAGAAAGACTCCTTTTTCTAACCATATAAATGACTATTGTATTATCTCAAAAGGTACTTGCGAAAAATAGTTATCAAAATAAAAATAAAATGCAAACTATTTTGCACATAACGTCGGTCCCAGAACACTTAGAAACGCCCCGATTGGAAGGATATGTGTCATATTAAGGCCTTTACGAACGTTTCACATGTTTTTTTTGTGGCTAGTGTCGCAATTATAGCTACAAAGGCGACTTTGCGAGGATCCATTATTAACAAAACGCTTCTGTCACGGAGATCACAATGCATACTGAAGAAAAGTAATGACATAAAAAATGATCCGTGGAATGACGGTGTAAGGTGTACATTGTAATGATGATATGGAATGACGAGAGTTGAATAGTTATGACATTACTGATAATGTCATTATTACTGACCGTGTAGGGGCCGCTTAAAACATAAAGTAATTTGTAATTTATTTATTAAAAGTTTCGCAGTTTTTAGCGATATACTCTAAGACAATAAATGATGATTACATGATTACAAAATTAGTTACACAATAAATGATGATTACATAAATGATGATAACAATGATTACAATAAATGATGTTTTAACAATAAATGGAGATATGATGATTTGACAATAAATGATGATTACATGATTACAGAATTCATACACATACACACACATATATACATATGTTTATATTATTCCACTATATCTATATTAATTGTTTATATTTAAATATATCTATATTAATTGTTTATATTTATCTATATTAATTGTTAAAACATAAAGTATGACGGACCATGAAAATGTCCGTCATACTTGTCATACTAATGTACTGACTTAATGTACTATTTTTTGCTTTTGTTTGGTACAAAAGAAAGTATATTTCCCATCCACTTCTTGATTTTGAATTATTAGCTATTATAAAATGGGGAAACAAATGAACAACCACAAAAATTGGCACAAAAAAATAAAACTTCAATAAAACAAACATTCAATTCGTAAAATACATCACTAGTACTAAGGAGTACGATTTTTTTTTTTAGGTCAGAATGGACGTTTTTAATAGTATTGTGGCCTTGTGAAATGGGTCCCCTCGGGGTCAGAAACGAGACTCCTGGTTTTGTCAACATTAACTTGTTTATTCCTTCTTGGGAACAAAATAAAAAGTTCAAAATCTTCCAGTCCCTTTGACACTTGTTGATGCTTACAGGGACCGAAATATAACTTGAAAAAACTCAATATAGTGGCTCTGGGAGTGTAAAATATAATATGATGCCTGCAGGCATCACGATGCAACAAAGGGTTAAGGTTTGGACTGCGCAGTCCAAATCTTGAGATGTTTCTCTCCTTGTCTGGGCATACTTAGATTGTATTGCAAGTGTTCTGCAGTTATTGTATTGCAAGTGCTCTGCAGTTATTGTATTGCAAGTGCTCTGCAGTTATTGTATTTTTTACAAATGGCCATGGGCATATATAAGGGGGCTGCCACCCCCCCCCCCCCCCCCCCCCCGAAATTGGTAAAAATGTATCATAAAAACCTTAAAAATAATTTATATAAGATCATTTAGTTCAGAAAAAATAGTTTTTATTGGATGTTAGCGTTTTAAATGGCTAACTATTCCAAATTAGTATTCGATACCCCCAAATGCAATTTTCCATCAAATCAGCTTGTATTTAATGTCTTCAGATTTAATTATTATGGCTATACAATTAGCCAGAATGGAGATGGCTTGGTACTTCTTCTGCGGTATCGCTTGATGTACAGGGTCTTACTATGGTCTAGTGGGAAACACCAAATATCTCCTGCGAGATCCGGTTTCGAGTACCGCCTGCTGCAGGTTGAGTTCTTTCATCTATGGGCCTGCTCGAAGAATTATCTTCTCCGCAATGGATGTTTAGGAAGGGTGGTAACCTATACATAGTCCGGCGCTAATGGCTTAGATGCAGAAGCGCTGTAAAAAAACATGAAACATTCAGTGGATGTAGACTCCACGTGGTAGGGTATACATCAAGTCCAATTCCTACCAAGAGATGTGAATTCGAGTCCCGCTTGTAGTAGGTTGTGTTTTTTGTATCTAAGGGATAGCTGAAAAAAAATTTCTGATCCTCCATAGATCCTTAGGAAGGGTGGCAAACTATAGTTAGCCCGGCGTTAACGGATTAGATGAACATGGGTCGTAAAAAACCCCTGAGTTACTCGTCAGCAGATAGTAACAGAAGTCAAAAGAAGGTTGTCTTCTGTTACTCTCGTCGAGTTCAGTTGCCAAATGTCAAATTAAACAGACTATAACCGACTGGGCTTCATGATACAGGAATTCAAGACGAGAGGAGAGGAAGTAGTGTTGGCCAGACTAAGGATAGGCCACACACGTATAACTCATGAATACCTCATGCCAAAGTCTGATAAACCATTGTGCCAAGTTTGTAACAAAGATCTAACAGTTAAACATATACTGACAGACTGTAATTTGAGACAAAACTTGAAATTTCCACGAGACATGAACGAGCTACTTCGTGATAGCAGTCACCATATCAACGCTATCCTAACTTTTCTAAATGACAACACTATTTTTAACAAAACTTAACACACGCAAGACTAAACTTCTCAAACAATTAACATGTGTATGTGTGTGTATGTACTATAATTTTCTAATTTATATTTCAACATTATACGTATTTCTGCATTTGATTGTCTAGACGACTCAAACTGTGGTTTTTATCATCGCCCTTGAAATGTTATAATAATAAATGATATCACTCATGACGTGATGTGTTCATCATGTTATGATTATACATAGGATCCTCGTTGGGTAACTGTGATAGCACATGGGAGCTATTGTTCCTATGTATATGCAATGCATATGATGCATAATATTATGCATGTGACCTAAATTGTACAAAGGAACTGTATCGATTATGTATAGACATATTGTACATAAGAACTGTTTTCTAAGTTATTTATATATTTTGATAAGTTTCTTCTTAAAAATGTATTTTTTTTACAAAGTTATTTTTATTTTTTAGCTTTTTGTTATTCATAAACCTAACTATATAATTAGATAGATATTTAAAATTGTGTAATTGTACTATTATGTAATCGGACTTATAATTACTATTTTATTTAGTTATTTATTGCATAAAAGGTTCCCCCATTGCAAGGAGTATGGCCTTATATAATGTTTTAAGTCCTATCTTAGTAATATATTCATAAGCATACCCAAACACAAACTTACACACATATGTTCTATTTACATAAGACACAGATACTGTATGAAATAATAAAATTTAACTAAAAATAAATACATCTTCTATGCATTAAATTTAAGGTATATTTCTATACATATTCTAAATATATAATAAAATTTCATAACTAAGATGTAATTATTAAAATTATATTTACTTAAAGAAAACAGTCCAAAGAAACCAAAAACGGATTACTTAATATTGTGTTGGTTTTTATTTGCAATTCTAGGTTTATTTTGTCCCGGGAAGGTCCAGTGTGCACCAGTGTCATAAAACCAGTTACATTCTGTAATGGAAAACTGGATAAAGATGATAAATAAAGCTATAATAACTATGCAAAATGTTAATTATTACGGATTTATAATTACTATGTAACTGTATGAATATGTATTTCCATTTTATATCTGTATCTGGGCGAATCGCCTTCAATGCGGGGTGCTCAGAAATAAATTAAAAAAAAAAAAAGAAGAAAAAAAAAAGAAGTTAAAAGAGGAAAGACAATGGTATGTGGTGGATGTACATAGTTCGGCTGTACCACGCCCGTGCTCAATGTCTTAACCAAAGAAATCCCCCACCATTAAAATGCCAGGTTTCCCCCCGATTTTCTTACAAAGAATGAGATGCTCAGACTATATACAAGTTGCAATGTTACTTCAGGTGCCTGCACTACCGTTCTGACTTGACGTAAGTCGCTATGATGGCCTTATTTTATGAGTAGAGGATGTTCAAAGATTTAATTTATATAAAATAAAATTAATATGATAAAACGAAAATGAGCTTTTATTTTCAAGGTTTTAGCTTGAAATTCAAGTCGCTAAATCTCTTACGTTGCCCTTACCCCTATTTTTTTTTCGATCATTTAAAAGAAAAAGAGATGGTTGACCGAGGGGACTAACCAGTGTGCGAATAGTCTGTGGCCGGTCATAATTAATAAAACTAAAAAATTAATTTTTATTGCTAACGTTTTGGCTTGAATTTCAAGGCTTCGTCAGGCAAGGAGAGTAAAAACTGATCCGTTTAGGACATCTCTAAAGCGAGAGAAATAAAAACTGATTTTTAGTTTGAAATGTTGCATTATTAAATTTAACCGAATCCCTACAATTTACCCCCAGGTTAATCACCAGGAATATTTTCTGAATAAAATTGTTTCGTTATAATTTATTTTTATTTCTTTCACTTGCCTATTTATTTTATGGGCATATCTCCTTCTTTGGAAATACTCATGGCAAAATAGGGAATTTTCAGGGTGGCCATCATTAAAAAAATTATTCACAGTTCAAGCAGGATTTGAATCCATCTCCTTTGTGCCAATCCGGCACGCTAACCATCCTGTAACGGCAAGACTCATATGTCTAAATTGTTATAAAAAATTTTAATTAATAAATAAAATCGGTTTTGGGATTGTTCTTTGGACGAGGAACTATCTACTGGATTATAATATTCATTTTTATGAAATTAGTTACTGACCGTCAGTAAATAATGGAATTCTTTATGTCCATTCTCAAAATCAGGTCTCCCAGTGGTCTAGTGACTAACACCTTGGATTCTCATGGGGGAGATGGGGGTTCGAGTCCCACCTGCAGCTGGGATTTTTCTCATTTCAGGACCCGTTGAGACTATTCCCTGCTGCATCATGGCTGTCTAAGAAGGTTGGTAACCAGTAGATACCCCGGCGTTAGTGGCCGCAAATGCATATCCTAAATGCATATTCTAATTACTGAGCATTGATATATGAATGTCTTCTACTATAGTTTTCTAATTGTTGTATATAAAATTGTATTTTTTAAACTATTATGAATATAATATTTCCAGAAACCTAGAAGTTTAACATGTAAATTCTTGTTCATGCTATTGGATTGACGAGTTGAATTAATAATATATATATATATATATATATATATATATATATATATATTGTTTTAAGTTACTTCGCTGGGGTTGAAATGATTGATTGGTGAGACGGCTTCTCTCTCCAGCGGTGTTCTTTCTCTCCTTTCTGCAATATTTCGCCGGTTTCCTCTCCGGCTTCGTCAGGCTGACTTCATCCATCCTTGGTGGTTGGCAAGGGAATGAACCCAAGGATGGATGAAGTCAGCCTGACGAAGCCGGAGAGGAAACCGGCGAAATATTGCAGAAAGGAGAGAAAGAACACCGCTGGAGAGAGAAGCCGTCTCACCAATCAATCATGTATATATATATATTTGACTTTGACTAGTTCTCTATCCTCCACACGGAATCCAACCTCGAAAAACGCCACCTTTCTGAATCAACATTTATCTACCTAGAAAATAATCCGGTTAATGGCAAAATTGATAAAGATGTCATCTCCTCTACCTATTTCAACAATTTCCATTCATTAAAAAACATCCTACTTAAAACTATAGCCTATGACTAAAATATAACCTTTCACACCAGCCTCCCTTCCATTGTCACCTCATTTTATGACACCTCTCTCCACACCCCTGTTTCCTTCGACTGCCCTACCCTTAATCAAAACTGCCCCACTCCTGCTCTTTTCATCAAACTTAGCGCGATCCACCACATTCAGACATGATTGAAAATACGTAAGTCATAGTTCTCCGTCATCTCATCGGTAAACCAATTTTCATTCTGTACTTAATTATTTTACATCTATTCCCACGTTACCAATATTGTAAGTTTTAAATCGGTATTAATCTACCTTTAATTTATGCTCCAGCTATAAGACACATTTGTCTCATGTATCATTCATCCTCGTCTATGTATAATGTTTTCCCTTTAATTTCTTCTGTATATAAATTAGTGGTTACTCTGTCCGCATTGTTTTACAGCCCTGATGAAGCCGAAACGCTGGCAAAAATAAAACGAATTTTCTCATAAAAAAATTCGGTCTTTTTCGGAAAAGGGGTGCCAGTGGTTTTGTTAAATAACTTATTATTATATATAACATATGTATATTAAAGAAAACAAATTTTATAAATAACCTCAAAACATATTTCCTTATTGTCATCAGTCCTGATATGGTCACTTAACTGAAATTAAGAAATTTGGTGAGGTTACCGCAACATATCGCACTAGTATTTCTAAAGTGACAATTCAAAATAAAACTCAACTGAAAATTTGTCACTCTTACCTACGTTAGCATTAAGACAGGAAGGGTGAAACAAGTGCCCTCTGGTGTAGAAGCTCTGACTCTAGGTGCATACAGTTTTGATGGTTGATAAAGAGATATTGACCATGTCTTTCATAGTCATAACTATGACGGTGTGAATAAAACCGATTTTTGAGTTGTATCACATTAGAAATACAAGTGCGATATGTCAAATTTATTTTATTAAGTGAAAATAATAACAGTTACTGATTAAATCACTGGCACCCCTTTTCCGAAATATACCCAAAAAATGTAGTTTTTACTATATCTACCTTCGCAATCCCGACGGTCAACTGTCCTATCAATCAATAAGATAAATAATATTTTGTGTAGGCATTGATGAACTCTATTTTCGTAGTATAAATTATTTATATCCAAACTTTCCGGTTCTAGAGGTTAGAATGTGTAAGGAGCCTTTAGTATATGTCACAGAGAAACTGGGGGATACTATGGTGGGTTGTTGGGTCTAGATATCTGCCCGCTAGTAATTTGGGATGAAGGAGAAGTTGTTGGTGGGAGGGTAAGTCAAACTTGCCACTCCACAATCCTGCTTTTACCAACTAGCCTGTATCTCTCTTACCCAATCCTCGGGTACAACTCCAGTCCACTCTGTCCTTTCAATCAATACGACACTCGGACACCAAAGGCAAAAACCCAAGGGGCAATGGGCGATGTGAATATTAACTAGAGAACTAGTCCCTCTCGGGTAAAGTCAACCGGATGGATCAAAAGTTGTAAGAAATAAATTATTCCGTCGGATATTCTGTAATTTTTTCAAGGGGCCATACTAATCTTCCGATTTTAGTTTATGTACCGTCCAAGCGAATGCTAACAACTCTCATTAATAGGGAACGGATGTAATTGTATTTACATATTTTTTTCCGATTCTTAAATCCTAATTGTTGTTGTAATTCTGCATGTTTTAAGTGATTTTAAAGCATTTAAACAGGTTTTTATTTTACACTAGCTGTTACCCGGCGTGCCATGCTACACCTACTACCTGCATCTAGAAAAGCCAAAATAAATGATCAAATAAGTAATATTAAAATCTAAGAACACTAATCTGTAACTGTTCTGGTTCACAGTTTCGAACCCGTGACCTCCGAACTGTGAGTCCTAGACAATTTCAACCTAGCCTATAAAACCCCCCGGAACCAGACATACATGTGTGCCAAGTTTGGTCAAAATCGGCCAAACTGTGTGGATTTGTATAAGGAACAAACATACAGACAGACAGGCGGTAGACGTTTTGACCTAGCCTATGACCACCTGTGTGCCAACTTTGGTCAAAATAGGTGAAACTGTGTGGATTTGTATAAGGAACAAACATACAGACAGAAAGCTGGTAGACGTTTTTGATTTAGCCAACGAGTCTTCCCGGATCAAAAACTACATGTTTGCCAAGTTTGGTGCAAATCGGTAAAATGGTGTGGATTTGTATAAGGAACAAACAGACAGACACGCGATTTTTCTATATATAGATATTTTGTAAAAAATCCATATTTTTACATATTCTGCCATAAATACATATTTTTGCTACATATTTTGATATTATTTTTATTTTTTAATTGAATAAATAAAGGGGGAACCGAGAAAGATTATAATGCTTTACCCATTGAGTCGAGATCACTGCGGTATTTTTAATTGTAAGAAGTAAAGGTGGCTGGCAGCCATGCTTCCCCGGCGATAATGGTCTAGGAGCAGATACGTTAAAAGAAAAAAAAATATATATAACAAATTATTGTGTAACGATTGTATTATTTCATTAATCTATTCTCTAAAACAAATGAATTAGTGAAAGAATTATGTTGATGTCATTTTCTAAACTCGAGAAATAAAATAATGAATTTTCAACCTATTTTATTTTATTTCATACTAAGGCTCGGGCACGTGTCGAAGATTTTTCGCTGCAAAATCGCCAGAAAAAATGGGCCTGATCTGTGACCCAACTACTGTAATGTCTTATGACATTAGACTAGCGTCATTTCACGTTTGATAATATAAAAATGCATGTTGTTTTTTTTTTGTTTTTTTTTTTGTTTTTTATTTTATTTTATTTTTTTACGGCGCATCTACATCTAGGTCATTAGCGCCGACATCCAGGGTGCAGCGAGGAATTTTACCAGCGAGCCGTGGGATGATAAAATTCCTGCCGGAGGTTGGGAATCGAACCCACCATCTCCCGCTTATGAATCCAAGGCGCTAGCCATTAGACCACGGGAGACCCCTGCATGTTGTTGCAAACAATTTTTCAAAATAATGTTTATCTGCAAAATGTTTCAACTTATTTTTTTTTCCCCTAGTTCCTAATTTTTATTTATGCTTTATTTTTCAATATGTTATAGATTTTGTTCTTTATATTTTAAACTACTTTTCTTTCCAATTATAATAAAGTTCTTACTTATTATTTATGCTTTTCTTTTTAATATTTTATAGTTTTTTAGGTATTTGTGTACTACATATTTTAAATTTTCATTACAGATTTCATTTTAAATAGTTAAATATATATGTACATATTTTGAATTTTATTTTACATGAAAATCCGTTCCCTAGTCAATGCATATTTTCGGACAGATCAAAAACAAATTACAGGACAGGAGCAGCGGCCATTACTATTAATGACTACTATTACATAAGACTGCTCGACTTCAATACTGTACTCACAGCAGAACTTTTAGCATTAAAAGACATTAAAGACACACACTCCATGAGAAATATTTACAGCACCCCTATTGTTTTTGAGATTTGTATACATCTATTCAGACTAAACGTAATGAACAAATGAATCAAGATGTTTTGGTTACCTGGACCCAGGTTCAAAACCCGAGCGCGCACTTAAGATTTTAACTTCTAGTGTCGTCGTTTGAGGGTTGGATTTGGAGTCCCATATCGCCCCAAGGCTCACCCAGCCTTTAATTAATCAATGGGTACCTGCAAAGGGAAAAATCTGGCGGCCAGAGCATATTACTGACCACACTATCTCCCTAGTGTGCCGTATGTTCAAGAATCAGATACCTCTACAGTACCTGCCCCTCTGGGGCTGTTAGGGGACTAATTTGTTTGCTTGTTTTAAGTCAAGGATACATAAAAATACTGCCTATTGTGGACTTAATTTCGTTGGACATGGAGACAGATCGTCTAAACGTTTTTATAACGGTGTCTGAAAAGGCAGTATCATGAAACGAGTTGATTCTGTGTTTTTTCAGGCAAATCTTTATTATACGAGGCGTGTTTTTTAAGCAAGTCTAAGTTAAACACTCAGTAAACAACGAAAACAAGAAAGAATCGGACTGTAATGGCGTCAGTACGTAGGCAAGTGATGTAGGTACCCAGTGCGCATGCACAGAACGCCGACCGTAGCGCTGCGGTCGCGGCGTGGCAAAACGGTACTTGCTTAAAAAAACACGCCTCGTATTTATATATATTATTTATTTTGACCCACGCCCCCCTTATGACAGCACAAGCTGCGTCAACTTTAGACACGGCTTGGACTAGAGATTTTTTCGGATGCCATCTATTTTAGGAATTTTACTCAGGACTACTGGCATATTATTTATTTTTTTGTCTAAGATGTCGGTGCCATTAGTCCGATACCGTTAAAAGGGAAAACTAAATAAAGAAAGCCTTATTCCTTGATGCGAAATCCGGTCGCGAATAAGTGTAAGAGGTTTCGACGGAAGTCGGTCCGCAGGCCACTAATCAAGGAAGGGTGTGGGCTCTTGTCCGATAGAGACTGAGGGTGTTTAATGCAATTGTTAAGTTATGTAAATAAATCCCTAACCTGCCCCAAGGGAGGGACGGCCACTCGAATAACTTTGCATGGATTTAAATATATTTTAGCCGGGAGAAGTATTCCATATTTCATTAGGCAAAAGGAATGGAAGAAGAGATCCACTCGGATAGGTTGCAAGCTGACAACCATCCCCTCCAGCTACCGGCGCCGGAAGTAGCCCATTTTTTTGTCCTGTGCACTAAGTGCCTTGCACATTTTTAGAGTGTAACGTTATCTTTTTGGGTCCTTCAAGATGTTTGCCTCATTACACAATCAGTGGACAAAGACAGAAAATTTCCTAACATCTTGTAGATGAACATAATCTTGTATTTGTGAATGTACAAACACACTATATCTACATTAGTGGGCCAGCCCAAGCTCCGGCCTACGCTCCCTGTGTGTATATTACCCACTGGATGTATGAGATTTTGAAAAACTATTGACCTCAAAATCCGTGCTTTTATCAGATTTGATTAAACCTCTGGCACAAAATAAGTTAACACATAACTTAAGCAAATATTCTTCTTGTATAAGTGTACATTTTTCTCTATTACAAAACAAGTATGTTATTTTAAGCACATTAAGTGGCCTCCCTGTAAAAAGTTAAAGCTTAAATACAGTTTTTTATCTATCTATTTATTTATTACAAGAAGTATTAGAGTCCAGTGTTACCCCCTCATAACTTTGAACCAGTTAAATTTATGAACTTTTACACAGGTATTATGTTAATAGATATGAGTAAAATTGGAAAGTTTCATAATTCTACATTAAAGCGTTTCGGTGATATAGGCGATGGAATATCGGATTTTATACGACTTCAACTCATCAAAATTATTAAGCTCTTCCCGAAAAGCTAAAAACGTGAAGTTCTGCAGGATGATAGACACTAAGGAGTTATTAAAGGAAAAAAATCGAAAAATCTTGAAAGGTGGGGGGTGGCCGTTTTATACTTGTTTTTCCTTCGGAAACCCATCATGTGGGACATCAAAAGAATCGTATCTGTAAGGATAACCTAAAACTAGAGGGATAAATCCGAAAATACAGAAAAATTGAGTTGGGGCCTTTCCCTAGGGCTTTTCATGTATACGCAAAAATACCCGACAAACAACTCGAAGCACTACCAGGCGTCATGTCCCTCCTCAAGCGAAACATCGACGGCGCCAGCTCAAAATTCACTTCCCATATAGTGTTGATATTTCTTAAAAAAAAAAAAACTAACGTTGAAAAAATATGCCAAGTTCCAGGCTCCTCCCAAAAATAGTTTGCCTATGAAAGATTTATTTTTTACTGTGCACCTGCATCTAGGCCATTAGCGGACTATCTAAAGTTGGACACGCTGCCAGAACAAAATCATTGTGGAGCAGAAAATATATCGTTGAAGAAGTTCAACCAGCCATAAGGGCGAAACCCCCAACTTCACGCTAGAATTTGGCGACTAGCCACTTTACCACGGTGAGATGAACCCTTGTTGTTATTATCATAAAATGCTACGTATTCCGTGTCATGAACATGCAGGTTGTAAAACTGTCATTAGAATAAGGAAGAGGATGATGTATTGGAGTATTGGGCCACTAACGAAGACAAGTGGTATCGCTCCATTTCCAAAGCCTGTCCGTGGGAGGGCTTTGGAAATGTAAGCAAATAGAATTATTGGACAAATACAGCCGCGTCACCAACAAAGGCGGTAGTGTTTATCGAAATACTCGTCGACTAGTTAGTGAGACAAACAAGCACTTGACACAACTCTGTAGAGCATATTTTATTCAGTATGTTAATAGGAGCTTTGTCATGGTGTATTGTGGTTTGTGGGCGGAGAATCAATAGTGGAACCGCTTCAACGAGGCTCGCTGGGCATTTGTCACTAACTATGAGCCATAACACTATTTGTGTGTGCTCTTCTTTCACTTCCCTCTGTAACTGTCTTTTGTCATACTTAGTCTCGCCCTCGTCATTATACAATAGCGCCTATTTTACTACTGTACTCCTTGAATGCGCTCGAACCGCCAATGTATTATTATCTTATGAAGGATTGCAAATAAATAATTAATATATTATTATGGATGATGTAGTCATTAATTTTAATTCTACTATGCGTCTGTTTCAATGACTGTTTTTAAAAACAGAGTGACAGATTAGAAAAATTAACTTGCCAGGCTGCAAAATAAATCAAGTGTATTCTCTTCTAAGCTAAGAACTCATGACTGCAGAACTCATGGCCTGTCTGCCTGAAGAACTCATGGCTTGCCAGCCTGCAGAACTCATGGCCTGCCAGCCTGCAGAACTCAAGGCCTGCCAGCCTGAAGAACTCATAGCCTGCCATCCTGAAGAACTCATGGTCTGCTTAAAAAATAATTGTATTTAATTTTAACATTTTTTTGCTTTTGATTTATTCATAGGAAAAAGGGTTTTCATTTATATTAATGAAAACAGTACGCTTCGCATTGTTTTCTAACAAAAAATTCCGAAATTGTAGACCATTAGGAAAGAACCTTTTGTTTTAGACTCATGGATCTCCATAAACTCCTGAAGGATTGTTTTTTTGGGAGGAGGGGGGTTAATGAAGTGTTTTCGTCTCTCGCTGACCTCTTATCCCTCCCCTTTGCTTGTCCTCAGACTTCTCCTTAAATCTGTCCAACTCCATATCTCACTCCTTCCAAGAGGTGTGACTCCTTACCCTATCTCCGTTCTTCTCTCGGTCTCCATATCTCTCTCCCACTACTTCCTGCTGTCTCTGTTCTAATCACTATTGGCACCTTAGTCTCTAATACCTCTTTTGGTAATCAATCATCTCTATCTCTTACTATTAAATTATCTCTCTCCCTGTCTCCATCCCTATATCTCTCTCCCACTACTTCCTGCTGTCTCTGTCCTAATCACTATTGGCACCTTAGTCTCTAATATTTCTCTTGGTAATCAAAAATCTCTATCTCTTACTATTAAATCATCTCTCTTCCTGTCTCCATACCCATATCTCTCTCCCACTACTTCCTGCTGTCTCTGTTCTAATCACTATTGGCACCTTAGTCTCTAATACCTCTTCTGGTAATCAATCATCTCTATCTCTTACTATTAAATTATCTCTCTCCCTGCCTCCATCCCTATATCTCTCTCCCACTACTTCCTGCTGTCTCTGTCCTAATCACTATTGGCACCTTAGTCTCTAATATTTCTCTTGGTAATCAAAAATCTCTATCTCTTACTATTAAATCATCTCTCTTCCTGTCTCCATACCCATATCTCTCTCCCACTACTTCCTGCTGTCTCTGTCCTAATCACTATTGGCACCTAAGTCTCTAGTACCTCTCTTGATAATCAATCATCTCTATCTCTCACTATTAAATTATCTCTCTCCCAGTCTCCATCCCTATATCTCTCTCCCACTACCTCTCCCTGTCTCTCTCCTTATCCCTAATTCCTCTCTCACTCTCTAACGGTTTCTATAATTTCCCTACCTCTCCAAATTTCATTACCTCTCTTTTTGCATCTCTCCCTTCTCGTTATCTTCCTCTCCGTCTCCATATATCTCTCCTTTTCACCTTCAACAAAATCTTTCTCTCGCCCACTCCTTGTCCCAATCATCTATCTACATCTCCCCATAAATCTCATTCGCAATATCTTCCCTATGTCCACTTTATAATTTTTTTGTTTTCACCTTAAAAGCAATTCAAACTCTACCGCTCCACTTTAGATAGTAGGTACATGCCGTACTAATTGCGAGTAACGAGCCCAAAGATACTTCCTGAATGAGTCCTGCCGGTAAAAGCAGGTCGAGTGACACAGGACCAGGGTCTCTTATTCTCCCGCGGTCAAGAGAAAGGAAGGGAAACAGAATAAAAAACACATAGACAATAGGCATTTTCCAGACTTCAAACGCTCTTGGCCGATTGGAGGAAAACAGAAAGGGAGAGAGGCCGATTGTATGTAAATATAAAATTTAACATTTATTATCCCCGCGACAAGACAAGGGAGTGGAATGCAGAGCCTGGATTTCTACATACACACAGAGGCGGCAACTGATACACCTCCAACATCCACCTGCTGGCTGCTGGTTTTCCACATCGCTAGCTCCTTTACTAATCACTTGGATGAGCTGATGAATCCTTAATCCAGAAATCTATCCAATATTCAGCAATAAACAAGATGATTTAAAAATGACCCGTTATCATAAATAATGATATTTGAAGCATCAGAGATATAATCATCTTTACCTAAAGGCCCATTCACACTTTAATTAGTGCGAGTGTGAGCGTTAAGTGATTAGTGGTTCCTGTGAGTGTTTAGTGTACCAAACACCAGGCCCATCTAATTGTTGTAAATGGTAGAACTCTAAGCGATTCTTCAGCGGCTTACACATTCTATATTTTTCAGGGCCATGGTACAGCTATAAATATACAAGTATAAATATATATTTTCTTTTTTTCCCTTTCTTATTTTCAATCAAAAAAAGGTGTAAATAATCTGTGTAGTTTTATTTTGCTATTTAACATATAAGTTTTGTAACTTTACCAAGGAATTATTTAATTTAGTAACTTAGGAACAATGATATTATATAAGAAATGCTATAAGTTGTAACTTAAAAGCAAATGATATATATATATATATATATATATATATATATATATATAATCAGTCCCGTAACAGGCCACGAGGGCCCTAAGGGGCAGATACTATAGAGGTATCTGATTCATGACCATACGGCACACTAGGGAGATAGTATGGTCAGTACTATGCTCCGACCGCCTGATTTTCCCCTTGCTGCTTCGACTGCTAGGGTCATTAGCACCAAGGTACCCATTAATAATTTAATTAAAGGCTGGGTTGGCCTAGGGATGGTCAGGGAGGCCGAATTCAACCCATGAACGAAGACACTAGAAGAAAAAATCTTTAGTGCTTGCTCGGGATTTGAACTCAGGCCTCCAACTTATTAGTCCAGTGCTCTACCACTGAGCTAACCTCGCCCCCATATATATATATATATATATATATATATATATATATATATATATATATATATATATCTCTTAGATTTTAGGAGGCTTGGGGTCTTAAAAGCAGTAATCCTTCCTTCACAATACTTTATTTTTGCACCTCTTCAGAGGCACTTCTACAACAAAACATTATTTTTTTGTACATCCAAACGATGGTTTAAATGTTAACATTTAGGGTAGGTCTTACATTTAATTTAGGTTAGTACCATTTTAGCATTCCATAATTTTTTGATATCTAGTTTCTAAAAATTGTTTCGTTTGGATGTACAAAAAAATAATGTTTTTTTGTAAAAGTGCCCCTGAAGAGGTGCGAAAATATACACGAAACATGTCGGGCATAATAAATAAAGTAGTGTGAAGGAAGGATTACTGCTTTTAAGACCCCAAGCCTCCTAAACTCTGAGAGAATTTATAAATATATATATATATATGTGTATATATATATATATATATATATATATATGTGTATATATGCTTGTTGGGTTTCGTTCTCATAAGAAACCTTGAGGAAGCCGGCAGAATTTCTGTCGAAACGTCGAATATATTGAGTAGGGGAATTATTGTTAGTTACCCCGTTTTACGACCGGTGTCTCATTTTTTAAAAGCATGACCAGTATAGTTGAATGCTTTCCTGTGATGTGGACTAATGAGCAGCCAATAAATTAATATTCCAACTAGTTGAAGAGTCAATTTGATCTAATTTAACTCCTTGGCATTGAGATTGTTCTAAGGGAGCTAGGAAAGTGATAGTTGTGTTGTGGGTTAGTCATTCGGCCCTCCGACTGGTAAATATGAGCTCTGCTTGATTTAATGATGTATATAAAGTCTCGGGGGATCGTGTTTGCTTTTTCAACCCACAATCACCACTGTACGGTAGCAGTCGTTTACATCGTCGGCGATGTTTGTTCGGCAAGCGGCTTTCCACTCAAGTTTGTTTTAATTAGGCTGTCTCCCGTGGTCTAGTGGCTAGCGCCTTAGATTCATAAGCGGGAGAAGGTGGGTTCTATCCCCACCGGCGGCAGGAATATTCGCATTTCACGGCTCGTGGGGAAAATTCCTTTCTGCACCCTGGATCTCGGCGCTAATGGCCTAGTTTTCGAAGCGCCGTAAAAAAATATATATATTTTAGAATATATACGAAAATCCTAAAACTTTTCATTCCTGTTAATGAAATATTTTATTTATAGTACTTCCTTAACTCCGAACGGAACCAAACATTGACCATCTTAGAGTAGATACATTTCAAACATTTGGAACAAGTTTCAACTAAATCAATCGTTTCAGTATACCCAAACTGAAAATTAATTTGGAAAAGTATTTGTGTCAAAGTTTCTCGTAAACGGTGTGAGATATCGCTTTGAGAATGGTTTCATTCGTTTTTCTCTGTTAGGAAACCTATCAAACAAGTACCTGCAAGCATATGAACTCCGGATATAGCTTTTGTTCCGGTCGACGGATTCTGCCGGTTAACGAACTTGACCTTTCGAATTAGACGAAAGATTTTTGTACCAAATTTCAGCAAAATCGGTTCATTTTTGGGGCAGCACCCCAAATATATATATATATATATATATATATATATATATATATATATATATATATATATATATATATATATATAAATACCAATGTTAACCACCTATAATAATATAGTAAATATTGAAGTCCCCACTTTTGAGAACATAATCCAGAAAGACTTCTGGTTACATTGTGATACGTTTTACGTCGTTCTGTCGATCTAAAATATTTCAATTTTTTCGCAGTAAAAGTGCAACCTGGCCCACTGTGCATGGTCGGAGAAATGCTTTTTCTTCTCTTGAGCTTAGAAATCGTAACACAAGAATGTGCAGTTTTGTTGACGAATCACGTCAAGCGTAAGAAATTTGAGTAGCTCATGGTATAGAGGAGACCTGGAAGAAAAGGGGGGGGGGGAGGTAGGTTCTTAGGGAGGGTGGGTCGAAAACGGAGAGGGAAACAATGACGAAATTAGCCGGACAAGGAGACACAATCAGGGCACGCGGCTAGGGAGAAAGAATCAGCAAAAATGCTGGCCGGAATGAAAGGAGGTAGTCAGTACAATCAGTAGTAAATACAATAAGCGAACATTGAAGGGGGCAAGGGGGGGAATGAGCCCCCTAAATTGCGTATATTGTTCTCGGCTCCCCTCGGAGAGTGAGAAAAAGGAAACAGAAGAAATAATAACATATCGAAGAGGGTGGAGAAATAGTAATTACGAACTCGTCGAAAACAGTTACTTCTCAGTCTTAAGCAGGCCTGAAGCTGGAAGGAATCGCTTCAGCTCCTTCATTATCCACCGGTCGGATTTTCTCTCTCTCGATCCTTAACTCTTGGCCGCTATAGCAGATCCACTTCAAGTTGGCCTTGAACTTGGCAGACCAACTAAACCTACCAAAGTTTACAAAGAACTGATTTAGGCATTAGTTTATTTAGGATTTATTCATACGGGACAGCAAAACCTTACCAGTACAGGAGGTGGTTTACTTGAAATCATGTTTATATTTATTTTTTCTTTGTATGTCGTTAAAAATCTCGTATTTGTCCTACTTTTTACCCATTTATTTTATAAATCATCCCCACTAGCGTATATAGAAAATAATTTGGGGGGGGGGGCTGGTAGCACCTAGGAATTTTAAATATTTTAGTGTAAAACGGTGGGTCTTAAGGTCCTCTGGACACCTAGTAGACCAGGGTGAATGTAGAAGACATTTTTCGTTGTTATAAGCTTTATCCCACGAAATGTTCTCAAGAAAACAAAATGTCGGAAGAGGGGGGGGGCTGCACATCCCCTTATATATGTCCATACCCTCTCCTCCAAAGCCCGGAAGAAGGCTTGTATATCAAGCCAAAACGTCGATAGAAACATATCCTACGACCTAGATTTCATTGCGATAGTAACTACAGGAAAGAAAAAAATATGGTATTTGAAATAAACTAAATAAAAGGTTAAAGGTGACCCCATTCCTGCTTAACATTGGCTTCCAGCTATACAACATACTTTTATTTCAACGTTTCGGACCGTTCGTCCATCTTCAGGCAATCATATCCTGTCACTACTTAAAATAACATTTCAAACGTCATAAATTAAAACAAATGATTCCTATAAGGAACCAAGTCAAAAACACTCGAAGACAATTAAAAATGTTCATCATCACACAGCCATATTAGAAAAGGTTTTCTAATATGGCTGTGTGATGATGAACATTTTTAATTATCTTCGAGTGTTTTTGAGTTGGTTCCTTATAGGAATCATTTGTTTTAATTTATGACGTTTGAAATGTTATTTTAAGTAGTGACAGGATATGATTGCCTGAAGATGGACGAACGGTCCGAAACGTTGAAATAAAAGTATGTTGTATAGCTGTGAAGGGTTATTCTTCATCCTTGTTGGTATTATTGTTCTGATTTAGCTTGAATTCTGGATATGTGCTTTTCAGTAGTATTTCTGACCTAATGAAGTCGTGTTTTAAGTACTGTTTATTACATATGATCCCGGCACATAATATACAAATATGTTTTATGATTGCCTGACTGAGTGGATGTTTACGATTCACATAATGAAAACCAATATTCTTTCCTTCAGTTCTCGAGTTTGGCAAATAAATAAGAAAAAAAGGCATTAAAAGGAAAAAGCACTTCATGCCAAGCTATTCCATTTGGCTCCGAGAGGTGTGTGTATGTGTGTTTCTTTTTTTTGGAAAAGTTAATGGACTAAGGGAAGGTAATGTATAAAGAGAGACGAAGGAAGGGGGTTTATAGGAAAGTGGGAGCGGCTGGGGGTGGCTGCTTTTACCCTGAGTAAGAAATGAATTGAGTTCATAGCCGGGTGTAGGGGAGGCGGCGGAGAACTTTGAACTGGGATCGGCGACAAAAGAATCAATAAGGTTCAGCTGAATGGGACAAAAGCTACTTAGTCCCTGGGTAGCTCCCTGCTCCCCGATACAGCACACCGTAAATCCCTCTCACCTTCCATCTTAGACCTCGGGTAGGACATTTTCACCCTTCTTTGTCCGGGATTATTCCCCACACCCCGATACCTCACTGTAAATCCTGCTCTCCTTCCATCTAACATCATAGATGTGGTGTTTACTGTCTTCCCGATCCGGTCCAGGTCCTCGTTCCAAAGTACATCTAACTGACTGTAAATTCTTCTCACGTTGCATCTTGGATGGGGCGTTTACTTTTCTCCCGATCCAGAGCAGATGCTCGCCCACAATACATCTAACTAACAGTAAATCCCTCCCACGTTGCATCTTAGATCTTGGATGGTGTGTTTACTGTTCTCCCCATCCAAAGCAAATACTTGTCCACAATACATATAACTAACTATAAATCCTTCTCATGTTGCATCTTAGATCTTGGATGGGGTGTTTACTGTTCTCCCGACTCAGAGCAGATACTCGTCCACAATACATCTAAGTAACAGTAAATCCTTCTCACCTTCCATCATAGACCTTGGTTGGCGTGATTACTGTTCTCCCGACCCATTGCAGATACTCGTCCACAATACATCTAACTAACAGTAAATCCCTCTCACGTTGCATCTTAGATCTTGGATGGTGTGTTTACTGTTCTCCCGACCCAGAGCAGATACTCGTCCACGATACATGTAACTAATAGTAAATCACTCTCACGTTGCATCTTAGATCTTGGATGGTGTGTTTACTGTTCTCCCGATCCAGAGCAGATACTCGCCCACAATACATCTAACTAACAGTAAATCCCTGCCACGTTGCATCTTAGATCTTGGATGGTGTGTTTACTGTTCTCCCCATCCAAAGCAAATACTTGTCCACAATACATATAACTAACTATAAATCCTTCTCATGTTGCATCTTAGATCTTGGATGGGGTGTTTACTGTTCTCCCGACTCAGAGCAGATACTCGTCCACAATACATCTAAGTAACAGTAAATCCTTCTCACCTTCCATCATAGACCTTGGTTGGCGTGATTACTGTTCTCCCGACCCATTGCAGATACTCGTCCACAATACATCTAACTAACAGTAAATCCCTCTCACGTTGCATCTTAGATCTTGGATGGTGTGTTTACTGTTCTCCCGACCCAGAGCAGATACTCGTCCACGATACATGTAACTAATAGTAAATCACTCTCACGTTGCATCTTAGATCTTGGATGGTGTGTTTACTGTTCTCCCGACCCAGAGCAGATACGCGTCCACAATACATCTAACTAACTGTAAATCCTTCTCACGTTGCATCTTAGATCTTGGATGGTGTGTTTACTGTTCTCCCGACTCAGAGCAGATACTCGTCCACAATACATCGAACTAAAAGTAAATCCCTCTTACCTTGTATTTTGTAACTTTAAGGGGATATTCACTGGCCTCTTCAATCAAAGGACCATCTAACTAAATCTAAATTTTTCTCACCTTCCTGATCCGGGACACCTGTTCATTCGACGATACATCTCGCTATATAACTTCTTGTTCGATTTCTTACCCGAAAACCTTGCGACTGTCAGGGATTAGCACGCTGTCTTGCAAATAAGTCGCTATCTTTCTAAGTAAGCCAGAATGACTAATAATATTAAGCTAAGATACCTATTAACTTAATCAGCATTTATTAAACAAAAATGTCACTAAAAACTCGTGCGCGATGGCTAAAACTGAAATTATATTAGATTTATATGTGGCAGAAGGTGATGTGAAGGATTGAATACAACTAATTTCAAGTCAAAGTGGAAACGTGCTAAAATTACGCAGTTTATATAAACGGAATTTTTAAAATTTCTAATTGCTTAAATCGTAATCATAGAACGAATGAATTCAGAAGCATAGGTCATTAAGCTTTTTGTCCTGGAACAATGAGGAATTCGACCCCCTTTCCTCCCCTCGCTGTCATGTTTATAGCGCTGAACTTAATGAAGGACAGATTTCCTAACCCGCTAACACAAATTAAAACACTTATAACAACAGAAAGTACGCTTAATTAAACAGACGGTTACAGAACCAATAACCATTGCCTTCAACAGGTCTTCATCTCCGACCCCACCGCCGCTAACAAAGCATCACCCTCTCCCGCCCTTCCTATTATTTTAAATTCATAATCCGTAACAGACAGGCGGACTCCCCCAGGGACGAGTATCTCGTCAGTCATCCAGCCCTTCTTTATGGCTTGTAATGGGTAAACTGGGTACCATCTGATTTCTCTTAGTACTCCTCCAACAGGGGTGCAGAGTTCCACTTAAAAACGGAGGGGGTCCTTGGGCTTGACAACTTGCTAAACAAATGGATTGGAGATTACACACCTATAAAAAATGGTTGTATTTTTCTCATTTCATTTACACGTCCTGATTATGCAAATTGCATCCAAGAGGGATTGTCTCAGATGAGGGACTGTCATGAAAGTAACATTGTTAATCATTATTTTTATTCAACTATCTAACTTATTATGAAATACATAACAAATAGATTATATATATATATATATATATATATATATATATATATATATATATATATTGTGGGATATTATTAGGGAAGAAAAAAAAATGTGGTTGCTCTGGTGAGCTCGGATAGAAGCAAAGGACAAAATATGGGTACAACCCAAACATATTGTAAAAATAATAATAATTAGCCTTACCTTCAGGGCATCCACCTCCAGGTATACGGCATTGAAAGGTGAGAAGAAAGGAAAAAGGGTTTAGGAAGAGAATTGAGGGAATTATGGAAGGCGTCCAGAAAGGTCCACTATAACAAACATGGCCCGGCTATAGGAATGATAATGCCAAGGACAACTTATGACCCCAAGGGAAGCGGAAAATAAACCATTAGAAGCCACTGGCATACACGCACATAACAAGAGTTGCTTGCGCATGGGCCGGCTATAGGAATAGGAATGAAAATGGCGGACCAGGCTCTCTTGCCTAAGCACGAGGACCAGTGCTACCTAAATCACATACTCGCGATTCGTATAATATGTGTCGCGAAACAAAAATATTTGAATGCCACTTATTCTAACAATAATTAAACTTACTAATAATGAAACCTTACAATAATTAATTTTAATTATGATTAAATACCATCAAAAATAACGTGTATCTATATATATATATATATATATATATATATATATATATATATATATATATATATATATATATATAATTTCTTTTAAGAGCTTTGCAACGAAGGTGACTTGCTCTTTTTAAAAAACAATATATATATATATATATATATATATATATATATATATATATATATATATATATACACAGGGTGATTTAGGTCTAAGTAGCCAAACTTCAGGAGGTGATTCTATACACCATTTCTAACAAAAAAGTTCATTTTAAGTATGGTCCGATTCCGAAAGGAAAATGAGCTATGTCCAATTTTCTGTTTTTTTAACCTAGCCATGTTTTTTGATAAATAAGAAAATATTGCTTAAAAGCTACTCAAGATAATGAAATTCTAATTATGCCATCATAAAATAGATAAAATTTTCTTTAAAAAAACAGTAATTTAATTCACTAAAACCATTATTAAAAGATACATTCTGAACGTCCAATAACACACTTTTGTTTTTATCGAGGAATCAGAGTTTTTGGGCGAATTTTTCCCTCAGCCCACTAACTGACTACGGATTCAATACTTACACGAAAACTTCTACATTTAGTAAGCATTAAATCCATGCAAATGAAGTGGAGGTTTATACCGGGGTAAATTGAACGATTGGCTCCCTTTTGTCAAAAAATGTGGAATATAGTTTTTTTACTTTCAAATACCTTGTGTGAAGAAATTAAAAATTAATCTTTTTGCATTGGCCAAACTGTGGGAATCCATTGCTCCGTCCGGAAGTAATAAAAGTAACTGAAAGAAATAATTGGAAATGTTTTTCATTTGAGAGATATGTCACATTTCTTGTTTTCTAATTTTTCATTGATTTATCTTTTACGAGATGTATTTGGCACCTAGTTTTGATTAGATATTTGGAGGGAGCATTCTAAAACATTTCAGGGTGTTTGAATAGTTGTAATCCAAAATTTACTCATAATTTGAAATGTTTTCAAATAAAATTTTAAATAAAACAAAAAAAAATGCGGGATGAAAAGTTTTAAACCTCAGTTCGGCCGCTACATTTTGTGGACTGACAAGGCCAAATTCACAATGATGGCATATTTAACAGTTCCAATTCGTATACCTGGTCCCTGTGAAGATCACACAATCAATATCAGCTCCAAGTTGGTGGAGAGTTTTGGACGAATATCTTCTTCAGCACTATCGACATATTGCGGAACACTTTCTGCTTGGGCATACATTTATGGTTCCTGATGGATTGCTGTCCTGCAAACAGCACCAGTACTGTTAGACAGTGGATGGTTCCACTGTACAAGGTGATAAAGGTCGGCAAGTTTTCAAATATATTAGCCAATATTTTAGACCCAACTAAAAGAAAAATCATTGAAAATTTGTAAAACACAAATGTAACATATCTCCCAAATGAAAAACTTTTCCAATCATTTCTTACAGTTATTTTTTATTACTTTTGGAATGGACAATAGATTCCCACAGTTTGGCCAATACAATAAGTATAATTTTTAATTTCTTCACACAAGGTAGTTGAAAGGAACAAAACTACATTCTACATTTTCTTTGATAAAAGGGAGCCAATCGTTCAATTTATCCCGGTATAAAGCTCCACTTCATTTGCATGGATTTCAAGCTTACTAAGTGTAGAAGTTTTCCTGAGTATTGAATCTGTAGTCCGTTTGGGGGCTGAGGAAAAAAATCGCGAAGAAACTCGGATTCATTGATTAAAAGAGAATTCCGTTATTGGATGTCCAGAAAGTATCATTTAATAATGGTTCTAGTTAATTAAATTAATGTTTTTTTAAAGGAAATTTTGTCTATTTTATGTTGACATAATTAGAGTTTAATTATCTTGAATAGTTTTTGAGCAATCCTTTCTTATTTATTAAACAACATGGCTATGTTAAAAAAAAGACAACAGAAAATTGGACAAAGCTCCTTTTCCTTTTGGAAGCGGACCATACTTCAAATGAACTTTTTTGTTGGAAATGGTGTCTAAAATCACCTCCTGAAGTTTGGCTATATAGACCTGAATCACTCTGTATATATATATGGGGGTGAGGTTAGCACTAAAGAGTTTTATCTTATAGTGTCTTCGTTCGTGGATTGGATTAGGCCTCCCTGACAGTCCCTAGGCTAACCAAGCCTTTAGTTATTTTATTAATGGGTACCTGCAAAGGGGAAAATCAGGCGGCCGGAGCATAGCACTGACACACTATCTCCCTAGTATGTCGTATGCTAATGATTCAGATACCTCTTCTATAGTATCTGCCCCTCTGGGCCCTCATGGCCTGTTAAGGAACTGATTATATATATATATATATATATATATATATATATATATATATATATATATATATATATAAAACTATTACTATCCTCCACTCCTCTTTTTAACTTCTCTCCGACCGACTTCAATCACAATATTTCAATCACAATATTTCTCTGAATGTGTTTATATCTGAAATGTCGCTTTCAGAGATACTTGTTGCTTCTTCGCCTGCCGCAATCGACTCTATTATATAAACTTTTGCCGCTTGGAAGTCCACGATTTGCGTTTTTAGCCTCTAAGGATCCAGTCTTTTGATGTGCTCTTTCTTTTATATCCATATTACTTCAAAATTTGTAATAACATATATGTATACATAATACATAATATACATTGTATAATCGTATACAGGGTGTTCAGAATTGGATGCTCACCCCCTTTTTTCCACAGTTTTTGGAATTTCGAAACGAAAATCTCAGGGTCTTAACTGCTTCAAATAAAGTTTCTTTTCGGGTTATAGTTGGCTCTCTAACCTTCTCCAGTACTTCTCCAGCTACCATAACTTTGGAATTTCCAATAAAATGGCCTATTTTTAATGAAATATTTTTGTAGAAAATCAAATTCTAAAACCAGTTTATATCGGTGAATTTTTTAATTTGACGCATCCTTTAGCCATTAGCAGTCAAAACCCGGCAAGACGTTTCAGAGTAATATCCCGTTTAAGATGTTTAAGATAAATTAGTGACACTTTTTTCTGTAGGTCGGGATTTAAAAAGCCTACAAAAAGATGCACATACCTCATTTTTATGAACAATACCTAAGCACAAAAAATACAAAAAAAAAAAAAGAGGCCTCATAATGAATTGGAAAACTGATTTCACTATTGTATTCAGCAGAAATAAATGCTAAAATATGGTCTACATACTTCATTATGGAGCCTCGGGTTCTTTTTTTTTCGCATTTTTTTCTGTATGTGCTTAGGTATAAAAATACGGGATATTCATCTTTTTGTAGGATTTTTAAAGCCAGAACTACAGAAAAACGTTTCACTAATTTATCTCATACGGTTGCAGGGATTTGGAATATCGAGACAAGTTTTTGGCATTTTAAGGATGCGTCAAAATGAAAAATTCACCAATATAAAGTCGTTTTGAATTTGATTTTCTACAAGAAACCGTCAAAAAAAAAAAAAAAAAAAAAAAAATGGCATTCTATTGGAAATATCAAAGTTATGGTAGTTGGAGAAGTACTGGAGAAGGTTACTGGAGAGCCTGAAAAGAAACTTCATTTGAAGCAGTTAAGACCCTGAGAGTTTCATTTCGAAATTCCAAAAACTTTGGAAAAAAAGTTTTATATATTATATATAATATACTATATGTATATATATATATATGTATATATATATATATAGTATATTACACACACACATTGAAAATGCATTACTAAATAAGGAGATAGAACTAACATCAGATACTATGAGAATGACGAATTCTTTGACCATCTTTTGAGAACAGACCAAGACGCAGGATTTTTTTGTAATAGTGTTCTCCTAGAGCGAATGTTGAGAAGGCGGAAAGAGTGATTTCCGCTTAGGACTGTCAATCCTTTTGTGGTACTTAAACTCTTGCTTCTCTTTTCATTCTATATTTTTACAGGTGTTCATATTTTTCAAGAATGATCAAAACAAATTAATATATATTTTTATTCACTTGCAAATGTCACGATAAGAACGGAAATGCGCTATTTTTTTATTCTGGGCGTTCAAGACGCTTCCAACTATTCACGGAGCATAGCGCAGTTCCGTTTGTTTGGGCTCTATAATAAATACTTGTGGGTCTTTGAAATCTTTGGGATGCGTCCATTAGTTTATATAATATTAGCTGTTACTCTAGTGGAATCTAACTTATACAAATCTTTTAGCTCAATAGCCAAGTCGTGGTATATTAGTACTTTCTTGCTACACGATTTCCGAATATTCTCATCGTTTGGAACTGCGATATTATTATTGTTGTTCTGTTTTTTTTTTTTTTTTTTTTTTTTTTTTTTTTTTTTTTTTTTTTTTTTTTAATTTTTTAAGATTAATTATGTAATATTTTTTTCTCATTATTTCTTTTTAGTTTTGCTAAGCCAGGTTCCCTTAAAGTTGGATTGTAATCTTACATGATACAGGAAATTCATTCATTCATTTGTGTTCTAACGATTACGTAGAAGCATGCTAAACAAGGGCGAATACTCAGTTATTGCGAGTCGGGAGTTTTGTGGATTTCTGTTAATCTTTTCACTGTGACACGTAACGGTGATCCTATAAAGGGGAACAAAGGAAGATGAGACGTATCGCCAATAGAGGCTTGGCTAATAGGAAGAACGGAATTGGAAACCTTAACGAGAACAACTTATCGGCAACTTTCAGCCGATTTTAATTGGACTAACCGTCGTTGTGGCTCCAATTCCCACAATTCCCGGCTCATTGTCGCTCTACTTGTACTCCTAGAACTCGCTTTCTGATACGATATCCACTATCGGTTCTTTCAGAAAGAGTTTTAATATGGGTAAACACAATTAAAGGTTTGACGCAACAATAATTTGAGCGTATTTCCGCCCTCTCAATATTGGCGAAAACCCGCTTATGGCGTCAATCCGATTTCAAAGAGTTCACATAGCCAATAGGTCACAAAAAAAATGTTAAAATGGAACTAACATTTTATGCTCCTAGTTTTGAAATCTTCCTCTTAGTAAAATGAAATAAAAAATCAAAGGCTTTTTATTATATAACAATTCACTAAGTCCTAAATAAATACAAATTGATATGCCGTGAAATGGGGTCACATTATATCAAACCATGGGGAACTGATACCAAAAGATCAAACTTGCTCCAAATAGTGCGAACAGACAAATTTATAAGCAGTATAGGTTTGTAGCAATTTCACTACACTGTAGTTATGTGATCCCTTTTTACGGCCATCTTGGACAACTAGGGACACACATTATAATATATTTCATATTCATGCACACAGATATGTTTATATATATATATATATATATATATATATATATATATATATATATATATATATATATGATCTACACGCATAAGATCTAGAGCGGTAGGCCAAATTCCGACCTACGCACACTGTGTGTATTTTACACAGGTATTATTCTTATAAAATGAAAAAAGTAAGGAAATTTTCCGTGAGCAGTATTTACACTATACAAAAATAAAAGTAGAGGAACCACGTCTTCTTGGCTATGTCAGACAATGCCTCAACTGCCAGGAGTACAACCATTCCCGCACATACTGTCATCACAAACCCAAATGTGGTGCTGAGCACTCCTCTAAGGACTGTCCCAAGCCACTCGACGTACCTCCTTGCTGTGCAACCTGTGGCGAGAATTACACCTCCGGCTACAAAGGGTGCGAAGTCTATAAAGCGCTTAAGACAATCCGAGTGCAAAGGCAGAGAATCCAGCATAAACAACAAAAAGATGCCGAAAAGCCATCTCTACCCAGCGGACCATCCCACTTCTCCAGCCTACAGCCCGTTCCAGCAGCACAGGATACATCTCTTCGCAGGCAGAATGTGACCTACTTATCGCTACTAACTTCGCTGCAGAAAAAGAAGCCGCTTGTCCCAACACCAGCTCAGACCAAAACCACAAGAACCATCTTCCCTTCCTACCTCTTCTACTGCTCCTCCGCAACCCTATTATTCCAATCCTTTGGTCCCTGCTTCCTCACCGGGGGTGATTTCAACGCGAAACATCCCTTGTGGGGAAGTTGCACTTACAATTCCCATCCAGACAATCCTCCCAGGCGGCTTAAAAGACAGTGGCCCCGAGATAAACTAACATAGCTGATCACATTGTGATCATTAATTCATTTGTTTACCCACCTTAGGAAGTACCAACAATGGTTGGCTTCTTCCAAATACTTCATTATTTTTATTTTGTTTTAATTTTACCGTTATAATCAGCTTTTATGTAATATCTGTGTCAACAAACTTGACGATTGTACTAAATGATTTATGTACAGATTTCAAATAAAAAAATAATAATAAAAAAAAAATTATTCTTATAGATATGAGTAAAATTGGAGAGTTTCATAATTCTACATCAAAGTGTTTCTGAGATACAAGTATTGTTTATGATCTATCTACCATTTTTTATATGGTGTAAATTCGATCAGTGGTGGTATAAGGGCTACAGAGATTTGTAGAGAGTGGTCTAAGGGCTGCAGATATTTGTAGAGATGGTAAATTAAAATCAGAATTTATTTTACTTAATGCATAACTTCTAGGGGGCGTAAAAGCCAAACTCAGAAACATACTAATGGTTATTGGGTTAGTTAATTTTTGAATATGGGAAATATGGAAATGATGAGCTGCTGATGATGGTTGAGATGAGATGGTTGAACTATTGAAGAATGGTTTTACTGGAGCTTCATGCATAATGAAATTAAGAGGGTACCTGGTGCCTTGGAAGATAATATGTTTAAGCAATCTCTGTTATATGCTATATTTTCTCCCTTGATGTTTCTCCAAATTCTTGGTGGGCTGTGGATTCTGGCCAACTCCATTTCTGCTCCCTGTGCTCGGCCTGGGTGGCTTCATTGTTTACTCCTCCATAATATTCAGGGTAAAACTTAGTCAGAAAAAAACTCAGAAGCTCCACACTATCTGCTAGGCGACTCTGAGTTCTGTACTTGTCTTTTCGTGCAGATTCATACTGCCGCGGGCATATAGTTCCCGGGCACACGGCCAGGGTGCAGCACTTGACGGGGTAGACCTCGATGAGCGGCGTTCCACCAACAACTATAGTTGATGGAAAATAGGAAATTATAGGACTCACTCACTCATCAAAATTATTAGCCACTTCCCGAAAAGCTAGAGCTTTGAAATTTTGAAGATAATAGACATTAGCGTGTTATTGAAGGATAAAATAGAAAAATCCTGAAAATTTGTGTTTGACTCCGCTTTTAGGGAGGGTGGTTCTAAAACATGAAATTATCTAGTCGCACTTCCGGATTGCGTCATTATGTCACCCTCCTAAGAGAGGTTTCTACCTATGGAGGGAGGGAGGAACCGCGCTAAAAAGTAAAAATTCCTAAATGAACATATGTTTGAGTTGAGCGCGTGGATATTGTGTTCAATACGAGCCTGGCTCTGAGGATGTTTCGAGCCCTTGATTCCGGCACATTGAATAGGCAGCTTTGAGGAGTTTTTCCTTCCCATACCGTATCCTCTCTAATTATCCTTGTCCGATTGTGCCGAGCTCATTGTGCACCGCCCACTTCTCGGAGGTGTTTCCATTTTCAATTCACGCCTCCAGTGCCACTTGAACCTCCCCCGTATTATGCGGACCTCTTGTCCTATTATGCATACAGCGACACCTCTTCCGACATTTTAATTACCTTAATAACGCGAAGGGAAGATGTTAACTTTAACTTATTAGGGGGCTTCTCTCGGCGCTCCTCTAGAGAATATACAGCTCAAGTCGCCAGCTTGTTTTCAAAGAATTTCTTATTATACAATGCAATACTTTGAGATTTAGTTAATTAAATTTGATTAGAGAGGACATAAAATCCCATACTAGTACTTCAAAATTCGACTTTCGACACACATAGTGGAGAGCGGGGCTCAAAGTGCCTATATTGCTAAAAGGCAAGCTAGATCCCACATAATGAATGTTTTATTTATTCTCTATGAAGTATTAAGTGCGGATATAAGGGGGGGATGAGAAGGGGCTGCAGCCCCCCTAAATTCAGTTTTTATCGGTAAAAATGTGTCATAAAACACTTAAAAATAAATTAAATAACATCACTTACAAGGGAGTATACAACGATGGGGTCACCGAACTGGACCAATTTTTTTCTGGCGATTCTACATCGAAAAATAGTTGACACGTGTCCAATGCGCCTTAGAAGTCGAGAAATAAAATAAAATAGGTTGAAAGTGCTTTATTTTTTATATCGAGTTTAGAAAATGATATCGACATGATTATTTTGCCAACTCATTTGTTTTATAGAGTAGATTAAAGGAAAAATATAATCGTTAAACAATAATTTTTAGAGGAGTATCAGGTAAAAAATAAAATAAACCGGTTAAAAAAATAAATGTCTATATAATAAAAAAATAAAACACTTGGTAATTGAATAATAATAATAATTAACTTCTGAGAATAAATTAAATAATAAATAATGGTCCACTGCCAGATAATTTAAAGAAAGTCCAAAAAAGTCACACAGAAAATCAGCACCACGTTGTCGCACTTTTTTATCACAAACTTAAATTTGGCTAGGTAATTTTCGGGTTACCTCAAAGCCGCGGTAAGAAATTTAAATATTGATAAATTATTGTGGCACCGGCAACACTGACTAACCCTACGTAACCTTCCCATTGTTGACAGTCAGGTTACAGTGTTGTCAGTCAGTTTACTTTCGTGGTGCTACATCACTTCCCCCCCCCCCCCCCAATTATTTAAATAATTTTACCCAAATTATTCCTACATTCATAAATAAATCATTCAATTAAAAAAAAACAAAACATGTTTTATACAGGGTGTCCCCAAAATAAACGACCAAACTTCGGGAATCGATGGAGGATGCAAAAAAATCCTCTGGCATATATCTCATTTTTGCTTCCTTTCCGAGAAAAACGCAAAAAAAAAAACTTCAAAAGCAATCGTGAATAGCCATTCGTTCGTAATGCCTATATAAAAATCATTAAAAATATGTTTTATCTTCCACCCCCTCTACCTACCCACCTCCCCCAAAACAGCACAACAAAAAATCTTCTTGGTCGAAAAAATTAAATGACGGCATGTAAAACTGCGAGTTCAACATAATTTAAAATAGCTACTTTTCTTCGGAGGAAAGTGGTAAAACACAAAACAATAAAAAAACACATTCAATCCTTAATATTTATATATATATATATATATATATATATATATATATTATTTTTTATCCTAGGAGGCATGGGGTCATTAAAGCAGTCTTCCTTTATTACACCACTTTATTTATTGGGCCCGACATGTTTCGTGCATCTTTTCTTCGCACCTCTTCAGGGGCACTTCTACAACAAAAAATAATTTTTTGCACATCCACACAAACCTTTTTTCTACTATATTAAAACTATCAATACGATCTTTGAACTGTTCCACAAAAGGCATTAAAACATTATCATGCTCATTAAATGTTACTTCTACCCTAAATATTGCACTAATTATAGCTAAATTACATATTTTTATAAAAGGTGTTGAGTTCTACCTTGCAAGGAAGTCCTCCCGTTACCAAGTACTCCCTCTGGAGTCCGGCTTAATACTAACCCTGTAAGTGGATTGCCAAAATGGTCCTGTCGTTATCTGTCCTTAGTTGTTGTCCTAGTAAAGTCTACTCGTCAAATATTTTTTTATACATTTTTGGGTATTAATCTATTATTCCATAGAAAATTTGGTGCACATTTTTCAGATCAGTTCTTTTATTCACTGCTATTTTCGAATTTTTTAAAATATAAATATTTTCTTTTATTTTTCTTTTCAGGGTATTTCTTTCTTTATTTAATATTTTGAATTCTTTGAAATTAAAACTGTGTTTTTTTGTTATTGCATGATCCGTCAATGCTGAAAAGAAAAATAAAAGAAAATATTTATATTTTAAAAAATTCGAAAATAGCAGTGAATAAAAGAACTGATCTGAAAAATGTGCACCAAATTTTCTATGGAATAATAGATTAATACCCAAAAATGTATAAAAAAATATTTGACGAGTAGACTTTACTAGGACAACAACTAAGGACAGATAACGACAGGACCATTTTGGCAATCCACTTACAGGGTTAGTATTAAGCCGGACTCCAGAGGGAGTACTTGGTAACGGGAGGACTTCCTTGCAAGGTAGGACTCAACACCTTTTATAAAAATATGTAATTTAGCTATAATTAGTGCAATATTTAGGGTAGAAGTAACATTTAATGAGCATGATAATGTTTTAATGCCTTTTGTGGAACAGTTCAAAGATCGTATTGATAGTTTTAATATAGTAGAAAAAAGGTTTGTGTGGATGTGCAAAAAATTATTTTTTGTTGTGGAAGTGCCCCTGAAGAGGTGCGAAGAAAAGATGCACGAAACATGTCGGGCCCAATAAATAAAGTGGTGTAATAAAGGAAGACTGCTTTAATGACCCCATGCCTCCTAGGATAAAAAATAATTTTGATATTTTGGGTCATCTATAAGAATAAATAATATATATATATATATATATATATATATATATATATATATATATATATATATCTTTATTCGACAATTACACAATACATTAAGTATGAATACATTAAGTATTCATCATACTTTGATTACTTGTCAACCGATAAACATTAAGTATTTAATAAAATTAAAGTTGCAATTCTTATAACAGTTTAAAATTTAACACTGTACGCATACATAATTATAAAAAATAATAATTTCTTCTTCTAATAATTCCTAACAATTAATTCATTATTCCACACAAAATCAAAGGCATATTCACTCCTAGATTTGTTGGGTGGGAGTGGGGGGGGGGATTAAAGGAGGTGATGATTGGGGGCTGGGAGTGGGGGGGGGGATATAGAAGATAAAACATATACTTCTAATGATTTTTATAAAGGCATTATGAAAGAATGACTATTCACAATTGTGTTTTTTGCGTTTTTCTCGGAAACGTAGCAAAAACGAGAAATATGCCAAAGGACTTTTTTCATCCTGCATTGATTTTGGGGACACCCTGTACATCTTAATAAAATTATCATTATAAATAAAGGTCACTCTTTTTTAAATTAAAATTTAATTATTTTTACTTCATATTATACAATTCAATTGATATTGTTAAACACATATTGCAGCATCACCGTTATAGTTTTTTTTTTTTTGAAGTTGCTTCGACTTCCTAGGTCACTAAGCCGTTCTTATTATTCATGATCAAAATCTAAGGATTTCGTTTCCAATTTTTTATCTTTTTATGCTTCGGCATGGCGCGGTGGGAATATATAAAAGGGCGCTTATTCGTCAGAAAAGAAAGGTATGAAAAGGAAGAATTTATTTTTCCATGAAGCAATAATGGGGTAAAGAAAAGGTTAGGGGTAAGAAAAGAAAAAAAGAATCCCCTAAAAGAAGCTTTCTTTCTAAGATAATCAATCGAGGGAGTTGCTTGAATGGGGGGCACTCAATCCTTCGGAACTGGGTTAGACAAAGAATCGTTCACAACGGAACATTAGTCTGGAGAAAATAGAACAGACCCGGTATTCGATCACCCCCTACCGCACTAAGAGCTTCTTAGCAAGGGGTTTCAAAGTCACACTATACGTTAAGTCAAGGACGCGTCAAGAAGCGGTAACGTCTCGTCAAATAAGCTGTCCTTTCACACATTATCGTCATGAAACGAAAGGTAACATCAAGGATTGGGGGGATGTGGAGGGCATAACACCAGTCAGGTCATCGCACTAAAATACACCATAAAATAATTAATATATAATGCATTATAAAAAATGCTGACTCGCAGAAACTTCGTCATCTTAGCGCTTCCGTTCATACATCTACTGTCATTAGGAAAGGAGTAGAAGCAGTTATTGGTAGGTTTTGATCTTTCGTGAAAAATATAAAATGACATCTCAAAGAGAAGGAAGATTTAAGGTGCCACAATAGAAAGCGGAAATGACTCCCCCCACCTTCTCAACGTTCGCCATAGCGTCATACCTTATTTTATTAAAATACTAATTTTTCTATTAAATGTAATAAAAAAAAAAAAGAATAACAAATTAAAACTTACAATTTAGAAGTTTTATGCACTTATTTCTCGGATTGACATCGCCCCATCGAAAATTACATCAGAACCATTTTTGTAGAAAATTTAAGTTCGAAAGGTTTCTTTCGAATGGTCACCTTCCACTTACAACGATTTCCCAACCGTTTTCGAGATATTTTAGAAAATATACGAAAATCCCAAAACTTTTCATGCCTTTTAAAGAAATATTTTATTTTTAGTACTTCATTTTTTCCAAGCGGAACTAAAATGTATCTATCTTAGATTAGATGAGTACCAAACGTCTGGAACAAGTTTCAACTGAATTAATCGTTTCTGAATACCCAAACTGAAAATTAGTCTGGAAAAGAAGGTGTTTCAATGTTTCTCGAAAACGGTTACAGATATTGCTTTAAATATGGTTTCACTGGTTTTTTGACGGTAAGAAACCCGTAAAATTAGCATCTGAATGCATATGAACGCAAAAATGTAAGCGATCCGATCGCGCGAATTTCGCTTCAAAAGCCATGTACCGGTGGACAGATTCAGCTGGTTAACAATCTTGACCTTTAAATTAGTCGAAAGATTTTCGTACAGGTCTAAGACAAATATTCAAAGGGACAAGAGAAGCCGCTAGGATTTCGAGTTCCTCTGAATGAAATCTGTTCATTGGGAATTTCACCAATGCTCGGTATATGTCTAAAACATAGCTAGTGACGTGGGAACGTGGTGATTCGGAGCTAGTTGAAGCTGAGGCTGGTAGCTCTCCATGTACAATAGCTCTGCTCATGTGGGGCTAGGCTCTTCAACTAATAACTCGAGTCAACACCCTCTCAACTCCCCCATCTCACGGACCTTCATTAATTCTAGCTTTGATTGTTTTCAATTAGTTCCATATGCATTGTCCTTTACCTACTTCAAACTCCTAACCACTCGGGATTTTTTTTTTTTGGTTCTCATCGACTTTTCTAAAACAATATGCGATTGTCGGAATTACTTGTGCACGCACAATAACCTTCGAAATCACCATCGATCATAGAATACTCCATCCTACACCCTTTCGCTCACTATTCATTACTGACTCTACAATTACGCATGATCATTACTGTTTCCAATTACACAATTGCGTACAGAAGAATTTTATATGAACTTACTAGCTGTGCCCACGACTTCGTCCGCGTGGATAGTGACTTAGGGCAGCATTTTTGGATGTATCTTTTGGTTTATAAACACTGTCGTATGGGTATTTAAAAAAATCTACTACACAGTATTGCTTCTCTATACACGATATTAGAGGTATAGCCATCGGGGATCAAGCATACAGGCTGCTAGGGTTGCTGAAACGTGACAGAGACACTAAGCTCCCCTAGGGATTGTTAAACCCTAGTGTGTATAGAGTGTCTGACAGACAGCAGACAAACAGACGAAAATTCTAAAAATCATTCTTTTGGGTACTATTGCGTTGATAAAGGCCCGAATAGTATTTTTTTCAATATATCTTCCATCTAAAGACAGCTATCCGTTAGTATTTTATAATGTTTATGGATAGAGACTGGTAGTGGCAAAATGTTAGTTTGGGTCCAGAGTAACCCAGTAAAATTATCTTATTTTTATAACATATTTTTCTATTAAAATGTCCAAAGCGAATTCCAAGTTTCGTTGCAATACAATAACAGTTACCACCGGGATGGGCGAATAACTTCTTTGGGTCCGTAGAAAACCGAACTCGTTTAATCATTTGCTAGGAGAATACTATATAGGTACCAAGTTTCGTGACGAAAAAACAAAAACACTCTGGTGTGTTAACGATAGCTCAAATGATGTAGCGAAATGTTCGACGTGATTCTTTACATTGGCATAACTTTTTTATTTATGAACCGATTGACATGAAACAAACACTAAATGTTAAGTGAAGTTTACCACAATATATTGGCGAAAACCGTTAACTGAATCGGATAAACAGACAAAAATTCTAAAAATCATTCTTTGGGTACAATTGCGTTGATAATGGTCCCAAAAAGTTTTGTTTTCCCATATATCTTCCATGTACAGACAGTGATCCGTTAGAATTTTATTATCAGGCTGTACCGTATGAAATGTCAGTTTTGGACTTGCCAGTTTAACGAACGTTTTTTTTTTGCAATACCACTACGTAATTGTATACGTCTCTATATCTACCTATCTATCTATCTATCTATATATATATATATATATATATATATATATATATATATATATATATATATATATATATATGTATAGTTACAAACTAATTAAAATTTAAAAAGCAGCAATTTTAAAAGAAAACTTATCTTTACTTTATATATATATATATATATATATATATATATATATATATATATATATATATATATATATATATATATATTGTAGCATAAGAAAAAAGTAAAGATAAGTTTTCATTTAAAATTGCTGCTTTCTATTTTATATATATATATATATATGTATTTATAGTTAGTTATATAACTAATTACTATCAAACTATTAACTATTAAATTTTTCAATCACAATCTGAAATAGCAGATCGGTACGGCTTCGTTTGCTGCTAACGTGCTATTTAACAACTGGAAAAACATTTATAAAAGTGTTAGCACAAAAAATCGCAGAATAACAGTTGAAGGTTTTGGAAACTAAACATTTTGAACTATCATATATAAAAAAAAAAATCAGTCGGGCCTTCTTTGGCTATCATCAAGTTTTTGTTCACAGAAAATCAACGTTTTTTATTTCTGTTTAAAAAAAAAAACACTTTTGTTTCAAAGACCATATTTTTTTGGCATTCCATTAACCTACATCAAATAAGTGCATAAATAGTATCTAAATATCCCTAATTGTTGTATCCATAATAAAAAAAGAAGAAGGAAAAAAAATATAATAAAAAAGAGAGAAAAAATAAAAATTAAGTAAGAATGACTAAACATGTCAAAAGTAATGAAACAAAATATAAAAAAAATGAAAATATAAAAAAATAAAATAAAAATAAATAAATAAATAAAAAATAAAATAAAATAAATAAATAATGAGATTAATATATACATTTTCTATGTGCGTTTTTCTTTCTTTTTTACGGACATCTGAATCTGGTTCTTATATCTATGCAATAAAAATTGTTTCCAAAGCAAGATTCTAACAAATGCTATTTTAGAAACACAACTCTCTCTTAAACAGAAAATACTGAAAACAATCTTCATCCTAACATTAAACTCGCACAATCTAGATATACTCTCCCTATAGTTTAGATATAGTTTTCTGCCCTTAAACTAATAACCCAACCCAACCCATAATTACAGTATGCACCAAATTAAAAACTGATTGATTGCACTGCACAAATACACTCGGTAAGTATGTAGAAATTAGTATGAGCAGCTTCTCGCATATTTTCCCCAACTTCAAGTGCCCCTAACTTCCTTGTAACCGAAGATGATTAGATGTTACTGCGAATTGGCCTTTTCTAAAGAATCTCCAGTAATATAATCGCCTTAGTTTTATGATTTGCTTACTTGAGTTTTGTCCATATAGTTTTGGGAATCGGTCCACTGTGGGATGGTCAGGCAACTTAGAGTGAATACTTTTACGTTATAAAAAAAAAAATAAGGTAAAACTGAAGGAGATGCAGTAAACACGAATCCGTTTAAAAAAAAAAAGTTGCTCTCAACTAGGAAAGAAGTTATTAGGCACTACAGTTCACTGTTATTGAGGTTAAAGTTGGCGTAAACAGCGTATTTGTAAACACGCGCAACCGCAGACATCTAACATTGGAAACCAAAGAACTCTCGTTTGAAATGTTGATAAACTATTTATAACCTCCATGACATCGAAATTCTATCCATAACAACGAGTTGGATTTACTTGAGTTTTGATATCTTCTTGAGCGAGCGGAAACGCATAGCACGTCTGCCCAAAAGTCTTCCAAGACATTCTTATTAATATGCATGTTTATTAATAGACTGTTTACGCCAACTTTTATAACCTTCATAACAGTGAACTTTAATGCTTAATAACTTCTTTCCTAGTTGAGAGCAACTTTTTTTTTATAACGGATTCATGTTTAGTGCATCAAAATTCGTTATAGTGCAAAATTTGAAAAAAAAATTGGTGCTGAGGACGCTCTCCTTTAGTTTTACCAAAAATAAAAATAAAGTTCAGCAAGCTTAATGAGTCTCTAGATCTTCTCAGGCGTACATGGCACCTCAAGTAGTAGAGTTTTGACATTTGGTGTTTGTTAGACCCCAGAAGGTATTGTTATTTTCATTATTGTAGGCCTTTTTCAGGATTAGAATTCGCAGATGGAGAAATTCCCATTGGCAAACCGAAACCTGAAAGTTCAACTCCAGAGAAGTGTACTCATGTTCCAAGACGATATGTGAAGTTGTGAGGTGTAATTGATGAATCATAGAACAATGGCTGCTTGGCAAGAACAGCCGGGAGAATGAGGAATAATATAATTCTCCTTGTGTTTGAAATACTAGCGACAGTCAATTGCCAAGACAATCAGGTAAAATTGAAAGGGAGAACTGTGAGGGAAGGTGGAGGAGGGGACTCGCGGCACGACCATTCTACAATGCCGAGCTCTCGTAATTATTTACACTGTCAAACTGAGTGTCAAAACAATGCGGGCACCACTTGGAGCTGCCGCCGCAGAGCTGCTTCTGAATTAATAGATCCTTTACAATACACAATAACAGATTCATAGCCTCTGGGCTTTCATCTCTTCCCGCGCCTTCTCCGTCCCCTCCTTCTCACACCATCCGCGGTTCTTCGCATACTCTCCATTCTCTTTGAGGAATCATGTCATCCTGGGATTTAGAGTGGCAAAGACATTTCTTTTGCAACACTTTTTTTTACTCATTGAAGTGACCGACAAAACATTCTAGGGACAAATTGTAGTTTTTTCCATAGAAGTACTCCTGAAATCTATTATCCCTAAAAAAAAAAAACTAACGTAAAAAAAGTCCGACTCGCAGGAACTGCGTCATCTTAGGTTCCGTTCTTATCCCTAGTCTCATTTGGAAGGATTAAAATATAAACAGTTATTATTTTGGTTCGACCTTTCTTGAAATGGTTTATGGCAGGGTCCGTCAGCCCCCAGAATCCACTTCTAGAGATACTCATTTCATTGCATTGAAAAATATCAAAATGTTTCACATTTTCTTGTGTTCTTTTACTATAGTACTAATACTAGAAAAAAATGCAATTTAAAAAAAAATGAAAATATTCAAAAGGTGTCTTCGAATCTCTCTCTTGGATATCTAACAATAATTTATTTTTCTTCTCCTGTTTCATTGTTAAATACATTCTCCTACTATAAGCAATTAAAAAACAACAAGAAATAAAAACATACGAAATGAACCGTTCGAATAAACGAAATCAATTACTTGAAGGTTTTAAGTACTTATTTCTCCCATTGACATCGCCTAATCAAAACTTTCTTCAGAATGTTATATGAATGTGTTATGTTGTATGTTATATATATATATATATATATATATATATATATATATATATATAGGGGAAGGTGTTGTACCTTTGACCACTTTGCGAAATTGATTTTTTTTTAGCTTGAATATTAAGTCTAAATTCTTTTTTTTTATTTCATTGTAATTAGTATTCCATTGCTTATCATATTTAATTTTGTCAAGGCTCTAGCTTTACATTTAATATTTTTTATTAATTTTTAAAAAAATAATCGTACAGTGGTCAAAGGTACAGCATGTAGTTGTACCTTTGACCATGGGGTGTTGTACCTCTGACCACGTAAAAACAACACAGCAGTGCAGAAAAAAAATTGTATTCAGTAATATTGTATTTAATTGTAAGTTTAATAAATACAGGGCAAGGATGTAAGCATGATAAAAAAGCTATTATTGATATTATGTTATGCCTAATATGCTGAAAAATCCAGTCCAATCGATAAACGTTTTCACTGTCAAGCAGATCCACTAGCAATAGTAGGGTATGGAAGTTAAGCCACAATGTCTTCAACATCAATATCATACAAATTTTAATCTTCCCTCGTAAACTTGTCATTTAAAGTATGTTTTTTCAAATATTGGATCTTAAACATTGGACATTTAATACATCAGATCTCTGCGACTAAATATGTAATAGTCTTTTTACTTTTATTTCACTTTCAAATTGTTGCTGGTCATCTACAAAACTCGTGACATTTATCAGACAGATCAACGTCACTTTCTCCTGAAGAAATTTCGGTGTCAGTATCAGAATCTGAACTGTTATTAGTATAATTTTCTTTTTATTTGCCACTTTTTTAGGAAGGGTTTAAAGGGGATTATCTGTATGTGGTGGCTTACGTTTAGGGTGGTGCTTTCGTTTTTTTTTTTTTTTTTTTTTTTTTTTACCTTCAATAATTAGCTTTTCGGGAATATCTGTCAGGATACGAGGTTTCCCTTTAGGCCGGCCCCTAATTGACATTTTCCTTGCCTGCGCTTTTCGATGAGGTCTTACAACTTCAAGTGGAACGATAAGGGGCGATAGGTTCGAACTACTACACTGAGTATTGATAAAGTCAGTTTGAACTTTTTTCATTCATTATTTTTTAAATTCTTTGAACAATTGAAGCAATCAATATTAATTATTTAAAAAAAAATGTAGCAGAAGAACATAAAAGTTTAATTATGAAGAAATTACCCAGGTGTGTTGTACCTTTGACCTGGTCAAAGGAACAACAACTAGTCGTGGTCAGAGGTACAACACCCTGGTAGTGCAAATTAAAATGCATGCTAAACATTTTAGGGTTAAGATAAATCAATTTCAGAAGCTACACCATGTTTCTTATTGCAATAGCTACTTTGTCAAAAGATTGCCATCTAAAAAGACATAATACAAAAAATATTATGAAGCAAAACGTCATCAATAAATAACTTGCATTTTTATGATAGAAATGAATAAGTATTTTTTGCAAGAATCCTCTTTGACTTGAATAATCCAAAGTAGGTTCCACTAGCCCTCTAGTGAAGGAGCTAAACACTAATTACACCCAAATTTATAAAATGTTGCTACAAGCCGCCACAGTCTCGGTGGTCAAAGGTACAATATGGTCAGAGGTACAACACCTTCCTGTATATATATAACAATTTGAACCACCGTTATTTTAGTTCTCTAGGAGTTCTGAAACGTAAAATTTTCTAGTCGGCACTTCCGAATTGCGTCATGAGGTCAATCTTATAAGAGGGGTTCCTCCCTATGGGGAGAGGGAGGAACCGCGTTAAAAGAGGCCATGTTCCAGGCCCCTCCTAAAACCATTTTGCCAATGAATGTTATGATACCATAGTATTGGGCCACGTTTTAGGCTGTTAATACCTTGTCAAGAACCTAATTATACCCTCTCACTTTTCTGTGCAATTCCATCTTGGCCAGCTTTCGTAAAATGATAGCCAGTATAACGATCGGATTTATTATAAAGTGTCTGACATTAAAAGAATCAGGCCCTTAGGGTAACGATTCAGGATTATTATAGGGGCAAACATACAGACGGACAGGACGATTTTGTCCTAGCCTATGACACTCCTCATATCCCAACCTAACAGTGAGCCAAGTTTGGTCAAAATCAGTCAAACGGTGTGGATTTGCATAAGGAACAAACAGACAAGCAGAGAAACAGCTGAATTTACAGATATTGCCTTTTAGTCTGATCATTATTTAGAAATACCCTTGTCTGAAATTTATTATAACTCGCGAATAAGGCGGAAGGTCAATAAAATCACGCCACACTCTTTTACACTTTTTATTACTCTTCCCTACATGTTTCGCACCCTTTTTGGTGCCTCTTCAGGGGAACACACTTAAACATTAAATTCAGCCTCAACTTAAGGAATGGAACCTTCCACTAGCAGGGCCTCGTCTAGACTGGTCATTGACTGAACGAATCCAATATGGTGTCAAATAGTCAGCTGATCGATAATCGATCTGTCATAAATTTAAAATTGATTTTTTTTTAAATAAGTATTATAGGACTATATTTCATCTGGAAATTAAAATCAATTTTAAATTTATGACAGATCGATTATCGATCAGGTGACTATTTGACACCATATTGGTTTCGTTCAGTCAATGACCAGTCTACACGAGGCCCTGCTAGTGGAAGGTTTCATTCCTCAAGTTGAGGCTGAATTTAATGTTTAAGTATGTTCCCCTGAAGAGGCACCAAAAAGGGTGCGAAACATGTAGGGAAGAGAAATAAAAAGTGTGAAAGTGTGTGGCGTGATTTTATTGACCTTCCGCCTTATTCGCGAGTTATATACATTTGAGCTAAGGGTCATTTAATGAATAATTATGAAATTTATTAATTTCAAGTCTAACTTATGTCGCTTTATCGATGTAGCTAAATAGGTAAATAATAGGCAGGTACATACAAATGTTAAGATGCATTTAAATGATTCTAGATATAGGTTCGCCATACCAAGACGATTCTTTTGATACATTACATGATGCGTTCCGAAGTAACAAGTACAAAACGGCCACGCCCCTGGAAGAGGAGTCACACACAGCTTTTTTAGGACTTTTCGATTTTTTCCATTTATAACACCCTCATGTTTATCATCCTGCAAAATTTCAAGTCTCCAGATTCTTGGGAAGTGTCTAATTTTTTGATAAGCGAGTGAGTACTGATTTTCCATCCATTATATCTCATGAACTATTCAATGTAGAATCATGAAACGTTCCAATTTTCCTCTCGTCTATTAGTATAATACCTGTGTTAAATTACATAAGTTTAGCTTTAACTGGTTTAAAGTTATGAGAGTGTAAAAATAGGCTCTAATACCTCGTGTAATATACACACATTTACTTAATTATATTTCAACACCATATATATGCATTTCAACACCATATATATGCATTTCAACACCCTATATATGCATTTCAAACTGTCTTTGACCCAAACTCTGTTCTTAACATCGTCTTTGAAAGGTTTTAATAATAAATGAAAATTACTCATGACGTGATTTATTCATCATGTTATACATAGGATCCTCCTTGTGTAACTGTGATTGTACATGGGAGCTATTGTTCCTATGTATAGTCGTATTACCCATAAAACCTAAATTGTACATAGAAACTATTTCCTTCGTTATCTTTATTTTTATATGTTTGTTTTTAAAAAATGTATTGTTTTTACAATGTTAATTTTTCTTATAACTGTTTGTTATTCACAAACTTAATTATATAATAAAATAGAAACGTGCTATAATGTAATTGGATTTATGATTATTATGTAATATGTTAATTAGTAAGGATTTATAATTATTATATAAGATGTTAATTACTATGAATTTATAATTATTATGTAATTGGATGATTAAGTATTTCCATTTTATATCTGTATTTGGGCGATTTCATTGCGGGGTGCTCATAAATAAATTAATATATATATATATATATATATATATATATATATATACAGCGTGCGTACCAGGTAGCACAACCGTGCGCCTAGGTATCCCGAATTGACTTCGAAATCACTCCTAAAAAAATGTCTATTACAAACAACCAAAAAGTCTTTTTAATTTTAAGCAACTTGTTTTACTAGCAAATTTATATTACCGTTGAAATCAATTATAAAGAACTGAGGAAACCGAACGTAAAGAACCGTTTAAAGCAAGAAAACCAACACTTTCAGGGGCTTAAGCAGTTTTTTCTCCGCTTAAGATTGCCTCATCGAAATGTCTTTAAAACCATGCATATATAAAACCACCACCCCATACTGGGTTCGATTCCCACTATGGGGTGGTGGCTTTTCTTTAGAAAAAAGAAAAGGCATCAGCCCAATCCTGGTTAGAAAAGGGTTGTGGCCTATAGATAACCCGTCCTAAAATTCTTAGTTAACAATAATGGACGTTAAAATTTAAATAAGTAAATATATATATGTTGCCTTTTTGCTCTCTACCTGGCTGAAAAATGGACCCATTTAAATGAAATTTCACGTTTCAGAACCCAGAGATCACGAAAATAACGGTGGTTCAAATGTATTCCTTATAAAAATCCACACCGTTTGACCAAACTTGGAATACTGGTAGGTCTTGATACATGAAGTCTCGTAGGCTAAGTCAAAAACTTCTACGAGCTGTCTGCCTGTATGTTTTTTCCTTATACAAATCCACACAGTTTGACCGATTTTGACCAAACGTGGCACACAGGTAGGTCTTGACACGAGAAGAGTCATGGGCTAGTTTAAACTCGTCTATGACTCGCAGTTCAGAGATCACGAGTTCGAAACAATGAAGCCAAATAGTTACAGATTTGCGTTATTAGATTTTAATATTAATTATTTGGTTTCTAATTTATTCTTGCATTTATAGGTTCAGAAATTAGGTGTAGCCTAGCACGCAGGGTAACAGCTAGTATGTATGGAAAACCATACATATATATATATATACATGGTGTCCCGTAAATGTCTAGTCATATTGAGAGGGGTGATAGAGGACCCTTAGGGGAACAAAAAATGTTCTATGACGATTTCCCGAATTCTCGCCCATAAGGGAGAAAACGTCGTTTTATTGTTTTATCGAGACAAACGTGGTTTTTAGAAGAATAACCGTTGTAGCTCCGTCCCAGGTGGTACTATTAGAAAGGGAGTGAAACCAATCGAAAGCTGAGTAGATTTACTATAAGACTAGTTGGGAGTAAACGTAAAAATGAATGAATGTAAATATGTATATCTTACAAAAAGAAGGCAATTCTAAATTTCCTGACATTTTATTGATATTTCTTTCCAGCGTTACTCCTCAATGGGCAGGATCTGAGATTTCCGGGTTTCAGAAAAACTTCCTCATTTAACCAGCTTTCCATTCATGTATCACAACCCTGTGTTATTGAAGTATTTGAACGGTTTAAGTACAAAAGTTTAAAAAAAAAACATGGATCTGTGAAAAGAAAATTATATTTTTTTCTTCAGTTTATTCAAAAAGCTGAAGGAAAATATTTATTTTTATAAATGTTTACATAAACATTAAGTAAATATTTACTTAAAACAATAAAAAAAAATTACTTCCACGAATATAAAAAAAATTCCTAAAACAGTAAATAAATAAAATACACATTTATTTTGAATTTTTTAATTCAGGTAACTAATACTGGGTCCAGGAGGCGGCCATTAAGGAACCCCAACCATACATTAACCTCAAAAATTATTATTTTTACCTAGATCACGCATTTGAACACATTTTTACAGGACTATGTACATATTATTTATGAGGGATAGAATTTTTAATTACCACAACAAAAACGCATGGGCTCAGAATCCCAGTGAGTTTCACAAGCGTAGCCATCAGTATTAATTTAAGGTAAAGCATTTGTTTTCTAAATATAAATACCTGTAAAAATGTGTTCAAATGCGTGATCTAGGTAAAAATAATAATTTTTGAGGTTAATGTAAATTCAAAATAAATGTGTATTTTATTTATTTACTGTTTTAGGAATTTTTTTTATATTCGTGGAAGTAATTTTTTTTTATTGTTTTAAGTAAATATTTGCTTAATGTTTATGTAAACATTTATAAAAATAAATATTTTCCTTCAGCTTTTTGAATAAACTGAAGAAAAAAATATAATTTTCTTTTCACAGATCCATGTTTTTTTTTTTAAACTTTTGTACTTAAACCGTTCAAATACTTCAATAACACAGGGTTGTGATACATGAATGGAAAGCTGGTTAAATGAGGAAGTTTTTCTGAAACCCGGAAATCTCAGATCCTGCCCATTGAGGAGTAACGCTGGAAAGAAATATCAATAAAATGTCAGGAAATTTAGAATTGCCTTCTTTTTGTAAGATATACATACTTACATTCATTTATTTTTACGTTTACTCCCAACTAGTCTTATAGTAAATTTACTCAGCTTTCGATTGGTTTCACTCCCTTTCTAGTAGTACCACCTGGGACGGAGCTACAACGGTTATTCTTCTAAAAACCACGTTTGTCTCGATAAAACAATAAAACGACGTTTTCTCCCTTATGGGCGAGAATTCGGGAAATCGTCATAGAACATTTTTTGTTCCACTAAGGGTCCTCTATCACCCCTCTCAATATGACTAGACATTTACGGGACACCCTGTATATATATATATATATATATATATATATATATATATATATATATGGTTTTCCTACGTATGTAGGAAGGGAGGCAACGCACTAAAATGTTCTGATGAGACATGAGCGATCTTACATGAGACTCCCCGAGTTGGTGGCATTCATTGTATGGAGGTAAGCAATAATCAGATGAGTGTAATAATCTGTGCATATTTTATCCCATTGGTTTCAACAATGGATAAGCTAGTAGAGGTTTTGACATACAACTTGCGGGCAATGCGGGCGGCTTCTCTATTCCTATTACCTTATTAGCTGAGAATTATTTCTCACACCTTATACTACTAGAATGCTCATTTGACCGGATATCTCAAGAATAGAATTGTGCCTGTTTTACTTGAATATAAATTCAAAGTTGAAGTGACTCAACATTTCAATGATATCGTCGATACAAATGCAACGTATCGAAAGTGAAAAGTAGTTTGGTACCTTATACTCTATATAAATTTTACCTTATTGTATATTTTAATTAGACTTGATGCACGTTCGTTAGTTTGATTTTCTGTAATTGATAATTATTTGTCGATAGTTTTCCACAATGTACATCAGTCTAACAGAAATCAGTGTAAATTGTTATCTAAGGTTAGAAACCATATTATATACATACAGTAATCAAAAGTTAATATAGTGATGTATTTAAAATCACTGCAATCACTACTAAAAGTAACTTTTTTTGACTACTATATTTATATAATATGGTTTCTAAATAATCCTTAGATAACTTGTATTTGTAAATAATACTTTTAGGCCTGTAAAATATAAATGAAAATAAGCAGAATATATTTCAGCAAGCAATATTTATTAATAAAAAGGTTAATATTATAAAAATCAATGGTTATTGTGAAGTTTGGGGGCCTCCTTGCCGATTTTTTTGTCTTGTGGTTCTATAACATATTTGTATTTTATATTTATTTCGCATAATGGGCATAAGTGCTATACGTTTTCGCTCGATATGGTCGTTCAAGAAGATATCAAAATTATAGTCAATATAACTCGCTAAAATTAATAGAATTCTATTAATGTTTGCGAGTTGGATTGACTTGAGTGCTAAAGGTTAGTTCACTACCAGCAAAAACCAATAGAATTGTCCATAGGAATATCTAATGAGTTATGCGCGTGCGCTGAATCACTGTTATAATCACTACAGATACTTCGCAAGTAACTGAATGTGGTCTTCGCAAAAAGACTCATGTTTTATTTTTGGCAAAATTAATGCGAAAACACGCGTCGAAACGCTTACGGGTTTGCGTTAGTAGGCTTGCTCGTGCACGTGTTATTGGTTTTTAAACGTTGGAATAGTAAAATATGGAGATATAAATATTTATTATTTAAAGTACTTATTGTTCTGTTAAAACGTTTTATACAACCAGTTTTCATATATGTTTACTTTTTCACTTATCTTAAACCAATGCTAAGTCAGCAATTATATAAAGAACCAGTTATAGGGTTTTTAATTTTAAGGAAAACTCAAAACTAGAAAACTGCAGGTGTCCCACAGGGTGGAATTCTCAGTCCCGTATTGTTCCTGGCTTATACGGCTGAAATCCCTTCCCATCCCCAAACATCCGTCCACATGTTTGCTGACGACACCGCTATTCTCACTGTTAACCAAAACCCAATTCTTGCTTCCAGTTCCCTTTAAGAACACCTGTGCCTACTTCAGCCATGACTAACTAAATGGAAAATGCAGAAAAATCTAGCCATGCAACATTGACACTTCATAAGTCAAGCTGCCCACCAATAACCCTCCAAAACATTCAAAGTCGACAAAAATCGCAAGTAAGATACTTAGGACTGATACTAGACAAACGGTTAACTTGGAAGCCACACATAACACAGAAAATACAGGACCTAACAGACGTTTTAGACTTTTACACGCTTACTTGACAAACGCTCGAAACTTTCATTGACTAACAAACGAATTATATACAATACCATCCTCCGACCAATATGGGGTTCCACTAAACCTTCCAATTCCTACAGAATACAAACAATGCAATCCAAAATCCTTCGAAAAATATTCAATGCTCCTTACTATGTCGCGAACCTAACCCTGCATAATGACTTCAATATCCCCTTTATCCAATCCCTGGCCAAATCAGTCTATCACAAATTTCATTCCAATCTCCCTGGTTATCCAAATCCTTTGATAAACTCTCTATTCTCCTTCCATAATCCACAAAATCTTCATAGAAGGCTGAAGCGGCGGTGGTCTAGAGACAATTTGTTTTAACATGCGATCTGCAATGCTCAAAATTTATTGTTCTAGTGGGATATGCAATTGTACATATTCCCACATCATGCCTCACATTGTTAATTTTCCAAAACCAGCAAAATTAATGGAAATATGTATATCATATTGTCGTGATTATCAATAAAGGTTAAAAAAAAAAAAAGGAAAACTCGAGCAATGATAACCTCGAAGTGTTTTGCTCTTAAACACAAATAAAACAACCAACGTATTTGACCGAGAAGGTTATTACGAATTATATATTGGGATCTTCTTTTGATTGGTTGATGGTGGAGGGATTTGTTTTTGAAAGTCTCAAGGTGCTGTAACCCCTAATCAAAGCTGGGCGTAGAATTGATTGGAGTGGGAGAGCTCCGCGTGTTCAATAAGGGTTGCTTTGTCCATTGTTAGGAGATGGACTTATAAAAAGGTAAAATTAAATGTTTCGCTAAGAGGGAGAGAAGATGCTGACAATGTCGCTCCCATTGTGTCCCCGATACTGGGGACTAGCTGATCCCCGAGATAAGCCTCGGATTTACTAGGCACTTTCTGAATCCGGCTTGTAACAAATTTAGCGAAGGCTTGTTACGTAGCTGGCACGACCCGCCATCTTATCTACCGCCGTCACTCAACTATCCTCCGAGTCACAATGGATAATTACACAGCCGTGTCATCCCCTCCCTCTCTCGGCTCTCGATATTAGACCGAGTTCACAATGTCCTCTCCCGTCTTTTCCAATTAACAAGCGTTTCATACAAATTTCCCTCTCCTTGAAGTTTCTATAGCTCCTAAAGCCCTTTACTGGGCACGATTTCCTGATTTAGTGCTGTTTTGGCGCCCGTTAGCAGTGTAATATATCGCAAAATCACTAATTTTGAGTTATAACCTCGAATGGACTCCTTAAATCCATTTGTTGGCTGGAGCCAACAGCAGATTTAGGGGGTATGGATAATTTTAAATATTTGAGTGTCAAATAATGAGTTTTGACACCTTATTAATGATGAAAACATTTTTCGTTTTCATAGAATGTTTTTTACACAAAATGTTCTTACTAAAATGGGGTCTTTTTTTCGAAAACCACATCCAGTTACTTTTAAAGTAGCAGTAGTGATTTTTAACAGTTACTCGTACTCGTTGATAAGCTTGCAGGTTCTTTGCTAGTTATCTATTACTACTTATCTAGGGTTATAAACCATATTAGATAATGGCAAGCAATATTTATTAATAAAAAAGTTAATATGATCAAAATCAATGTCAATTGTTAAATTAAGGGTCCTACTCACGGATTTTTTGTCCCGTTGGTTCTATATTGTATTGAGACGCACTAAAAAGGAATCAGTTAAAATAAAAAGTCGCTCTCAAATAGGAAAAACATCATCACGCATTAAAGTTAACTGTTTTGCAGGTTATGAAGGCTACCCTAAACTACGATATTTGTAAACACACATATTTTATTAATTTCTTTTCTCTTTTCGGTTAATATGATCAAAATGATGGTGGTTGGTTCTGCAATGTATTTCGATGCACTAAAGACGAATCCGTTAAACAAAAAAATCGCACTCAACTACGAAAGAAAAAATTATTAAGCATTAAACCTAAATGTTTTGCAGGTTATGAAGGATGACATAAACATTGATATTTGTGAGCACATATTTTATCACTTTTTTTCTCTCTCTTTTAGGATATTATACATTTATTTAGCACTATGGGCATACGTGCTATGCGTTTCCGCTCGCTTCGCTCGCTCAAGAAGATATCAAAACTCTAGACAATCCAACTCGCTAAAATTGATAGAATTCTATTAATTTTAGCGACTCTATTCTGTCCAACTCGCTAAAATTAATAGAATTATATTAATTTTTGCGAGTAAGAAACCAATCGCTTTTTCCTTGTCAGGAACACCGCGAACTAATTGTAAAAGACCCATTTTTTCTCACTAACATAAGGAGAGCATTTTCACAAATAAACGCTAATTCACTGTTGAAGGTTACTTTAATCCCAGCAAGAACCAATACAATTACTCATAGGAATCCTTCAGTAGAAATGCAAAGGAGTTATGGACATGCGCTAAATCACTGCTGCTTCTTCAAAAGTAACTGGATTTGGTCTTCGCAAAAAGACCCCTAAAGCTCTTACTGGGCACGATTGCTTGTTTTAGTGCTGTTTTGGAGCCCTTTAGCGGAGTAATATATCGCAAAATCACTAATTTCGAGTTATAACCTCAAATGGACTCCTAAAATTCCATTTGTTGGCTGAAGCCCACAGGTGATTTAGGGTGTATGGATTACCCTTAAGACGGAGAGAGGGTCCGAGATAATTTTAAATATTTGAGTGTGAAATGGTGAGTTTTGAGGTCCTCTGACACCTTATAAATGATGAAAACATTTTTCGTTTTCAGAGAATGTTTTTTACACAAAATGTTCTTACTAAAATGTAATTTTTAACAGAATATTTTGTAATTTTTGTTCCATTTTCATGATTTGTAAATTCCTTATGCTATATTTTGTATTACACTGAATAGTTAACATTAAAACTACTTACATTGCTTAATGATTTATTCGGCAAAGCATTTATTTGGATAGAATGTAGAAGGACACTTGAACGGGAAAATATGAACGTTTTTACTGAGTTTTCGATGTTGAACACCTATGCATCTTTTTGATATTCTATAAGGACGCATATACCGCTGAATATGATGTCAAATTATTATAAGATTGTGACCCTATTTTTCAATGTATTTATATGGAGCAGAAGGTAAAATTTAAAAAGAAACGATCACTTTCTTCGGTACTCCTTTATTACGCTCTACATGTTGCTCGTGTCTATGTCGCCTCTTCAGGAGCACTTAAACTAATATAATATATCATTACAGCCTACACCTCCGAGAATCTTTCGCAGGTGGGGCCACGTCTGGACTGATAAGATCAATCATGTCTACTAGGTATCAGCTGTTTAAAATCGATAGTTTTAGGGTAATTGTCGAAAATCCATAAACAAATATTTGTTTTTGTAGAAGGTAGAAAAATAATGTCTCTCCACTGTTTTTCAAAGTATTTATTAGCAAAAGCTTTTCGAGAACATGGTTCTCATCGTCAGTGCATCTATTACTCCACCGGTATTACTGCTAACCGCCTCTCCGAACAGCTCCGAATTATTTAAATTATTTTTCTACCTTCTACGAAATCGAGAACTCCACAAATAACGCTGCATACATCACAGAAATATTTGTTATTTTATAGATATTAAAAAAAAAATCATATTATGTCTTCTTGTTTAATAAATAAAAAAGGATTTTATCTAGGTATTTAATCTTGTTTTTTTTTTACTAACTACCTTTTTCCTGATTTTAATTATGTTTATATTATCCTTTATTTGTCGTTTTATGGTTTTTTTCTCTTTATCTAATATCTTTTCCGTGTCAAAATTAAAGGTGTGGCTATTTTGTATCGCATAATCCACCAATGCAGTTTTGTTGTCAGTCTCGTCAAGGTTTTTGGAAACTTGCTTGTTTTTTTGTTTTTTAAATTTGACCTTTTGCCACATATAAATATTTATGTCAGATAGTTCTTACTTGGTTAACCCGCACTACCGATTACAGATGTTCCGATCCTGCTGTCATCCAGTTCCTTACATCCGTCGAGGATCGGACATCATCATCCACGCTGCAGCGCTGTCGTCCTAACGAAGCAGGGTTTCTCTACGTTTTGATCACGATTGTCTCTCCGTGGTTTTAGCACTTTCCTTCGAAGGAAAGTAGCTATTGATGTTTCTTCTATAGATCTAGGTATGCTCACTAGCTTCTTGGACATTGAGTGTTAGATGCCGCCTTGTTCACAAATAAGCATTAGCGGAAGATATTTCCAGACAATTAGTCATAAGCCGTGGAAGTTTGTGTTCCTTTCCTGGACACCTTAGGTGCTTCTTTCTCAAATCCGTTATTTTCCCTCAGTTTTACTTCTCCAAGTATCTATAACTCCTATTGATGAACTCCTCCTATTGAGAAGTCCGTCTGATCAATTGTTCTATTAGCGGCGCTCGGGGCGAGGCTAAAGCAGTGATCGGTGGCCTAGGTAGATGGAGGGGGCCTTCAAAACGAAATTAAAGGTTGCAGAGGGGGCATCAGTCGTACGAGGCCTGCTAACGGTCTGCCCCGAAGCCCGCTCTCCTAGTTAGACTTCCGACATCCGACGTGAGCAAATTTATATACTCGCCTTAGCTATAGAAGGGCTTAATTATCCACCTGGCCACTCTTCACTAATGGTGCTTTATTCTCCATGTCTAACGCTTCAAGTAAGTGGTTCCCAGACTCATCCTTCTCCGCTCACCGATCATAACCTAGTCAAAAATTCACTGGCTACGAATACCCCAACTAAACACAGCTTTGAGGAGCTGAATACCAATTAACTCAGCCCTTTCCTGTTTCTTTAAGAAGTACTTGTTTCAGATATATAGGGTTGAGAATAGCAGAATCAACCCAGGGTATGGAATTAAAAATATAACAAATTATATACATAAGGAATGTGCAAGGACATAGATAGTTCAGGGCGCATCAGTAAAAACGTAGCTTTTGGATATTGTCAGGGGGCACGCTAGTTTTTGCGGAAATATCTTCGTAACAACTTAAATAACAATAATTAAGGTATGTGGAAATCGAGTTGCCGGAGTAAGTATTAGAGTATAAAATTGACATTTTTTAATATTTTTTTTCGGCAGCTTAAAATGCATTTAGGACTTTCATATTCCGGTAGGAAAATGATGATTATATAGTAAAACAGCCTGCCAAATGTCGTTTAAATCGGTTTGATGATTGGTTTCCGTAAAATAATTGTGCATTTGAGGTAATAGCGAAAAAGTTATAATTTTTCAAATTCGTGCAAAATCCAAACAACAAACTTTACATATTTGAAATATATTAAAAAAAAAATAATAAAATAAAAATACTAAGGCATTCAAGTTTTTAAATAATTTTCCATATTTGAACAACGAATGTAATATGGTTTAATGTCGCTGGAAAATGCTTAAAAAGACGCTTGGACATCGCCTATATCAGCGATCTACTGAACGGAATTGAATACCTAAAGCGTCTTTTTGAGACTTTGCCGTTTACTGATTTCAATTTGTTTAAAAATAATTGGAGATATTCAATTGTTTTATAAGCAGAAACATTGTTAATAAATTACGAAAATTCCTGAAGCCGTCTAAATAGATCTATTCTTCATCATCTATTCATCTGTAAAGTGTATTTGTGGTATCATTCGATTCAAAAAAAAAAAAAAAAAAAATGACACAGAAATCTGAAAGATTCAAGTAACTACAGGTTTTTTCCCACAAACTCGGGCGTTTGGCAAAACTCTGCGCCGCACAGTGGGGCGTGGGGACATTTTGTGTTTCAAAAAAGCTACAGCCTGTAAATCTTAACCGATTTCAACGCATTGTTTTTAAAATTAAAGTTAATAAATTTAGAAAAAAATTGTCTAGATTTTTGTTTTTTGTTTCCCCCTGTAAATCATTCAAGAACGTTTGCAATTGAACATAAAATAATATTTTATTTTTCAACAAGCTAAATATCATCACTGATATCGTTGAAATTAATCATTCAAATCCTGATTAGACTTGGAAAAAATCAAAATCTATTTTCAAATCATTCAAAAATCATATTATTTTATTTAATCTCCTTGTTGAATTAAGATAAATTTACGTTTCATGACGGCGTGTCAGTTCTTTTCTAAGTCTAATCAGGATTTGAATGTTTAATTTCAACGATATCAGTGCTGATATTAAGTTAGACGAAAAATAAAATATTATTTTATGTTAAATTGTAAAAGTTCGTGAATGATTTACAAGTCATTTAATGAACAAGGGAAACAAAAAACAAAAATCTTTCCAGACAAAGTGGTTCTAAATTTTATTAGCTTTCATTAAAAAAAAGAAGTTTTTGTAAGTAACTTTTGGTCTCGAACCTGATATCTGTATTTTTAAAATAAAATTGTCTGCACTTTGACAATAGCTATATCGGGGAGTATGTCAGGGAAAAAAAAAAAAAAAAAAAAAAAAAAGAGGAGAAAAAAAGGGGGAAAAAAGGAGAGAAAAAAGAAAATAAGGAAAAAGGAAAAAAAAATCCCCTAAACACAGAAAGTGAGGAAAAAAAAGAATGGGCCAAAAAATATATACAAAGTACAAGGTCTAATTTGTTAATAAAAAAATAAATAAATAAATAAATAAAATAAAATTAAAAAAAAAAAAAAAAAAAAAAAAAAAAAAAAAAAAAAAAAAAAAAAATCCTGACTCCCTAAGGTTCACCGGGAACAAGGGATGAGTGGTTGTGCGTTGCAATGACATAGTAGGGCGCTGACGACCGTGAGGTTTTTCGCCCCATATTTTCTAAACAAACAAACAAAAAAAAGAAAAAAAAATGCATTGAAATCGGTTGAGATTTGGAGGCTGTAGCCTTTTTTGAAACACGAAATGTCGTTTGGAATTACATTTGGAACCTCTTTGTTGTTGGCAAAGCTCATGTATCAGTAAAGATAGAGGATGAGCAATGATTTTGTGTTATCTGTTATCTTTATATTTACTATACGCTTTGTTTTTTTAATGTTTTTCTGTGCTTTTTTCATTTTAAATTTAGATTATTGTTAGAGTTAATTCTGTAAATTATATTCTACTAGAATTACATTAGATACGAGATTTACATTGTATTAGATACACATTAGGTTAGGTATATTAAATTTACACAGAAATTAAATAACAATATGATGCCTCTCACTAACAGATATTGTATAACAAAATCGTAATGAATGTATATAAAAGTGTATATAAAGTGTAAATATTTTGTACATAAAATATGTATATCTAAAACAAAAATGTAATACATGCGAAAAATGTATGTTATAGGCAAACCATGGGACATGGAGAATAAACTCCCTCTCTATAGGGTTACTTACTATAGAGAGGAAATAGAGAAATGAAAAAACCTCCAAAACCGAAGGTGTTCATTCGCGTTTGAACTAACATTTTTTATACCTAATTAGTTATGGAATACTGCTTTAATATTGCTTTTTCCATTTTATTAATAGGTATGATCACAAAAAACCTTTTTGTTGACCGTTTTCTCACTGAGTAAAAACCTCACAGTTTTTAGTGAAAAGTAAAACAATATTTTATACCACTTATTTTATTCCTGAAAAGTTGATATTACCCAGGAAGTCTCATGAGTATATGTAGCTTTTAAAAGAAGTTTCTTTTTTGCGAAAATGTACCATGAACTTGGTGCATTTAGGTTGTGAATATATCTGTAATGAAACTCAATTATCCTCAGTTTATTTGGTGTAGAAAAAAAAGGTACTTAGCTTTGCTCTCCGCATAGTTTTACCTAAAATTACATATTTTGAAGTTACTTTCCTATAAATTTCATCGCCGTACTCGGCCGTATGTTTGCACAGCCTAATAAAATGAAGGTGTCAATTAGCGATGCGATTATTTTACGAGAAACGACTTTACCATTATTTTTTCTGCAGAGTTGTTAAAAATGTTGTGTTAGCAAGTAACTAAACATAAACAGTGAGATCCATCAAATATCTCGCGTGAAACTGCTAAATTTACTCGTTATATGCTCAAATTTCAAGAAGAAAAGGAATACTTCGAGAACAGTTAACAAAATTACATTTTTTATTAATTTATTCGACTCAGCACTCCAAAACACATTTTGAATTATACATATCTCTACCAATTGAGTAGAATATGACTTTTTTATATTGAATACTTGCTGTTTTTCAGATTTTTCTTAATATGAAACCCGTTTACCTTCCAAAATGGTATCCTCAGCGGAAATTGCTCCTTCCGCCGTCCTAACAACGTTCTCCCTTGGAAGACACTATTACAAATACGTTTCTCATTTACTTAACATTCTTTACTAAAATATTCATTTTAGTGTTAAATGTAATGAAAAATACCTACATACTTATATTACTGTTGAATGCAATTTAAAATACGAAGATTCCAAAACTTTTCATGTCTTAATAAAATATTTTTTCTCGAATACTTCCTTAACTAAATGTAACCAAAATCGTAAACACATCGGATCTCTGTAAAATAGCTGTCAGCTCTCCAAGAATGCTTCTTGATTTAGGGAGTGCAATGAACCCTACTAGTCTCGTACAGGTAAAGATCTGGCACTCCCTTTATCCTGAAGCAAGGCTCTATAAGTCAATTCAAAATACTAACATTCTTCTCATGGTTTAAGGGGAAAAATGCAATTAAAAACATCAACTAATTAAAAACTAAGGCAAACAGAGAGAAAAAAAACAACTAATTAAAAATTGAGGTAAATAGAGACAAAAATATTCACACGGCATTCCGCTGGGGAAACTCTATTTCAAATAACGAAATATTGTTTCTAATTTTACGTATCCTGTTTTATTATTTAGGGTGGAAATAGTTGGCCATGATCATATCACTTCATTTTAATATAAAAATGAGTTTTGATTTCCAACATTTCGACTTAATTTTCAAGCATAATCTGAGCTAAATAAAATACATTCTTATATTATTGTCTCTCTGCACCTAACGACACCTATATCAGAAAGATTCAAGTACCTAGAGGTTTTTTTTCCGAAATCGGGCCACCACTGTGCGCCGGTCCCGTAAACGTGAAGAGCTTTGTTTCTTTGGCGATTGAATTGTAGTTGTCTTTAATAAACAGCAATTGACATAGCGTGTAATCGTAAGATAATTGTAGATGAGATGAAGACCTCATAATCCAAACGAGTAAATCGTATTCCAACTACTTGAGGTAGTTCCTCAACTTTCAGCCAACTTAGTCAGTTTATATTACTTCCGATTGAAGATCCCTTTGGGGGTAAGGACTGTATTCCGTATTGGAATCAGTGTAATGTATCCCTCCGCCGGGTCTGTTAAGGATAATTAGTAAAGGGATGGGGTAAAGGAAAGGGGAGTGATGGGAGGATCCCACTCCTTACGGGGGCGTCTTTATCATTGTTTGAATACCATAGTTTGTTTGTGAGGCTGCGTCTTGAAGGAGAACCGGAGCGTCTAACAGGATGAATGCACATCAAAGGTAGGCTGCACAGCTTTCGGCGAATGATTAGGGATAATTAGGCCTCCCTTTCCGAGCTAGTAATCTACTTACATCCAGGCAGGGCTGGTAATGAATTGTCTTATTTGCTTTCCACTCCCCTCCCCCTCTCTTACGGGCTCAAACGAATTGACAACAAAACTGTAAATCTATTTACATTAGGATCCTTTGAAAGGAAAAAGGCTGGAAGGCTCGAAAAGGTGTATTCGCTTAAAGCACCTTAATAACATTTAGAAACTTTGTTTTGACTTATGTTTGTGCAGGGTCCTACTTTTAAAGGGCTTTCTGATCCTGCAACTTTTCTGAAAAAAGATCTACACAGATAAAAAATCCGACCCGTAGAATTAGGCGTTATTTAGTGTAATATAATATATAGGATATAGGAAATGGGGGTTGGAGGCACTCCATAGCAGGGTGAATACTATCATTTATACATCATTTTTAATTGAAGGAACTCCCTGCTCCAATATGAATGTTTAGGAAGAGTCGCCGTAAAAAATAAAATCTATGTGATGACTGCTATGACTACTAGAAAATTAAAACCTTAAGTTGATAGCTCAATGAAAAAAGGAACAAAAAAATGAATAAATAAAATAACCTTATAATAAAGGGTTATATGATACGACAGCTCCACTCCGTTTCCCTTAAATACATAATTGTATATATATATATATATATATATATATATATATATATATATATGAGAATTTTATATATTAGATATAAATATTGATTTATTAATCGCTACCTGCAAGGGGCAAAATCAGAGGGCCAGAACACACTATCTCTATAATATATATATATATATATATATATATATATATATATATATATATATATATATTTATTATTTATTATTTATTTAATATTATTGCATACAATAGTTTCACATTGCACGGAATTGCCCTTAAATAATTTTAATGACGCTGTAGTAGAATAAGTTCGTTTATATATATATATATATATATATATATATATATATATATATATATATATATATATATATATATATACTTTTACATTTATTTCCATTTTGAAAAAGTAAAAGTATGAAAAAAACTGTTATTTTTCAACATAAAAAATAAATGTTTTAAAGTAATTGTTATTAAAATACTTAATGAATGAATGAATGAATAAATTTCTGTATTTTATAAGTAATAATTACAATTACAGGGAGTCTGGGCATGTTATTTACAAATTTACAAAATGCTGATAAATAAAATTAAATGCAAAATAAACAGTGTCTGCATCCAGCAAAAAATAAAAAATAATCAATACTTAGCCATATAAAGAGAAAAATAAATTAAAATAGCAACACGAGTAATAATAACAAATAAATCCTTATTTTATAAACATACATGTTGTGTAAGAGTAACTTTACTACAGTAATAAAATAAAATAAATAAAACAAAAAATAAATAAATAAAAATGTTTTAAAGTAATTGTTATTAAAATACTTAATAGGAAAAGGTTTAAGGGAATAGATTTATCCTACTAATGTTTATTTTTTTTTTGTATCGACAAATATATATTTCAGTAAATAAACAAAAATAAATGTTTAAACAAAGAACATTTTACTTATTTATTTAGAATTTATTCAATTTTAATATTTACTTTAGGGTTGAAATGGCTCTTTCAATACTACTTGTGTAGCTGGGCTGGGGGGGGGGGGTTAGGATAAGTGCTAGTTAATATAGGTACGGAAGTGTGTATTTTCTTTCTTCCCAATATTCCAGGTATTATATACCAACAAAACCCTAAAATTCTGGTTAAAGGACTGACAATTTTTATTTCACATTGAAAAAATAAAAATAAAATAATTACATTAACTTTTTTTAAGCACCAAAAAAAAATAAATAAAAAAAATATGAACTTTTATTTTCATGTACCTAATTTTGGGAATTCCTAAATATCCTTTACTCTTAAAATTTTTAAATAACATTTTTTTAACGGTTAAATTTAAACTTTTTCGATAATAAAATAACAGTTTAGCTCCCTGATATATATATATATATATATATATATATATATATATATATATATATATATATATATATATATAAATCACGTGTCTGTCTGTTTTTCTGTTTGTCTGTTTGTTTGTTCCTTATACAAATCTACACCGTTTGACCGATTTTGACTAAACTCGGTACACATGTAGATGTTAATCTGAGGAGTGTCGTAGGCTAAGTCAAAAACGTCTACCAGCTGTCTGTCTGTATGTTTGTCCCTTATACAAATCCACACCGTTCGTCCGATTTTGACTAAACTCGGTACACATGTAGATCTTAATCTGGGGAGTGTCGCAGGCGAAGTCAAAAACGTCTTATAGCTGTCTGTCTGTATGTGTGTCCCTTATACAAATCCACACCGTTCTTCCGATTTTGACTAAACTCAGTACACATGTAGATCTTAATCTGAGGAGTGTCGTAGGCTAGGTTAAAAAAATCTAACAGCTGTCTGCCTGTATGTTTGTCCCTTATACAAATCCACACCGTTAGACCAATTTTTACGAAACTTGGTATACATGTATGTCTTGATACGGGGGTGTTATAGGTTAGGTCAAAGTCGTCTAGGACTCACAGTTGGGAGGCCATGGGTTCATAACAGTTACAGATTCGTGTTATTAGATTTTAATAATACTTATTTGGTTTCAAATTTATTTAGGCTTTTCTGTATGCAGAAAGTAGGTGTAGCATAGGACGCCGGGTAACGGCTAGTATATATATATATATATATATATATATATATATATATATATATATATATATATATATATATATATATTTATATATATATGTGTGTGTATATGTGTACACATTTGAACAACTATTATTATCGTGATCTATGAGATCTGGTATGTGAAATTTTCAAGTCGGCACTTCTGTATAGCGGCATGAGGTGAACCTGAGAAGCGTGTTGACTTCGGAAGCGGAGTTAGCCTATGGCGAGAGCGAGGAAACGCGCTAAAGGACAAATTAAACAAATTCCTACTATATTCTTTTATCTTGGAATTTTTATGTAACAAAGAGAGGTAATTTATGTACCATCCATCAACTAACGCCTTCAAATTCTTCACTGGAGGTAATGGACAATTATTGGGTGTTCGCCAAGATTATCGGCAACCCCTTGGTAATGTTTGTTTGTTTTTATTCATGGAAGTAACTATTTAATTGGTGGAGAACTTGTGTTTGTATGATAAATTTCCTTCAAGTATGCGAGTGAGTTAGCAGCCACTTACGTAAACTAACAGAAGAACTTTTTTGAGTTATTTATTGGCAGCTGATCGTCGAGTAACATGTCCTTTTATGCTTAGTTATTTTTATAAATACACGTTGAGTGTTGTTCTCCTTCCTTTCATAACGATTTACAAGTTTTTAGCTGTTTTCCTCCTTGGTCGTTAATCGCCCCGACTCGATGACGCCGCGATCTGGAAGTGCTGACGATATTTGACAACGTTTCAAACGACGTTTCATGACACTTGTAAACATTGAAATTGCATTAAGTACTTACAAGTGGAAAAAAATTGGGGGTTGTATTACAGAGAACACAGTTTCTTCGAAATAACTTAAGAACGGCATATGCACTTTTTTTTATATATATATTTCTTTATTGATTATTACATCCTGTATATAAATACATCTGGTAATATGATATATGATACAATATGAAAGTTCTGTGCTCAAGGCCTCCCAACTTCATCCTCGATTAACGTCAGAAAGACGCTCAGATGTCTACAATTGTAGCCTGGTTTCATCCTCTAGAGTATTTTTTTTATTTATTTTTTTATTTTTTTATTTTTTTTACGGCGCCGTCCTCCAGGGTGCAACCAGGAATTTTCTCAGCGAGCCCTGAGATGAGAAAAATTCTGGCGCCGGTGTGGATCGAACCCACCATCTCCCGCTTATGAATCTAGCGCGCTAGCCACTAGACCACGGGAGACCCCTCTTGAGTATTGTGATCTATTTGCGATACACCCTGTATATTACTCGTAGCGAGGCCAGGTAAATTGTAATCAATGGGTGCCCCGGACAAGGGGACATTCCCAAGTGTTCGGAGCCGATTTTTATGAAACATTGTACATTTATTAAACGTGAAAATCGATACGTATTTTTTATATCGGCCAAATCGTACTTTTAAGGGGTGAAACTAGTGTAGGGCATATTGTAATTGAATTAAGAACTACGAATTACGATTACATTGTATTTGTAGTTCAAGAATTAGAATTACATCAAGAGTAATAAAACGTGAATTATAATTACATTGTGATCCTGTAATGTAATTGAAACACTAATTATGTAATTAAAATATCAATTACCAAGAATTGTAATTGAACTACAATTGTGATAAGTGTACTTATCAACAATTATGATAGCCATGATTAAAATATCAATTTTATCAAGAATTGTAATTCAATTACAATTCAAATACTTGAGTTTTTTCGAGTGCTAAGGCGATTAATTTATATTTTCAGCCTTTTCAATTACTATAAAAAAATGTAATTCATAATTCAAATACCATTTGAATTACATTTTAATGCAAATTTACTCAACACTTATTTCAAATAACTACGTAATTCAAATACTTGAGTTCTATTTCAATGAAATACAGTTAATCCAAATTGAATTATTTTTTTAATTTATGTAATAGATATTTCCGGATGTTTCAATTACAAATAAAAATGTAATTCATAATTCAAATATTATTTGAATTACATTTTAATTGAAATATTATTTGAATTACATTTTAATTCAAATTTACTGATTCGATTCAAAACACTGGGTGAAACCGACATATCAAATATTCTAACAAGGGGATTATACAGTGGTGGGGTTACCTATTTGGTCCATTTTTATTTCTGGTGATTCTACATGAAAAATAGTTGACACGTGTCCAAGCGTTCCGTCCAATGCGCATTAGGAGCTGAGAAATAAAATAAAATAGGTTGAAAATGCTTTATTTTATATATTGAGTTTAGAAAATGATATCGACATGATTCTTTCGCCAATTCATTTGTTTCAGAGGGGGCGAGGTTAGCTCAGTGGTAGAGCACTGGACTAGTATGCTGGAGGACCTGAGTTCAAATCCCGAGCAAGCACTAAAGATTTTTTCTTCTATTGTCTTCGTTCAAGGGTTGGATTCGGCCTCCCTGACCGTCCCTAGGCCAACCCAGCCTTTAATTAATTTAATAATGGGTACCTTGGTTGGTGCTAATGACTCTAGGAGTCGAAGCAGCCAAGGGGAAAATCAGGCGGCCGAAGCATAGTACTGACCACACTATCTCCCTAGTGTGCCGTATGGTCATGAATCAGATACCTCTATAGTATCTGCCCCTCAGGGCCCTCATGGCCTGTTACGGGACTGATTTTTTTTTTTTTTATTTGTTTTAGAGATTATATTAAAGAACAAATACAATCGTTAAACAATAATTTATATATCGTCAAATAAATTCAAAAATATGCTTACGTTTGAAGTAAACTAGCATTCTAGATTTTTCTACACCAAATTTAATAGCAGATTTAAAATCAGCACCCCAGGAAACTCTAATGAGGTAAATATCATCGAAATAAAAAAATAATACATTTTTCCTCTCTGTAAGAGACAAGTAGTCTCCGGTATCTCTCGGTATTGGAGGAAGAGACAAGTAGTCTCCGGTATCTCTCGGTATTGGAGGAAGAGACAAGTAGTCTCCGGTATCTCTCGGTATTGGAGGAAGAGACAAGTAGTCTCCGGTATCTCTCGGTATTGGAGGAAAAAAAGTATTATTTTTTTGTTTTCGATGATATTTATCTCATTTGAGTTTCTTGGGGTGCTGATTTTAAATCTGCTATTATTTTTGGTGTAAAAAAAACACGATTATTTTCACGTGTTTAATAAATATACAAAGTTTCATAAAAATCGGCTCCGGACCCTTGGGGATGTTTCCTTGTTAGCCGTCTATACCATCCGTAGCCACTTCAGCTCAATAGTTCGGGGAAAAATAATCGTAGCGCTTTGGATTTCGCGTTAACATGTTTGCAGGTACACTTCTTATAGGTTTTGTAACGTAATAATACCATTTTTAAAGCGATATCTGTAAATGTTTACAACAAACGTTTATGCAAATATTTTGTCTATCTAATTTTCGGTTTGTGTAATCGGAATCGATTGATTCAGTTGAATATTATTCAAATCCAATTTATGTTATTTAAATTTTAGTTGCGTTTAAAGTTAAGGAAGTTTTAGGGAAAAAATATTTTATTAACAGACATAATAAGTTTTAGGACCTTCATGTATTTTTTTAAATATCTTGAAAACGGTTAGAAAATCGTGGTAAGTAGACCATTCTAAAGATTACTAAATTCTGTGCAAAAAAACAAAAAAAAGGTTCTGAAGAAATTTTCGATAGGGCGATTTTAATCGGAGAAATGTGTGCTTAAAACATGGAAGGTGATAATTTCGTTGCTTTTAACGGTTCTTTGAGTTTGATTTCCTCAACTTTTTATTGATTGTTGTTTTTGATACTATAATTAATTTATTTTAATAAAGTGTTCTTTTCTTTTCTTTGATTTTAGAAGTTACATTAATTTGCCAGTAAAACAAGATACGTCCGAGCAGAAGTCAAAAATGCCGAGAGAGTGTAAGTGAGTGGTGCCTACAGTTGTCATTTTGTCCATATTTCATTGTATTTGATATTTTATTTTTTTACAAAATAATAACTATATTTATACCAATCTTTCGAAATGGCAGGGGGCGAGGTTAGCTCAGTGGTAGAGCACTGGATAACTAATAAGCTGGAGGTCTGAGTTCAAATCCCGAGCAAGCACTAAAGATTTTTATCTTCTAGTGTCTTCGTTCAATGGATGGATTCAGCTTCCCTGACCATCCCTAGTCCAACCTTATAAAATAATTATTATAATAATTATATTATTATAATCATATTATTTTATTATAATAATATTATATTATTATGATAATATTATATTATTATAATTATAATAATATTATATTATTATAATTATAATGATATTATATTATTATAATTATTATGCTTGTGTGGGGTCTCTCAGATTACTGGAGATTATTTTTACTAGGGGATAGTTCCAGCCAGTAAGAAGTATTATTTTTATGTATAAACATATTTATTTATTTTTTTAATTTTGGGCATTTAGCAATTTTCTCATGATTCTAGCTGTGTCTAGAAGAACTGCTTGCTGAGATAATACTAAGACTTCTTTTGATCAGATATTTGGTGGCACTGACTGTTGTATTCTGCATCAAACCATTGGTCGAAATAATAACTGCAGGGACTCTAGCGGAATCTAATTTATAGAGATCTTTTAACTCAATGGCCAAGTCTTGATATTTTCGCAGCTTTTCGGCATATGCTTTCCGTATATTCTCAGCATTCGGGACTGCAATATCAACTATATCACTTATAATTATATTATTATTATAGTAATTATTATACTATAATATTATTTTGTAATGATATGTATACGTTTTTGATTAAAAAAAACAAAACAAGCATGGTAAGTAAAATAAAATAATTAAAAAAAAACATGATATATATATTAAAAAAAAAAAAATGTTATTCATTTGCTGATGTTATATAACACAAGCTATTAGGTTGAATTAATTGTAAACAGAGATATAGCTTATATATAGTTTAGTATAGTTACATGTATAGAAAAAAAAGTATGTGTATATTTATTAAAAAAACAAACAAATACACTATACAGCACTTATACGTACACACATCAAGGGCGTTTGTCGCTCCTAAACCCATATCCTATCCAGAGATGGGCATAATTTTATTTATAAATAAAAATACGAATTTATTCGTACTTCATATATTTGTGAATACGAATATAAATAAATTCGTACTTCATATATTTGTGAATACGAATATAAATAAATTCGTACTTCATATATTTGTGAATACGAATATAAATAAATTCGTACTTCATATATTTGTGAATACGAATTTAAATAAATTCGTATTCATAAGTGTGAATACGAATTTATTTTTATTCACATATATTAAATATAAAAATAGAAATAAGATTTTATTCGCAAATTTTTCTGCGAATACAAATAAATTCACAGAAAAAATTGTAAATAATCACAAAAAATGTGAATATTTACAAAAAATCTAGTGATTACAAAAAAATCACATTAAAATATACGAATACAAATTTATTCACATTATAATTTGTGAATAAAAATTTATTCACAATAAAATTCGCAAATAAATCATGAATTTATTCGTATTAAGATGATATTACGAAAGTTATTAAAGGTGTTTTTTTTTTCACAAGTTTCTCATCTGTACCTCCATAAAAAAAAAACCTTCAATAACTTTCGTAATATCATCTTAATACGAATAAATTCATAATTTATTAATCGTATTCACAAATATATGAAGTACGAATAAATTCGTATTTTTATTTATAAATAAAAATATGCCCATCTCTGATCCTATCCCTATCGTAGGCCAACCCAGCCTCTACTTAATTTATTAATGGGTACCTTGGTGCTAATGAATCAAGCAGTCGAAACCAACAAAGGGGAAAATCAGGCGGTTGGAGCATAGCACTGACCACACTCTCTCCCTAGTGGGCCGTATGGCCATAAATCAGATACGTTTATAGTATCTGCCCCCAGGGTCCTCGTGGCCTGTTACGGGACTGACTTTTTTTGTTTAAATGGCAATAGGGTTAAGACGGAAACGCGCTAAGTTAAAGAAGAAAAAACGAAGCCAGCATGTTATATTCTTTATGGGCAAGAGTTTTAGAGTAAAGAAATGTTTTTCGCCCCTGAAGGATAATTTTCCCCCCTCTTTGAAAGTGCCTCAAGAGATTTGGACGACAAACAGTAGGAGAATGAATAAATCCTCGAGCAACTCCTCGGCAACAGCTCTAAATCCTATAAAGAGAGTTGGAATATTTATTTTATTTATTATTCCTTTTTATTCACGCGCATTTTTTTTTAAACTCAGAATCAAGCGATGAGGGCAATATTTCTTGGTAGAAAGTTGAAAGGAAAATAAGTGAGGCCTTTTACAACAAAAGAAAATAGCTCCAATTAATTAAGAAAAGCTTTTAAAGACTTTTTCTAGCTAGCAGTTTTTGATTTAGTAGATATCCGGGTTTCAGTATCTTTTGTCTGGGAACGCAGATTATTATTTATATTTTCCTTATTTAATCCAATATTTTCCAGGTGGAAGGTCTATAGAGAACTAAAAAAGTCAATTCAACAACAAACAAAATTCAACAACAAACTCATTTTCCTATAAAAAATGTAGTTTTATTAAGATTCCATGACCAAACGCTGACAATTTCTACCTTTACATCACCAACGGCCAACGATCTCCTCTTAATGTATTACAAATATGTTTTTCATATTCATATTTTGTAGGAAATTTAATACGCTGACAAGTCAAGAATAAACAGGCAATATTTCATTAATGAAGAAATCACTCGAAAATGAGGCTACTTTCAAAATGGGTTTAGTCCATTTCGTTATTAAATTAATTTTTTTTCTAAAAACATTTTTTTCCCTCACAGCAAAAACCTTTTTTTTTTTGGAAAGTCATTAAATCTTATCAAAAATAAGGCAATGAATGTTAGTGTGGCCTGGTAAATATCAATACTACCTTAGACGTTTTCGTGTCCCCTGCATTGTTTCACGATTTGGACATATCATTTTTTGAAAGTCGACGCCTCAAATTTTGATTTTTTTACATGATCAGGTGACGTACAATATACCACTTGTTATGCAGATGATTTGTGAAATTGTAATTTTTATTACATAAATAATCATTAAACAAGTTTTCATGCCTGAGGAAATGATTCGAAAAAAAAAAAAATGTCTTGAACCCTTTTCTTTATACGCCCACGTATATTTATTCATTTATGGAGATCCACAGCATTGGCGACAAATTTATTGCTCATCTCTTTGCGTTATTAACAATGATAAACAAATAAAGTAACAAATTAAAACTCAACAAAACCCTGCAAATAAGATAATATAAAAAGAAATAATAATTCGTTTAGAACCTTCTGCTCAAATTCAGGAACATAAATATGCTTATTATGTCTTATTTTTCGTACATGGCTACTGCGCATGCGCGAACGCCAGCGGACAATTTTTTGTAACGTTTTTTTCGGTTTAGTCATCGCTAAAGCATATTTATGCTAATACTAAAATGGCGAGTGGATCACACATGGGATATGTTCAGTAAAATAATTTTTATTTTTTCGCTCTTGCTTCGTTTCAGCGGAAGTTGGCGCCTAGTTCATTGGGCATCGGTTCGCTAGTAACAGAATCCATCTGGCAACTTAGGTTATTAAGACGGTTCCGACGGAGAGATGGTTGCGATGGTTAGTTGGTCATGGGCGTATATGGGAAATAATTTCGGGGGGGGGGGCGCGGAAGCTTTTCCGGGGTTTGGAATACTAACAATCTAGAACTCGGAATAGTTAGCCAACTAAAACACTATTACAACCAAAGAATATACCTCGCACCAGCCTATTCTCCAGTTTGCCATTAGCAATGCTCAAGGAATAAGTTTTATCACAATTCGACCTTGAGGAAATGATTACGCACATGCGGACTTTTGATGGGTACCTGTAAAGTGGACAATCAGTTGACCAGAGCATATACTGACGAAACTATATCTATAGTCTCCTGTTTGGTACAGAATCAGATTTCTTTACAGATATCCTCTGGATCCTATCTTCTATCATTGATAGTATCATTATCATGGGAGAATATCTGAGTGAAGTTTGCTTGAAGGGCAGGTGTTTTCGGCTTGAGATACTCTCTCCTAAGCACTATCTGAGGAGCTAGCCAAGGAGTCTAATACCTCTGAAGGGAAGCTTTGTCAGGCGAAACACTTAATCCTCTTCCTCCCTCCTTAATTCATCAGCCATCTCAATAGAACCCCCTCATGATTATTAACCTTAGAACCGTTCCAATTGTAGAATTCTAAGATCCTGAGAATGAAATGGGCTAAGAAAGCACCTATATTGGCCCCGATCCAATCCGATAGCCACCGACTGTCGGAAGAAAAAGAAATACATGCATCTCAATGGAGGTGCCTACATTGGTCCAGACCCAGCCCGATCCGATCCGATGGCCACCGATTCTCGGCCGTTTAAACGTGTTTGTTTCTAGAGTGATTTCGGACCGACGACGCAAAATGGCGCCAAGCGACATATTGTGTTTCAAAAAGGTCTACAGCCTCTACATCTTAACCAAGTTCAATGCATTTTTCTTTCATTCTTTTCACATTTTTTTTTCGGGGTGATATACTTCCGGTAGATTGATTGGCCTCTCAACTCCTCCTTCATACTTCCAAGATTCAACCTAATATATTGTTAAAGGACTATGGTTCGGATCAAGAGGGACCATTGCGAAGAGCACAGTCATCTTCCTTGAAGGAATCGGAGTTCCATCAGACCACCTGGCAGCATTAGCCGAATCCATATTAGTGGACACATTGAGGATTATAGCCAATCATATCTATGACCACTTAGTGCTTTTCATCCATTCACACTGTTTACTAATATAGTTTAGACTTTAATTTCAATTCAATCAATTCCTTTTCTTCGATCACTATAGCCTTCTTCGTCTTAATACTCTTTATTCTCTAATACTCATTTTGAAATCCTTACATCTTCAACCTATAAATTAACCCTATTTCCGAATGGATGATAAGCATGATGTGTACCTAGCAACCCAATTTAATTTGGCAGCCCATTTTATTTGGTTTAAATACATTTTTTCCTTCTATTAGGTGGTATTTCTTAAATTAATCACTCATTTTTACTTCACTACGAGGCCAGGGGGCTCCCGTGGTCTAATGGCTAGCGCCTTGAATTCATAAGCGGGCTAATAAGGGGGCCTTGGGCTCGCTGGTAAAATTCTTCGCTGCACCCTGGATGTCGGCGCTAATGACCTAGATGTATATGCGCCGTAAAAAAAAAAAAAAAAAAAAAAAAAAAAAACTACGAGGTCATTACTGACGAGTTGTGACTAGATCGGATCGGATCGGGTCGGGACCAATGTAGGCACTCACGTCGGCCGCTGTCGGTCAAACGAAATCGGATCGGATCGGGAGAAACACGGGTCCAATGTAGACGCAGCCTAACGATAACAATTGGGCGGATTCGTAAAATCATCTGAGATATGTATTTTACTAAGAGAGGTAAATTATACGTAAAATAACTTTGTTCAAATTGGTCTAAATATATTCATATACTTATATTGAATGTGATAGCTATCATATTATATGTATGGCTGCATTATAATGCCCTATAGGTTGTTTCACGAAGTTGCATCTACGCGTAACACAGCATTTGTGTTATGTGCTTCGGAGTGGTCCAGACGCTGGGCTCAATGTTGCTGTTTTGTCCTTTGCCTAATCCTGCTCGAAATCTGTCTTTATTAAGGTTTTCGTATAATTCATTAAGATTTTGGTTTGTTATTGTAGGATTTTCATAAAGTTATGGCGCATTTTTTCTGTATTTGTTGTATTACTGATCGTTATGGAATTTGCTTACTGAGATGTTTTTTTCTCACTACCGCAAATATTCTTATCTTCAAACAGATAATGTTCATACATAATATTGTCTTTTGCATGATTCTAAATCTTTGGTAAATTATATATTATAATTGTTTTTGTAAATTATGCTATAGCAAAAATTGATAAGACGAACAGGGAATATTCCTAATCAATTTCGAATCAGACCGAGTAGGAAGAAGCTTAAGTTATTAAATGTTGTGAGCCAAGGGAAACTATTCAATCCGCCGAAATGAGATAATTACATATCTCTTTTGAAAAGAAGCAATTAATTTATCATAAACACAAGAGTGAGCAATGTCATTTATTCAATATAGGTATTTGAGCGGTCAGCTGCTCCTGGGTGTTTTGGGCGTCTAAGAAGAAGGAAGTTATGCATTTTGTAATCGCTGCTTCATCGGTGATTGTCAATTATGCAAAATAGCCCTTCGGTGGACTTTTCAGAAATTCACTTAGATTTTGAAGTGAGTAATTAGATATTTTTAAACTGGGAAACCCTACCATTCATCAAAGCTCCACACTTGTCCAGCTGTGTAACTTATTCAATGGTGCCCTTTCAAATGTCTTCGTAGTTCCATTTAGATTTCAATCGGAACTATAATTATACATTTCTAAATGACTGCTGATAATTATTTATTCAATGAATCGCCTTTTTATCCGTGAGATTTTGGTTTTTATAATTACACACTCATAAGGGAATTTGTACACATTTTGCTTAGTCCCATACGGCTTGAATGTCTATTACTTTTAAATGATTTCATTCCGAGAAATCTGATGAGACCACATGGGAAAGCAAAAAGTAATCATTAAACACGTAAAAAAATAGAGTATAGAGTTTTGCTTTTGGTTATAACGGGTGTGCAGATATTCCGATTTCCGAATGGACTAAGGCTGCAGAATTTCAATGTATGCTTATAGATCTACAAGTCCATTCGGAATTTCGTAAAATAAATTGAATCAATAATTTTGAATACATTTTGGGAAGTAAAACATAATAAGCTTTATGAATGAAATTTATAAAAATTACGAGGAAAAGTACATTATATATCTTTATAATTTATCAAATTGTTCAAAATAACATATCTTAAACTCTAAACGAAAATGAAAGATGGGAATTTTTTATATGGAACCAAACACCTTTAGGAGGTTCGTAAGGGAGTGCTTAATTTGAATTATGTTCTATAAATGGCCATTCTCAATTTTTAATGCCTCATGAAAATTTAATTTATTGTAATATATTTGTTCTCGAAATAATCGTCAACATATTCACGAACATGGCGAGTAGAGATTCAACATGAATAGGGTACTTACGACTCTCACTTCTTAATGTCTCATGAAAACATTCCTACTCCAAACAATGTTGAACATGTTCACGTACATTGCGAGTAGAGACTCAATGATTATTTTTCGATGCAGAATCCCCAGACGAAAATGGACCCCGGTGACCCCACTACTCTAAACTCCCCTTGTCAGTCATATTCACGAATATCTGGAGTTAAGAGTCAATGTAAAAGCATTTATAGAAATGGTTTAGGATCTCAATTCCTAATGCCTCATGAAAACATTCCTGCTGCAAATAATCTTCAACGTATTCACGAATATCTTGAGCAAAGGGTCAATGTAAATGTATTCTTAGAAATGGTTCAGGATCTCATTTCTTAATGCCTCATGAAAACATTCCTGCTGCAAATAATCTTCAACGTATTCACGAATATCTTGAGCAAAGGATCAATGTAAATGTATTCTTAGAAATGGTTCAGGATCTCATTTCTTAATGCCTCATGAAAACATTCCTGCTGCAAATAATCTTCAACATATTCACGAATATCTCGAGTAAAGGGTCAGTGTAAAAGTATTCTTAGAAATGATTCAGGATCTCATTTCTTAATGCCTCATGAAAACATTCCATGCTTCAAATAATGTTCAACATTTTCACGTACATCGTGAGGAGTGAGTACGATTAGATCTGAAAGAAGTACTGAAGAATTAACTAATTTTTTAATATTCCATGAAAATATGTAACTCAAGATAATCAACAATATATTCTAAAACATGGCGAAGAGAGGGTCAATCTAAGCTCTCCCGAGAAATAGTTGAAGGTCACATTCCTTATTTTCCAATGAAAACCTCCGAACTACAAATAATCTTGAACATAATCGTGAACTACAAGAGTCAACCTTAATGATATTCTCAAGGAATGGTTGAAGTTCTAGTTTCCTATTGGCAATGAAAACGTTCGAAATGCAAATAATCTTGAACATATTCACGAGCTTCACGACTATAGAGTCAATACTAATGATGTTCCGAGGAATGATTGAAGCTCTTATTTCCTATTGCCAATGAAAACCTTCGAACTACAAATAATCTTGAACATAATCGTGAACTACAAGAGTCAACCTTAATGATATTCTCAAGGAATGGTTGAAGTTCTAGTTTCCTATTGGCAATGAAAACGTTCGAAATACAAATATTCTTGAACATATTCACGAGCTTCACGACTATAGAGTCAATACTAATGATGTTCCGAGGAATGGTCGAAGTTCTAGTTTCCTATTGGCAATGAAAACATTCGAAATACAAATATTCTTGAACATATTCACGAGCTTCACGACTATAGAGTCAATACTAATGATGTTCCGAGGAATGATTGAAGCTCTTATTTCCTATTGCCAATGAAAACCTTCGAACTACAAATAATCTTGAACATATTCACGAACTACAAGAGTATAGAATCAACGTTAATGATGTTCTGAGGAATGGTCGAAGCTCTTATTTCCTATTGCCAATGCAAACCTTCGAACTACAAATAATCTTGAACATATTCACGAACTACAAGAGTATAGAGTCAACGTTAATGATGTTCTGAGGAAAGGTCGAAGCTCTTATTTTCTATTGCCAATGAAGACCTTCGAACTACAAATAATCTTGAACATATTCACGAACTTCAAGAGTATAGAGTCAATATTAATGATGTTCCGAGGAATGGACTAAGCTCTTATTTCTTATTCCTCCATGAAAAACTTCGAACTAAAAATAGTCTTGAACATATTCACGAACTTCACTAGTATAGAGTCAATATTAATGATTAAATGAGGAATGGTCGAAGCTCTTATTTCTTGATGTCTGATCAAAAAATACGTACTGCGAATCATTTTCAACATATTCTTGCATATTACGAGATTTTTGTCGAACTGAAAGGTGTTCTGAGGAATGGTGTTGATAAAATCTTTCCTACTGCAAAAAACTAAATTATATAAATCTCTGATCAAAATGTGCAGATTTTTGCAATTAATGGAACTTCTTTTTCTAATTTGAACCGACTCTATGTACAGTTAGTAACGTACTTTGGTTGTCATACATTCTCTTCAAAATTCTTTCTCATAACCACACGAGTTAGAATTTCTACCATTAATTATAGATTTCAAACCATTTGTCAAAGTTATCAGCAATCTCTCTACTTCAATTCAATTGATATGGAGATTGTAGGGACACTTATGGAAGATTGCAAATGTTTTTTTTTTTAAGAGATGTTTAATATAATAAATTAAGATAATATAAGATGATAGATATATGAAGAGGAATTAAATAAAATTTTCAAATGAATAGGTGCGTGCAACTTTCACTACTCGTTATGATCTTGACAGAACATATATATCGTGTAATGCAGTAATGTTTCAACATAAGACTTGCTTTCATATACAAATAAGTTATGAGTTGGTTACGTAAGAACTGGATGCCTTCACACTCCTCTATCTCAGGGATCCCTCTCGTAAAAATGATTTTATGTAACATTAATTATTAAAGCACTAAGTCATTTCAAATTACTCTCCGATAACCTACATGGGCTATTATAGCTTTTGAGGAAAACATATTTTTCAAACGTATCAAAAGTAAACGATTTTCCACATTTGTATATTTTATATATTTTGTATATTTCTCCCTCTTTGTGGAAGTGTAAGATTTTATGTATCTTCTATTACTTGTCTTTTAGGGCTTTAGCTGAATAATGTGCTATATTATAATTAAACAGCAAACGTTTCTTAACACGACATTCTTTAAAATCAATAATTAAACTGCCTCACAAAAAAAAAAAAAAGTTCTGGCCCAGATAGCAATGTTTTTGCGGTCAGTGAGTCCAAATCCGGGGGCAGAAAAACCCAAGCACCACTTGGTTTGGGCCTAACTTTACAAAACTCAAAATTTAGGCTATTTTACGCCATAACCTAGTTATTCGAGTCGTGAACCAAAATATAAAACTCTTTCCTCTGAGATACCTTTCAGTGCTAAAAAAATACAAATCAATTCGGATTCAGCGACCCCCAAAACGAAAGGAAAACATCGTCTGCTCTCGTTTTTTTGGCTAGAACTTTTTTTTGGTGTGGCTTTGTTATGATTGAACATTGCTTGATTGTTATGAAACATTGAGTACAAAAACGTATTCCAACATCACCGGAGGGATAAAAAATTCATTTAAAAAAAAAAAAACTTAGTCGCCCAAATAAATCGGGTTGCACGGAACATATTAATCATATTAATCATCACAATATTGAAAACATTATAGAAATAAGTTAAAAAATAAAAGCTATATGTAAATTATCAACAAACTAATAAAACTATGAACTTATTATTTGAAAAAATATTTTTAAAAAAATTGAAATTCTTCTGATTATTATCTGATTTTAATTGTAATGAGTAATTTTGAGGATTAAACTGAGTTGCTCCAGATTACGGTTCGCCGTGTTCATAGTCTAGGTCAAGTGGTTTCGAGTTACTTTTGAGAAAACGCTGGGATTTCTGCTCACACATTTTAAAAACCGGAGTAAAAGTAGTAATGAAATTGTCAGTATGTTGCATTGTATGAAATATGTTCTACATTTAGTTCCACACAACAGTTTGAATATAGTTCATATTGTTCTAAAAATGTCTTTATCATGAGATCAATTTCCTTACATTTCTATTTCAAAAAGTAATATGGTATTATATTGTTTTTTTTTTACTACCTGAGTATGCAGGGAGACCATTCTTGTACACTTTGAATAGTAACAGCCCTAAGAAAAAGCCTTGAAGCACACCTTGGATAATAGTCCAGTATATAGAGGCTTCAAAAGGGGGTCGAGCTGACGATGGGCCTCAACCTGGGCTCTCAAAAGGAATAAAAACGTAGTATAATTCCATTAGCATAATATCATTTCACTCAATTAATGACGTGTGAGTGAGTAAATGTATATTTATGTTTTTAATTTACTATTTACTTCAAATGCATTCATTTTCATTAAAATATGCTTCTTATTTTGTTGCTTCACAGAAGAAATATAGAAGTACAGTAATAAAAATTTCTCGGGCACAGGTATCAGTCTAAATTTCTTAGGGTTCTCCCCACCACCTCTTATCCCCTCAACATACCGCATACACTTTTATAAAATTCTCCTATAGTAACGGCTGAATTTCCCCTCCCTTAACAACAATATTATTTAAATAAATTCAAGTGCCTTTTTTTGGAATTTCGGATGAGGAATACATGCAAATGAAAACGTATTTTTACAGAGAACTACTTGATACATCGAAACCCCGTTTGCACGGTTCTTTATTTTTTTGCTAGTAAATTTTAAAATTATAATGCAAAATATGGGTAAAAAGGAAACCCTTCCCTTCAAAGGCCTATTTGAGCCCTTAGAAGTGTTATTGTTTCATTTCCGAGGGCACCATTTTATAGACCTCGACAAGAACTACAACTTTGCCCCTACGAATCATTTTGATATCTTAAACCGCTTAGTAGTTATTTCTCTTGTGGCCTTATCTGGACCACCCTGTATGTATGTATGTATGTATGTATGTATATATATATATATATATATATATATATATATATATATACGTATATATATATGTGGAATTACCCCAGCTTTCCTCCCTCTTAACACCCCCTCATTGATTTTACAATTTATATATTTCGAACAAGAGTCCAGAGGAATACCCCTTCGAAGAGGTTTTATGAGGACTATTTATCTGTCTTGGAAGGTTTCCCGGAAGGCGCTCAGAAAGGCGGGCCGAGAACCGCTCAAACCGAGCACCCTTTCACTCGCTATTATTAAGCGCTTTCATATTTCTTACCTCCGCTGCTTCAAGTGCCCTAACGAGCATACACCATCCTTAAGACAGATGGCCAATTGTCTATTTGGGATATTTTTATTTTTTTCAATATTTACTTGTTTTGAAACCACGTTAAAAATATTACCCATCGCGCACTTTACTCTTCATGATATATTTACAATAATATTTAACATACTGCTTCCCACAAACACGTTTTACTAATTTTGTCCTGTCATTTATTTTCGTCTAATGGTTAGCACAAAAATAAGCTCTGATTAAACAAGTAGTGCTCAGGAGCTTAGATTACGATTGTTTTTCCGTTTTCGAAAAAGTATTTTGATGCTAAATTTCGTCAAAAGTTGGCCATTTTTGAGGCATAGAGTGCGAGCGGACACACACACACACATATATATATGTGTGTGTGTGTGTAATCAACGTGGGTTTTCCTCAAATTCTTCAGGGGGGCTATTGCCAACCAAAAAAAAAAAATGATGTTTTTTTATAGATTTGAGGCTTACCATTTCTTCTCCTAAAAATTATCACCCCACTAACAGCATCCAATAAATATGCCATAAAATTCTATCAATAACACTATCAACCCCAGACTCTTAAGCTCTCTAAGTAATAATGCAGTTGAAGAAACCATATACCATATCTTACTCTACTTTCCCATTTATGGCTACATCCCATAAATTAATCCACCATATGAACAGAACGAATGTCACAATCTTCTTAATAGCAGTCAGAAAAAACACATTTAAAACAACCAATTACATTCAATCAGACTTGCCAATTTTATTTTGGGAGTACTAAATTTAAGGTCACAAATACTTAATGATAAGTATAATAGATAAATAATTTATAATATATATATATATATATATATATATATATATATATAGTATATAAATATATAAAACTAAGTATATCATATAAATATCAATAACAAGTATAATATATGAATAACTATAACATTTAATGTAAATAAAATCCAAGTATTTTCTTTTTCATTTTTTCTGTCTTTTTTTATTCAAACATGAAGTAAAGAATTGATGTAGTTATATTGTTTTATTTTTCTTTTTGATATATAAGTTCTGTAACCTCACCTAGGAATTATTTAATTTATTAACATAGAAACTAACTATATTTTGTTAGAAATGCTATAAGTTGTGAATTGAAAGCAAATAAACAATCAAACTGTCTATATATTTTCTATCGGTTGTTTTTCTTTTTTTTTAAATTGCATTTGGCAATAAAATGAGTATTTTATTAACAAAGTTAGAAAATGAGACACGTATTGGAAATAGTGTTGAGAAGGTTGTCATTTGTGCTTATGATAATGTTAGCTTCCAGACGTAGTGCCTTAAATCTTTCTTCCCTTAAGGTGGCCATATACAAACACTTTGCGTCGTACAGTTCAAATCTCAATGCCGGGACTGCACAGTTTGGTCTGTACGGGTCTGGCACACACACGAGAAGTTAATAATCCTCAAGGCCCGGCCATCATTGTCCCGTCCTCATTGGACTGTACAGTTAATCTATTGTGGTTTTAATTCTACTTCGATGGACTGTTCTAGTTCAACTCTGGCCTCAAGGATGTCCTATTCACGCTGAGAAATATCTTAAGGTTTGGACTGCGCAGTAAAAATCTTGAGATTTTACTTTCCGTGTATTTTAACCCTTGAAGATTTTATTTTATATTTTTTTACGTAACATCAAACTCACTTATAACTGTTTCTATTCCTATACTAATGACTAGGGGACGGATGTTCAAGTAAAATCAAATTCAAAATATGTACATATATATTTAACTATATATAATGAAATATGTAATAAAAAATTGAAAATATGTAGTAAAAAATACCTAAAACACTATAAAATATTGAAAAGAAAAGCATAAATAATTAATACGAACTTTATTATAAATGGAAAGAACAAAAGTTGAAAAGTATATAGAACAAAATGACTAAAACTCTACAAAATATTGACAAATAAAGCATAAATAAAAATTAGGTACTCATTTTAAAAGAGAAAAAAAAAGTTATAAATTTCTAGAGAATTATTTCTAGAGAACATTATTTTGGAAAATTGTTTGCAACAACATGCATTTTTAAATTATCTAACGTGCAATGATACCGGTCTGATCTCATAAGGGGAGTATACAGTGTTGGAGTCACCGACCAGGCCCATTTTTAGCACTTTCCTCCGAAGGAAAGTAGCTATTGAGGTTGGACTCATGACGGAATTTTCGAAAAATTTCTTCAAATCTTTATCGATCCTACCTAGTAGACACCGAAAATGACCCCCGTTAAAATTATATATATATATATATATATATATATATATATATATATATATATATATATATATATATATATATATATATGTGTCTGTTAACACGATAGCGGCCAGAGTTTTTGTTTTTTCGTCACGAAACTTGGTATATAGCATTCAATTAGCAATCGATTGAACGAGTTCGTTAACCACCAAAATCGGTCCACCGGAAGGGGGGGTTTACCCCGAACCCAAAACACTAATTTGACCATTTCAGCCGTAATATTTGTTATATTTCAACGAAACTTGGTATTCGTAGTGGTAATATAGAGAGAAAAGTGAGATATAAAAATGAACTAAATCGGTTCATAAGGAGGGGGGGGGGGGGTTTACTCCGGACCGACAATACCAATTCGCCAGTACCAGCCGTGATTTTAGGTATATTTCGACGAAACTCGGTATTCATAGTGGAAATCTACAGGTAAATATGTGTTGTAAAAATAAACTAAATCAGTTCATTAGGAGGGGGCGTTTACTCCAGACCCACAATACCAATTCGCCACTACCAACCGTGATTTTTGGTATATTTCGACGAAACTCGGTATTCGTAGTGGCAATCTACAGGTAAATATGTGTTGTAAAAATAAACTAAATCGATTCATTAGGAGGGGGGGTTTACTCCGGACCCAAATTCCTAATATACTCATACTGGTCGTAATTTCTGCTGTATTGTAACGAAACGCGGTATACGTCGTGGGTAACTCATGAGAAAGAAGTGTTGTAAAAATGAGCTGAATCGGTCAATCGGAAAGGGGGGTTTACTTTTGTAATATATTTCAATAGAAAAGCCAGCCAGACATAGGTTCACAAAGGCGCCGCAAGGAGCGCTTTCTACCACTAGAGTGACTGTATCCGGTTCCTGCGTTAGATCAAAATACGTTTTTTTTGTATTTATTACGTAGTGTAGTAGGTACCATGTGTAAACATAGCTCTGGAAGAAAATTAATAATTTATCAGTTACTCATTACAAAATTAAAAGAGAACTATTCATGTTTTTATTTTATTTATGTAGGATATTTTAAGCAAATTGTTCTGGAAATCAGTCTACACTACCCAAATTCTGAGGAAAGTGCTTAGTTATGCAGCTCCTGCGTGACGGACTTTTTTTCTATTGATTCTGCATCGAAAAATAGTCAACATGTGTCCGAGCGTATCGTCCAATGTGCCTTAGGAACTGTGAAATAAAATAAAATAGTTTGGAAATTCATTATTTTATATCTCGAGTTTGGAGAAAGATATCGACATGATTCATTCACTAATTAATTTGTTTTAGAGATTATATTAAAGGAATAATGAAATTGTTAAACAATAATTTGTTACAGTATATTTTTTTTAAAACGCATTTGTTCCTAGACCATTAGCGCCGGGGAAGCATGGCTGCCAGCCACCTTTGCTTCTTGCAATTAGAAAAGATACACTGACCTAGACTCAATGGGTTTAGCATTATTTTCTTTCTCGGTTTTCCCTTTATTTTTTTAATTACAAAATAAAAACAATATCAAAATATGTATTTATGGCAAAATATGTAAAAATATGGATTTTTGACAAAATATGTAGAATAAAAACCTGTTTAAATGCTATAAAATCACTTAAAAGGTGCAGAATTTCATCAACGATTACGATTTAAGAATCAGAAAAAAATATGTAAATACAATAATATCCGTTCCCTACTAATGACACTAGATATATGAACGGAAACGCGCTTTTCTGCGAAGCAGTTTTTGCGAGTCGGTCTTTTATTTTATTGTTTGCATCTAATGGTCTAGTGCCAGTAGCAAGTATATAGCTTGTAATTCTGCAGAGAATATACAATTTTTTTCAGATCCTGGCTACGCTCTTCGTTTGAAGATCAGCGATGAACGAGCCTGCAGGCTGCTTCTTGAAGAAGTATTTAAATGCCTCATATTTCCAACTGCTTTGTTAATGGAATAATATTTAAGTCGGGAGTTAATACAGCCTGAAGACGTTCCGCGAACCCGGCCATTTTTATCCGGTATAAATAAGGTGGAGGGACTGAATGTAGATATTTCATATTTCTCTTGACCGCTTGCTCGGTAGCCCTCGCCTGTCCTTGGCTCGGCACTATTCATAAAGAAAAAGAATAAAAAAAAAAAAATATATATATATCCCGAGCACATCTGTAAAATATCTTGGCGAGAACGTTTTCTTTGAGTGCAACGGGCAGATGCACGGACGTCCTAAATATGGTAACCCGGCCCCTTAGCTTCTGGTCTCTCCACCTTCATTCTTCATTCTTCATTCTTAGATATTTAGTACATATCGTTTATTTCCCCATTCCGCGCTAGTTTTCATATGCACAGTATATTTTTTGATTGAGTTAATTCATTTCCCAACTCAAAAGACAAGAACTCAATTGACGATTCGGAGAGCTATACAGAATACTAAACCGATCATCACACTTAACCGTACATAACAAACTAACTGTCTATAACCCACAAATAAAACCTATATGGACTTACGGAATAGAACTCTGGGGGACAGCCAAGCCATAAGTATCTTAATCCAAAGTCATAAGTATCTTAATCAATGCTACTTATTATGTTTCGAATCGCACCCTTCATAATGATCTTAACGCCCCTTTTGTCCAAAATATAATCCCTAGCCGCTTCTCGTCTTTCCATAGTAAATTAATCAATCATCCCAATCCTATAGCCCAATCCTTATCCAGCACCAATCATCCTTCCTCTCGACCAAGACGTCTGAATAGAAAGTGACCCCGAGATCTACTAAAGTAGTGAAGTGATCAAAAATCAGTGTAATGGAGAGTGATATCGATAATTTTTTCTCTGATCATGTCATGACAGGCCACGTCTCATTCGCCTCCAATCCTCTCGGCTAGTCGCAGGATATAAATATATTTAGAGGGGTTTGAATTTTTAGTTTAAAGAGAGCATGCTCGCCTAGGCAGCATGCGTTGCTAGGACTATAACAGAACAGCTGTTACCGTACTGTATCTATTAAATATTTCTTTTTAATTGCGGTTAATTTGCGATGATAGTCCTTGAATTACTAGGAATAATGTCTCTCATAGAGTTTACGCTATGAGGGACAAAATCACCATTTTAATTGAGGTTCATTTTAACTTGTCCCCCATAGAGTTTTCTTCCTCACCCATCAGTATCCCCAGTCAGATCACTTCTTGGTAATGCTCGAAAATATAATGGGTGTTTCCAAATGACATCTGAGAAACATAAATTTTTAATTATTCATTAGATGACCCTTAGCTCAAATATATATAACTGGCGAATAAGGCGGAAGGTCAATAAAAAATCGTCACACACTTTTACACTTTTATTTATCTTCCCTACATGTTTCGCACCCTTTTTGGTGCCTCTTCAGGGGAACACACTTAAACAATAAATTCAGCCTCAACCTGAGGAATGGAACTTTCCACTAGCAGGGCCTCGTCTAGACTCTCTAGTCTAGTCTAGACGAGGCCCTGCTAGTGGAAGGTTCCATTCCTCAGGTTGAGGCTGAATTTAATGTTTAAGTGTGTTCCCCTGAAGAGGCACCAAAAAAGGTGCGAAACATGTAGGGAAGATAAATAAAAGTGTAAAAGTGTGTAACGATTTTTTATTGACCTTCCGCCTTATTCGCCAGTTATATAAATTTTTAAATTTTAACGTACATTTATAATTGACAACGAATTTTAACCTGTACTGGGTACTCCTATTACTGGTAACCTTTAGATAACGGATTATCTCTAGGTTATCTGTTTGTTCGCATTCGTCCGGAGCGCCTCAGTGTCAAGAAATATTATACTTTGCCTGCTTATCAATTGATTAATAACATGTAGTATGACGAGAACCATGCTATAATAAACTGAAAAATATTATATAGTAGCGTTAATTTCGATGATACATTATTTAAAGGGAATGAAAAAACTACTTATCTGCCGTGACGAAGCACGAGCATTCAGCTAGTGATTTATAAGTTTGTCTCGAAGATATCCAACTTTCTAGAAGATCGGTGTAAAAATGGACGTGATGCATGATGCTTTCTTCCAACCTGTATTCCGGTTTTGTTCGCTTATAAATTATTCTTAAGTTGTATATTTCTTAAGGCGGATCTGGTGCCATTCGTTTTCAGGTTTATAATAAAATTCGACCTTTGTTATCGCACTTTTCTTCTGCATCAATGTTTTATATTTTTTCAGCTGTCAACAAGAAACAGCTTTTTGTGGGGATAGGATATTCATCTTGTAATACTTCGTCTTCTCCAAAC
>OX328132.1:33423638-33481820 GCA_946811695.1 Gonocerus acuteangulatus | reverse complement strand
TGAAGAGAGGGCTTGTGAGACGAAGGCGCTAATATTTCAAGGAGAGCTGGCCGCCGTCCGCTCCCCCACCCATTCTCAATTCCATAGAAACTTCCTCAAATATGCAGTAATTGACTTTAGAAAAATTTATTTTATTCAGGCCAAATACTGTATTACGAATAAATTATTAATTTTTTTTCGTCCAGAAAAGCCTCGAACCGCAAAAAGAATTGAAGATGTAATCGTGAAGAAAGGAATGTGAATAGGTTACAGTCTTGTTACGCACTAATAATTTAATTATTGCAATTAATGTTGACTAAAATCCTTCTTTTTGACAATTTAGAAGTTTAATTTGTTGTAATATTCAAAATTTCTTACACAAATGAGGTATTTATTTCATAATCTTGGCATGAATAGTAATTTTTCTATCTAGCAAATAATGAAAGCATAAATTTATATCGTAGATCGGTGTTTAACAATTTCGCTGCGGGTGTCATTAGTGAAGGGCACTAGCGATCCAACCCGCTTACGATTGTCCCTTCGGAAGGACACTCTTCCATTACTTTTCTCTTTAGATCCAAAAGGCTCGTAAATGGAGGGGATTCACTTGAAGACAGTTGCCTTCAGTATTGTTTGGGCATTCCTACAGTGTTTTCCGTTTTCAAATCGACTGACTGGAAGATTTTTTATGATTTTTTTTATAAAAAAACATGTCTGCATGAAAAATTCAAAACATAAAATGCACCCGATACGACGGTATTACCAAACAATGGCAGCCGCAGCGAAAGTTTTAATGAGAATTATTTCGCACGATGTAAACTTTTTTTCACCTCATTTTGTGATCTGGTGCTCTTTTTTTTGTGTGTGGGGGGCGGGGGAGGGAGGGATAAGCAGTACTATTATGTCTAGGTTGACCCCCTCATCACCCCCTGATTATAAGCCATGAAAAGTTCAAGTTTATCAACTGGCGCGCCATGGCGACCACTTTGGTAACTAGTGCCGGGCTGAGGAAATATCTAGCAAGAGTCTTGTTCTATGCAATTATCTTCCTCTGCGTTAGATCGAGTAAAAACGTCTGGTTTACCTTATTTCTTAAGTAATGACTCGTCCCCGTAGTCGCGCTGGTGGTTTTGTGGCGGGCTCGGGGCACCACGTGGGGCCTCCCACCCCTATCGTATCTTCAGATACTAGACATTCTAAATATTTGGTACAAAGAATTTTAGGTGCAGATAACCTATTCGTTGAGCGTTTTTCGTTCTTACGCAAAACTTCAGACGGGTGTTCTATCATGTCGCCGAGCATCAATTTTCCGAGGTACTGGTGTATTAGTTGCCTATCCAACAAATGGAGGTTTTGCATTAGAGACATTGGATATTAAGCAGGCACTTGGTAACAGCTTATTCAGTCTTCATTTATTTTATAATCCATTTTTGTTGTTGTAGAAACGTTTCGGCTATAAGCCACTTTCAATCTAATTATCTGTGAAATACAATTAATTATACTGATTAGGATATTAAGTTAAAATATAAACAAATAATAAACATCAAAATTAGAGTATACTAATGTATCAACAACTGACCTGTATGATTTTGCATTATTTTTTTTATAAATTATAATCTTCAGATTATGTGCTTGTAAATTTGATGTTATTAAGTTTGAGGAGGAAATTTCATTTTTTTAAATTGTATGGTTCGTGTCTGGAAATTAATGAACATTTATATAAAAATATTTGGTTAAAAGAATTTTATAGTTAAAATTAATATGGATGATATTAAACCTCTATTATTAATTTTAATTTTAACTATAAAATTCTTTTAACTAAATATTTCTATAAAAATATTCATTAATTTCCAGACACGATTAATTAATTAATTGTATTTCACTGATAATTAGATTGAAAATGGCTTATAGCCGAAACGTTTCTACAACAACAAAAATGTAATATAAAATATAAAATAAATGAAGACTGAATAAGCTGTTACAAAGTACCTACAACATCTTAGTTTTCAACTTAGGATCTACACATATAACATATATGTAGCTGGATATTAATAGCCTATCCAGCAAATGGAGTAAGTGTATTCGAGACAGGAGGTATTTGTAGCCTATCCATCAAATGGAGTAAGTGCATTATAGACGTGGTGTATTAGTAGCCTATCCAGCATATGGAGGATATGCATTAGAGACAGTGGGTTTTAACAGCCTATCCAGCAAATGGAGTAAGTGCATTCTAGACAGGAGGTATTAGTATCCTATCCATCAAATGGAGTAAGTGCGTTATAGACGTGGTGTATTAGTAGCCTATCCAGCATATGGAGGATATGCATTAGAGACAGTGGGTTTTAACAGCCTATCCAGCAAATGGAGTAAGTGCATTCTAGACAGGAGGTATTAGTATCCTATCCATCAAATGGAGTAAGTGCATTATAGACGTGGTGTATTAGTAGCCTATCCAGCATATGGAGGATATGCATTAGAGACAGTGGGTTTAAACAGCCTATCCAGCAAATGGAGTAAGTGCATTCTAGACAGGAGGTATTTGTAGCCTATCCATCAAATGGAGTAAGTGCATTATAGACGTGGTGTATTAGTAGCCTATCCAGCATATGGAGGATATGCATTAGAGACAGTGGGTTTAAACAGCCTATCCAGCAAATGGAGTAAGTGTATTCGAGACAGGAGGTATTTGTAGCCTATCCATCAAATGGAGTAAGTGCATTATAGACGTGGTGTATTAGTAGCCTATCCAGCATATGGAGGATATGCATTAGAGACAGTGGGTTTTAACAGCCTATCCAGCAAATGGAGTAAGTGTATTCGAGACAGGCGGTATTTGTAGCCTATCCATCAAATGGAGTAAGTGCATTATAGACGTGGTGTATTAGTAGCCTATCCAGCATATGGAGGATATGCATTAGAGACAATGGATTTTAACAGCCTATCCAGCAAATGGAGTAAGTGTATTCGAGACAGGCGGTATTTGTAGCCTATCCATCAAATGGAGTAAGTGCGTTATAGACGTGGTGTATTAGTAGCCTATCCAGCATATGGAGGATATGCATTAGAGACAGTGGGTTTTAACAGCCTATCCAGCAAATGGAGTAAGTGCATTCTAGACAGGAGGTATTAGTATCCTATCCATCAAATGGAGTAAGTGCGTTATAGACGTGGTGTATTAGTAGCCTATCCAGCATATGGAGGATATGCAATAGAGACAGTGGGTTTTAACAGCCTATCCAGCAAATGGAGTAAGTGTATTCGAGACAGGAGGTATTTGTAGCCTATCCATCAAATGGAGTAAGTGCATTATAGACGTGGTGTATTAGTAGCCTATCCAGCATATGGAGGATATGCATTAGAGACAATGGATTTTAACAGCCTATCCAGCAAATGGAGTAAGTACATTCTAGACAGGAGGTATTAGTATCCTATCCATCAAATGGAGTAAGTGCGTTATAGACGTGGAGTATTAGTAGCCTATCCAGCATATGGAGGATATGCATTAGAGACCGTGGGTTTTAACAGCCTATCCAGCAAATGGAGTAAGTGCATTCTAGACAGGAGGTATTAGTATCCTATCCATCAAATGGAGTAAGTGCATTATAGACGTGGTGTATTAGTAGCCTATCCAGCATATGGAGGATATGCATTAGAGACCGTGGGTTTTAACAGCCTATCCAGCAAATGGAGTAAGTGCATTCTAGACAGGAGGTATTAGTATCCTATCCATCAAATGGAGTAAGTGCATTATAGACGTGGTGTATTAGTAGCCTATCCAGCATATGGAGGATATGCATTAGAGACTGTGGGTTTTAACAGCCTATCCAGCAAATGGAGTAAGTGCATTCTAGACAGGAGGTATTAGTATCCTATCCATCAAATGGAGTAAGTGCATTATAGACGTGGTGTATTAGTAGCCTATCCAGCATATGGAGGATATGCATTAGAGACAGTGGGTTTTAACAGCCTATCCAGCAAATGGAGTAAGTGTATTCGAGACAGGAGGTATTTGTAGCCTATCCATCAAATGGAGTAAGTGCATTATAGACGTGGTGTATTAGTAGCCTATCCAGCATATGGAGGATATGCATTAGAGACAATGGATTTTAACAGCCTATCCAGCAAATGGAGTAAGTGCATTCTACACAGGAGGTATTAGTATCCTATCCATCAAATGGAGTAAGTGCGTTATAGACGTGGTGTATTAGCAGCCTATCCAGCATATGGAGGATATGCATTAGAGACAGTGGGTTTTAACAGCCTATCCAGCAAATGGAGTAAGTGTATTCGAGACAGGAGGTATTAGTAGCCTATCCATCAAATGGAGTAAGTGCGTTATAGACGTGGTTTATTAGTAGCCTATCCAGCATATGGAGGAAACGCATTAGACACAATGGGTTTTAACAGCCTATCCAGCAAATGGAGTAAGTGTAATCGAGACAGGAGGTATTAGTAGCCTATCCATCGAATGGAGTGAGTGCATAGAGACGTGGTTTATTAGTAGCCTATCCAGCATATGGATGATCTGCATTAGAGACAGCGGGTTTTAACAGCCTATCCAGCAAATGGAGTAAGTGTATCAGAGACAGGAGATATTAGTAGCTTCTCCAACATATTTAGTAAGTGTATTAAGGTAAGGTGTAAGGTGGTGGATTATTTTCGGATTATTCGAAAATTTATTTCGACTCAACATAAAACCTAAGTCACGGTTTTTTTTCATTATACGAAGTTTCCCTATTGCCCCAAGTATATTCTTTTTAATTGTCAACCACCCTCATTTAAATTTATTTTATCATAAAAAAAGATTATTTGCCTGTTTAGATATATCTATTACTTGAAGTTCTCACTGGAACGGATCTGCTAAACGACAGGAGTACCATCCATTTCTCGGCTATCTTTCCATAGATAAATGTGTTAATACTAACTAGTTAAAACTGAAAATTATACTTTTAATCTAGCGTGCCCTCGACAAAAACCAATTACAGCCCCATAGGTAATTAAGACCGACTATGAACATCTAAAATGTCTTGATGGTAGGTGTAGAGCCTACGTGGAGAGCCGACGTACCGGGAGGCCCTGACTTACCAGCACTCCATTAACCTACCAGTGCTCAGGCTCACAAGTTATCTCAGTGGTCTCGCCTATCTTTCTCTTATGCAGCTGATTGGTGGCTTCATTTATTTTTAATATGCTCCAGCAGTTCTCCCAGACTCAGATATATATATATATATATATATATATATATATATATATATGTATATATATATATATATATATATAAAATCAGTCCCGTAACTGGCCACGAGGGCCCTGAGGACCAGATACTATATCTGATTCATGACCATACGGCACACTAGGGAGATAGTGTGGTCAGTAATATGCTTCGGCCGCCTGATTTTCCCCTTGGCTGCCTCGACCGCTAGCAGTCATTAGCACTGCAAGGTACCCATTATTAAATTTATTAAAGGCTGGGTTGGCCTAGGGACGGTCAGGGAGGCCGAATTCAACCCATGAACGAAGACACTAGAAGAAAAAATCTTTAGTGCTTGCTCGGGATTTGAACTCAGGTCCTCCAACTTATTAGTACAGTGCTCTACCACTGAGCTAACCTCGCCCCCATATATATATATATATATATATATATATATATATATATATATATAAGTCGTTTCATCAATTTTATACTTCGTCTCGATTGAATAAAAGGCAGTTATACTGATTAATTAAATAGTGTAACATATATAAATACAGGGTGTACATAAATATTTGGTTTATCAAAAGTAGATGACAATACCCAAACGGGTCAAACTAGACCAAAATTGTAGTTAAATGCTGCTAAGCATGTTTCTATCTTTTTTTTGTTCCAGAAATATGCCGTTCTGAAGGTTTTTCAGGAAAAATTATCTTTGCTTGTACACATAATTGTTCAATGTTACATACTTTTTTGAAATCAGCATTATATATATATTTTTTTGTTGCTAATACTAACTCTAAATAAATGTTAGATTCCAAAAGGAGTATTGGGAAATAGGGTATCTCAAATAAAACTAATAACATCAATTAATTATATTGAAGATAATTTCTTTGATTTTTCATATCCAAAATATTTACTAAGAAAAATATAGGTACTGAAAAACTAAAGAACCACCTCTATTGACATTGATAAGGCTCTCAACTCAAATTACAACCCTCTTCACAGAACTATTTATAGTTTTAATATCCCCCAGCCAAAGCACTATTTAACTTACCACATAAATATAGGTACTGAAAAACTCAAGAACCACCTCTATTGACATTGATAAGGCTCTCAACTCAAATTACAACCCTCTTCACAGAAATATTTATAGTTTTAATATCCCCCAGCCAAAGCACTATTTAACTTACCACATAAATATAGGTACTGAAAAACTAAAGAACCACCTCTATTGACATTGATAAGGCTCTCAACTCAAATTACAACCCTTTTCACAGAACTATTTATAGTTTTAATATCCCCCAGCCAAAGCACTATTTAACTTACCACATAAATATAGGTACTGAAAAACTAAAGAACCACCTCTATTGACATTGATAAGGCTCTCAACTCAAATTACAACCCTCTTCACAGAACTATTTATAGTTTTAATATCCCCCAGCCAAAGCACTATTTAACTTACCACATAAATATAGGTACTAAAAAACTAAAGAACCACCTCTATTGACATTGATAAGGCTCTCAACTCAAATTACAACCCTCTTCACAGAACTATTTATAGTTTTAATATCCCCCAGCCAAAGCACTATTTAACTTACCACATAAATATACTTACTGAAAAACTAAAGAACCACCTCTATTGACATTGATAAGGCTCTCAACTCAAATTACAACCCTCTTCACAGAACTATTTATAGTTTTAATATCCCCCAGCCAAAGCACTATTTAACTTACCACATAAATATAGGTACTGAAAAACTCAAGAACCACCTCTATTGACATTGATAAGGCTCTCAACTCAAATTACAACCCTCTTCACAGAAATATTTATAGTTTTAATATCCCCCAGCCAAAGCACTATTTAACTTACCACATAAATATAGGTACTGAAAAACTAAAGAACCACCTCTATTGACATTGATAAGGCTCTCAACTCAAATTACAACCCTTTTCACAGAACTATTTATAGTTTTAATATCCCCCAGCCAAAGCACTATTTAACTTACCACATAAATATAGGTACTGAAAAACTAAAGAACCACCTCTATTGACATTGATAAGGCTCTCAACTCAAATTACAACCCTCTTCACAGAACTATTTATAGTTTTAATATCCCCCAGCCAAAGCACTATTTAACTTACCACATAAATATAGGTACTGAAAAACTAAAGAACCACCTCTATTGACATTGATAAGGCTCTCAACTCAAATTACAACCCTCTTCACAGAACTATTTATAGTTTTAATATATCCCAGCCAAAGCACTATTTAACTTACCACATAAATATAGGTACTGAAAAACTAAAGAACCACCTCTATTGACATTGATAAGGCTCTCAACTCAAATTACAACCCTCTTCACAGAACTATTTATAGTTTTAATATCCCCCAGCCAAAGCACTATTTAACTTACCACATAAATATAAATAAATTAAAACATGTCAGCCAACTAAGAGTTTAGAGTGAGGAAAATATAAAACTTTCCGATAGGAACATTGTTGTCCATATAAGAAGAGGAGAAGTATGTAGATGGTTTCATCAAATTATAAATCACAACTTAAAGCACTTATTATTGCACTGCTTTGAGTACACATAGAACAACATTTTTGAGAAAATATAGATCACAAAACAGCGATTACGCATCGTTAGAGAATATCCTTTTTATCAATAGCTTGGATCTATTAAATTTAATTTTCTTCTTTCTTTTAAAAGTTTGTGCAATTTAAGTTAAATTCGAATTAAGATACAAAATTATTATTTGAATAAGTTGTATATATTCATATTTTTAAGTAGTACGGCTATATTATTTTTTTATATTAGGTATAATTATTATTTATATTATTTATGTACGGCACTATTACCATTTACTAACACCAAATGGGCAAGACTCCATAGTTACACGATGCTATAAGCCAATAAATAAATATTATTAATATTCTATTATTGTGGCCAATGCACTATCATTGTTCACAAGTGTCATTTTCAGACCGCAATAACTGTTCAAAAAGTTGATATTAATAATAGAGTCTATTTAGCGACAAAAGTCTAAAACAAATTCTTCAAGCTGCTGAATCTCAAAAAAGTTGTAATATTTAATTATCAGGCTGTACCGTATGAAATGCCAGTTTTGGTTACTTCGCGATTTAATCCTTTCCCTTTTTTATTTCATTATTTACAAACATCATTGTTATTCATATAGAATTAAAGCTATTTTATTCCTATTATTTAAACAGTAACTTGCGTACTGTGTTGTGAGAACGATCCTCTGAGAAAAAAAATAAAACTTAAATTATGACTTCAACGGAAATCCGTATTATTTTTTGTTATGAATTTAAGCTCGGTCATAGCGCTGCTGAGGCGTGTATGAACATTAACACGGCGTTCGGGGAGGGAACGGTGAATGAACGAACTGTTTACCGGTGGTTTTCCAGGTTTCGAAGTGGAAATTTTTACCATGACAACGAGGAGCGAGGAAGGCCACAAACCAAGCTTGACAATGACCACCTGAAAGAAAGGTTTGAAGCTTGTCCCTCAAAAAGCACTAGGGAACATGCCAAAGAACTCGGAGTAGGAGCCACGACAGTTTCAAGACATTTGAAGGGAATCGGCAAGTCCAAAACTGACATTTCATACGGTACAGCCTGATACCTTTTCAATGGTATACTTAGAACTGAAATTATCTCTAAATTTCATTATTTAATTGGAAATTTACGGGGAAAAATAACTGATAAATAAAATTATCATGACCGAACCTTGAATATTTATTCCCTTGACAGGAATACAATATCCCTGCGTTGTTTCCTACGAGACGGAGCAATTTGTGTTTTTTCCCTCCCTTTTTATTAAAAAAAATTAGATTGAAATATCGAAAAGAAAGGGAGTGAATCGGGGGTGGAGATTCAACAATATAAGAAGGGTCTGATGAATGGACAGCTTATCATGAATGGTGTTGGCTTCGGTGTAGAAGAATAGACAAGGAAGATAAGACTGGGCGACGGAAGCTGTAGGCTAAGCAGAAGATATTATGCAGTAGCATGTGCTGTGATTCCAGCCAGCTGTCTGTCCACGCATTGTATCTCGCCCCCATCATATCGGCCACGGCTTGGAACACCTTAGCGAGCACAGAAATTTGTCTAATTGTGTGCTAGAATTTGTTGCATACAGAAATTCCTGATACAATACAATAAACATGGCAAGAATATTACACAAATGTATAAAAAACACTAATGGCGGAAAATTAAAAATACCAGCGTTCAAATTGCCGCAAGTATCTTATTTTACTGACAAATTAATATTACTGCTAGAACCAATAAAAAAAAAAGAACAAGCAATAAAAAACTGAGAAAATCAAACTCAAACCCCGTTTAAAGTAGCGAATCTAACACTCTTGCGATTGACACATTCCCATCGAAACTTACTAAAGAAACTTTTTTGTAGACAACTTTGTAAGCGTCAGGATGGTTACGTTCAACTTACAAAGACTTCTCAACAGTTTTCGAGATATTTTCGGAAATATACTAACACCGCAAAACTTTTCATGGCTGTTAATACAATTTTTTTTCCTAATACTTTCTTGAGGGGTAATACTACATTGAGCGATCAAAATGAAAGTAATTTTATTGAATTTTAAATAACAAATAAATCAATACTTTTCAATCCTTTATAGCAAACTTTTTATGTGGGAAGTTAAAGTACCAAAAAAAAAAATAGGGTTCAATTCTTCGAAAACAAAATTGGCGACGAACGGAACCTCTCCTTTCTCACTTTCTGCAGGCGGCAATTATAAATCTAGAATAAAAAACTAAAATTATTTCGAAAGAATAAGGTTAAATCTGGTAAAATACGTAGGGTTTTTAAGAAATATTAATTTTTTCGAAACTGGTGAACAATTATTCATTTTCTATTAAAAAATCCGTCGAAAGTCGGTCATAAAATCGTTATAATTCATTGAATCGGAAAAATCCTACGTAATTTACTAGAAAATTTCATTAGAAAGCTGCAGTTAAAATTTAAAGTTGATAGGGCAAAAATTGAAGAGAAGTTGTGAGAAAACGACTTTAATGTTTAATGTTCTGAAATGTTAATTTTTTTCCTATGTGATTTTTTTCATACTTTCTTCTAATAAAGCTTAAAAAATTGGGGTTTAATTTTGAAATGTATTGAAGGAGGACCAAAAAAAAAACTTAACACTTAAAAAGGGACCAATCGAAGCTCGCTCAATAAATTATCTTCAAATCAGCGTCGCGTTCATTCAGCATCGGGACTTCACTCGGAAAATCGTATTTTTTGCCCATTTAAATTTTTTTTCTTCACATAAACACTCTTGGATATAATTTTTGATTAGTTAAGGAATAATTTCAGCCCATAAAAAATATTTACGAGGTAATATTACCTCATAACTCCAAACGTAACCAAAATTGAAATATCGTAGTCTAGATGAATGCCAAACGTCTGGAACAAGTTTCAACTGAAATCTGAATACTGAAACTGAAAATTTGTCGGGGAAATTAGTTGAATCAACGTTTCTCGTAGGCGTTTGCAGAGATCGCTTTTATTTGGTTTCATTGATAAAATAAGAGTAATTTTATCAACAGCTCTTTTTTTTGTTTTACAGTACGGTCCATATGGAAATGTGTGATATTATGGCCACAATATTCATGGAGGACTTTGCTTGGCTTAAGGTTCTTCTGCGAGGCCGAATTTATATAATTTAGTTTCTGACCACAATTTTGGGCGCCGTTAGGGCTTCATCGAAAATTTAATCAGTTCTCAATCTCCTTAGAAAATCAGCGCCTTCAATTGTAGGAAGTAAGGACCTTCTTTTGCGGATCATCATTTGTACTGTGCTCTATTTTTAAGGTTCCATTCATCGGAAGCCCTTACAAATTGTCTGAGACGGAAAGAAGCCTTTAAGGTATTAGGGATTACAGGGACGCCTCTTCTTTTCTGGGGGCAACTTCCTTTGTGGAGACATTTTTTCTTCTTCCTAATGAGATAGGAAGTTCTTTGTCACTCAAGGCTGAAAAGAATTTCTGCGTGCCAATGAATATAGTCTGAAAAAAATCTTCTGGAGGAAAAGAAGAATAAAAAAAGAAAGATCTTGTCATAACACGTTAAATATTTCCATCTTTCACTCTAATTTATCCTCATTATATTTTATGATCATAGAATATTTTTCTTTACAGGCACAACAATTTTTATGGAGGATTTTACAATAGGAAGTTAAATACCAAGGTGAAGATTGCCGGGGTTCTTGAAGGTCATAATAGTTAATAAAATACACATTTTTATATAAAAATGAGGTATTATTGGCAATAATGTTAAATAGAAGACGCGTCGATTAAGCACTCTTCTATTTGCGAATCAGCGCGCTTCAAAATCCTTACCGTTGCAGAAACCGTTGATGAAAACTATATTAACATCAAGAGAATGAATTTTAGTATTTTGTTTCTCGAAGAAATTCGCAATGACAATTTTTTCCATTGATTATTTAAATAAGTAAGTACAAAAATGAATTCTTGTTTTTCGATTTTCTCCAAAACGAAGCAAAAACGAGCAAATCTCTAAATGACTTTTTGTCTAAGTTTTTCGCTCCCCTATACGCTCCTGAAGTTTTGCCATTTCAATTCGGGACACCCTGTACATATAAACACACATTTATAAATGAAAAAAATGTTAATATATTTATATATGTTATAAAACTATTTATAATTAAGTATTTTAAGTATATTTATAAATAAATAGGAGGCCCGATGGCCGTGAGTAGTAAGGCGTGTACACTCCGTGCCTACGTGGCAGGTTCAATTCTCACTAGAGGTGACGGATTTTCTTTGAAAAAAAGAAAAGGGATCAGCCCTATCCAGACTAGAACTGGGCGGTACCTACAGGTAACCCGTCCTAAAATTTTTAGTCAATTATAAATGGGCGTTAAAATTTAAATAAATTTATATGTAAATATAAAACTCTTTAGGGGAAATAGTTTCGGAGTTATGAGCGAAATAAGTACACAATTTTTTTATATTTAAAAATAAATGTGTTAAAAAATATATGGGAATTTGATTTACGATACTTCAATTACAATTGTTTTTATTTATTCCTTTATTTATTTATTTAATTATACTGCCTCTACCCTAATGGGTCATTGGCAGTGCGGTCAGTTCAAAGTCAAATGTCTTTGTAAATGTTGATTTTTTATTAAACGTGAGGAGTTTTCGAATTGTCTGTTCGTCGTCTTGTAAAATGTCTTGCAGTGTCTCGGGTATCTTGAGTGTTAATCTGATGTGGTTGTATTTGTGGCAGTGTATTAGTATATGTTCTACAGTATTTTGTGAGTAAAAACACACAAAACACTTGAAACGAACAAGACGATTACTATTGTTATTTGAATTGTCCCGAAGACATTCCCGATAAATTTATCTTGCCACCTCTCAACATTCAACTTAAAAAAGTTACACCCTGGACAGTGTGGGGTGGGGGAAAAGCCCAATTGGTTATCTGCCTCCAACACTAATTGGCTTCATTTTTAAATTTCATGAATTCTTGCGTAAAATGATAAAGGATTCCTTCTATTTTAATAGGCCAAATATGTCACAAAAGCATTTATCTTCTCATTAATGTTAGAGTTAGTCTCTGTTCTTCTAGAAGTTTGCAGACATATGTGGTCAGGGGTATGTTTTTAGCGCGGTTCCTCCCTCCCCAATAGGGAGGAACCCCGCTTATAGGGTTGATACAATGAAACAATCCGGAAGTGCCGACTAGAAAATTTCGCGTTTCAGAACCCCTAGAGACCGAAAATAACGGTGGTTCAAATTTGTATATATATATATATATATATATATATATATATATATATGTATGTATTTATATATATATATATATATATATATATATATATATTTGTCTGTTCGCTCTCTAGATAGAAGACGAATGGTCCGATTTTGATGAAATTTGGTACAAAAATCCTTCGTCCAATTTGAAAGGTCAAGTTCGTTAACCAGCAAAATCCGCCTACTGGAAGATGGCGTTTGGGGCGAAATTCGCGCAAAAAAAAATCGTAACGCTTACGTTTTTGAGTTCATAAGCTTCTAAGTACTCGTTTTATATGATTCCTGGGCTAGGAAAACGAATGAAACCATTTTCAAGGCGATAGCTTTAACCGTTTTCGAGAAAATTGGAAAAATAGTTTTTGAATACCGTTTTTGGTTTGGGTACTTAGAATTACGGGATTCAGTTGAAACATTATCTGCATGTTCTACTTTCATTAAAACTAATATGTTGAAAGTTTTGTTACGTTTGGAGTTAAGGAAGGGTTAGAATAAAATATTTTATGAACAGACATGAAAAGTTTTGGGAACTTCGTATACTTTCATTAATATCTCGAACACGGTTGGGAAATCGTGGTAAGTGGATAGAAACTATTTGAAAGCTTACTAAATTCTCTACAAAAAGGATTCTAAAACTATTTTTGATTAGGTTATGCCAATCGGAGAAATAAGTGCTTAAAACTTCAAATACGTCTGTTTTGTTCTTATGAACGGGTTTTTATCGTTCTTTTTGTAAATTTTGTCTCTTTCCCTTCGTTCTTTATTGCTTTTTATTTTTGTAATTTCTTATGTTGGGAAAATTTTGTGTGTAAAACAGGATATGAAAAATGAGACCAATTTTCTGTTGCTAGAAATAATGTAAATTTTGGGAACTTTCATTTATATCTCGAAAACGGTTGAAAATCTTGGTAAAAGGAAGAATACCATTAGAAAGCTTATTAAATGTTCTACATAAAAGGTTCTAATGAAAGTTTTGATTAGGCGATGACAATCGGAGAAATAAGAGCTTAAATCTTTAAAGTAATTGATTTCGCTTATTCGAACTGTTCTTTTTGTCTGTTTTTTATTCCTTGTTATTTTTAATTGCTTATAGTTGGATAATGTATTCGAAAATAAAACAGGTTAAGTAAAATAACAAAAACAATTTATTGTTAGAAATATAGAGTTCCAAGATTCCAAGACCTTGTAACTAGCGGGACCGTTTCTAGTGTTGCCGCCCTTCCAGGTAAGATTGTAAATCCTACCTTTCAAGACTGGTGGAACCAAAATAATAACTGTCGGGGTTCGGTCACTGCTTCTTAATAAAACTACATTTTATCGTAAAAATGGTTTTATTGTGCCGACGTTTCGGCTTGAACTTCAAGCCTTCATCAGGGCTGTAAATACAAGTAGGACATATTTAACACTAATATATGCACATATCTATGTAAATATACCTAACATATATATATATATATATATATATATATATATTTATATATATGCATATACACATACACATATACACGCACACATATGTACATATATATGCCCACATACATACACATATGGGGTATGTATTATTAAGTAGCAGTGACCGAACCCGGACAATCCCTACCTTGCATCATCAACGGTCAACGATCTCCTCTCAACAAAATAATAACTGCTTCTATTTTAATCTTTCGAAATTAGACTAGGGATAAGAACGGAACCGCGCTAAGATGAGGCAGTTCCTGCGAGTCGGACTTTTTATTCCCATTGCTGTGTTTGTGTTTTGTAAAATAATTGAAGGGCTCAGTGACAAAGGCGACTATCCCACAATTAGAAATAACTGAGAAAATTGGACTTAAAGTTAAGAAGAATATGAAAACAATTAGTGTTGGTGACAAATGATTTTAATTGGTCCACTCAAAATCATTTCTGTCACCAAGACTATTTTTTTTCAGATTCTTTTTTCTCAGTTATTTCTAATTGTGGGATAGTCACCTTTGGCACTGAGCCCTTCAATTGATATCTGTATGTAGGTTAACTTTTGTTTAATCATACTTCTGTTAGGAGTCGAGGTAATTTTAATACTACACACTAGTTTCTACTAGAAGTCACAAGGTTTTAATCGCTGGTCGACCAATATCATCCAATGTCGTTGACCTTAAGTTAGAGTTATTAAATTTGTGACGGGATTTATTTGATTCTTATGCAAGTAATGCCGGGATGTCTAATTGAAAGCAAACGGTCGCTCTGCAAATAAACGGTAGTAGAAGCGGGGGGGGGGGGGGGAGTGAGGTTTGACAATCTTATTTGCAAATAAGGGAGGAAGGCAAGGGAAGTAATAATGATCAACCCGCCTTGAATCAACTGTATCTGTTGTGTATCTTCGATCCCAAGTCTCAATCAAGATGGCGTCTTAATATTTGTGTTTCGAGAGGGGGGGGGGAGAGGCTCGAACCCTTTCATTGAGCGCCCCCCCACGGTCTCCTTTGAACTTGTTTGGTTCCAGAGTCCAATGTAAATGTCTACTCTGTATCTGCTCGTTGGGTTTTGTGATGGAACATAAGCCGCCTCCGAATCCTACGTCTGTCAGAACACACTCATCTCAAAGTTTGTACCTTGTGACTTACAAACTCCCCCCCCCCCCCCCTCCCCACACCAACACCAATGCTAGCATTTTCCCTTCGTCAGCACAGTTTGTGAAAAGTTTCCTTTCCATTATACGCCACTCAATCCAGGCAATGTTTGACGTCCTCCTCTTAGATCACGTGCAACACTTTCTCGATTTTCCTCTAAAACCCCCAAGCCGTAAATACCAAACGAGGTTTGAATATTCCCTTCTTACATCTTAATTAATAGAAACAAATCCCTAATTCTGAAGACATTGGTGACGTTTAAATTTTCTAAGGTGTATGTAATCAACATTTCCCTGAATGCTGTTTATTCAAGAAGATAGACTAGAATAACACAATAAAATAGAATTGAATAAATAAATTAAGTTTAGAACTTCTAAAATTCTACATATATTCAAGTATTAAAATATAAAAAAATATTAACAAGAGCTGCGTGTGATCGTGATTACAATGTATCTGGTACAAAAAATAAAACATATATTTGTATTACTAGTTTATTTATTCATCCTTTATATACAATCTATTATATTATAATTTTTCTATAAAAGCTATAGGTAGTATTTTTTTAACACGCTAGGTCGAAGGGTACAAAGAAGTGATGGACGATTCTTGAATATGAATCGATCTTTTGAATCGATTCGAATCGGAACGAAGAGATCGATCAACAAAAAAGATCGATTCGAAAATTCGATCTTTTAGGCCAAGAAGATCAATCTGCGATATTGATCGATCTACGATATAGATCGATCCTCGATATTGGTCGATTCACAATTAGTTACAATTACCAACGAAATTCGTATTTTATTTCGATTCGAATCGATTCTCATTGGAGAATAGTACATCACTACTACGAATTGACCTAAATAAGTCAATATACTTGATAATATGAAAAATATATTTGTAACCTAATAGTAGAAAAATTTAAGACAATTTTTCATAAAAAATAATACAGAATGAAACTACTACTGTTACATCATGTTAAAATATATTATTACATATATATGCTTATCAAATGGGAAAAACATAGAATAAAATAATAATAATAATAGAGAAAAATGGTTATACAAATTACGAGCACAGTTTGAAACGGAAGGTATTGAGTCCTATTAGAATGTTATTGTTGTAGTGAAAGTCTGTTACTGGGCTGTTCTGTAAATTTCTTCTTCAAATAAAAAATAGAAATATGATTGAGTAACAAGAGGTGAGAGTAAGTATTTGAATATTTGAAATAAAAAAAATCACTTTATTTTACGGTATTCTAGATAGAGCGATTCTTTAAAAGATCGGCCCTTGAAGATCGACTTATTAAAGGATCGGCCTTTAGAGATCGATTCCTTAAAATGATCAGCCCTTGGAGATCGATTCTTTTAAAAGATCGATTCAGATCGCCCATGTCTAATACAAAGTGATAAGGATACTTCCTCACTTAAAATTCTTTATTTTGTGGGAAAACACGGGTTTTGTATTTAACGCTGGCAAGTATGTTGGCCCCCAAAAATAATAATTTAGATGTTTCAAAAGACGCAGGTTCGACAGAAGGCTCGTCCATCAGAAGGAGGTTACGGTATACACAATCAAGCGTAATAACTGGCCGATAGTAATTAAAAAGGAAATTTCCTGGTTAATTAGCTATCGTCATTTATTTTCACCTTACTCTTCATTTTTACCATGCTGTTTTAATCTTTTCCTCAGCCATTGAATTCAATTTTATAAGATTTTTCCCAATTCTGGCAATTAATCTGATAAACATTATATTGCGTATTTTTTGTAATTTTTTCTATTATGTGACTACAACTATTCTTTATGTTGTTAAACGTCCAAGATATGAAAAATCTTATGTAGGTGAATCCGGAAAATTTCCAAGGAAAAGGTTAAAACAGCATGCTAAAAATTAAGATCAAGGTGGCACTAATCTGCACTTGTTGATCACACAATAACAAATGATCACAAATTTGACCTAAGTAATTCTAATGTACTTGACAAAGAAAATAATAGGAACATACGGAAAATAAAAAGAAAATCACATATATTATAAAAAATGAAAAAAAAACAGTGTTTAATAAAAAGAAAGACATAAAGCTTTTACGAGGCATATTTTTTAATTTAGTGGTGGGAAAAAATAAAAATCTGAAATTAAATTAAAATAACAAGGCGTAGATGATCGGGGTTCGGTCATTTGTTAAATAATACAACATTTTATAATTAAAATGTGTCATATTTAGAAAATGTAGTTTTGTAGTAGGTCGACTATCTCTTCACTATTAAATAAAAATAAAATTGACAAATAGGTGGCTGTAGAATTTACATTTAGGGACTGTACTTCATCTGAAAAAAAACACAGTATTACGGTTTTTAAAATTAATAAAGCTTTAGATCGGATCTGATTTTTATTCGCTTATTTTTAATTATTAATTTTAAAATCGATAGAACATTCTAGATGGTCTAATGCTTATGTAGGTTTTTTTTTTTAAAACGTGAAAAATGAAAACAAATTAGTTAGGTCGTTCTCTTGTAACAAAGACGTAAGTTATTAGTTAACTGCTCCGATTGAATGAAAAATGTTTTGTAACATGTTATTAATTGGGTTTTATTGATTAGAAAGCACTTTGTAATGAATTTGCACACACACATACACTCACAGAAGTGTTAAAGTAAGACTTTCACATCCTTAAGAAAAAATGTAGTCATTAAATTTGCTCCAATTCATTTGATCGTTAAAAATAAATCTTTTGAAAAGTTTTACATTAAAGAATATCCAACCACGTTTTACCGCCTAATTAATTTTCTAGAAACACGAGCGGAATGCAGCTAGCTGTTCTGCTTGAATGGCTCTTTTACAAATTAGATTCAAATATTTATTATCGTTTTTATGTTTATCGCGGCAATTAACGACGAGCGGTCTACTGGTTACCACCCTTTCTGAACATCAATCTTGATGTTGTGATCTCTTTCTACGAGTTGATGGTCAAAAGTGGTCAAAATCTATTTATGTACTTAAAGTTCTCAATAAACCATAATCCGACCTAATTGGACTTACGGACTTGAAATCTGGGGAACAACTAAAACTTCTAACATACAGAGAATACAGGCATTCCAATCCAAAGTCCTTCGCAAAATAGTCAATGCTCCTTTTTACGTTTCCAATAAAACTCTTCACAATTATCTAAACATCCATTTCGTTCAAGAACTGGCAAAATCCCGCTTCCTAACCTTTCATTCCAAATTGTCCTTCCATCCCAATCCCAGAGCACAAACACTTTCCTCCCAAACACACCCACAAAACCCGCCTAGAAGGCTCAAGAGACATTGGCCTCGAGACCAGCTAAATGACTAGTGGAGAAAAAATGTATTCCAAACTAGGAAGTACCAATATTGATTGGCTCCTTCCATAAGTGTTATTATCATTATTATTTGTTATTATTATTATTATTTTTTTTTCGTCTTTACTTATTTATTATTTAGTTATTTTCATTTATTTTATTATGATTACCATTTATTCATATATTTACATTTAAATTATTTTGTTATTTCTTTTTTATTTTATTTTATTTATTTATTTTTATTTTTTTTTTACTTTGTTGTCAGTTGTATTAATCAATTTTTGTATATATGATTAATAATATTTTTGAGCAAACTTAACCAATGTACTTAAAAATGTACAGATTTTAAATAAACGTATTATTTAAACAAAAAAAAAAAAAGTTCTTAATAAATTATTATTTAATACTTACACAGAGTATTTAGTGTATGAAGAAAGAGTATTAGTAATTATAGAAGTTAATGAGTAAGAGCGATCAGGACGACTGACAAAGAATTGAAGAATATCTAGTACATATGTGGAGAAAGGGTATTGGTAATTATATGAGTAAGAGAGGTCAAAAAGATGAACCAATCATTGAAGAATATCTAGTATGTGGAGAAAGATCATTACTAACTAAAGAAGTATATGAGTTAGGGCGATCAGAGGAATCAGGAGAAATTTTAGGAGTATCTAGAATGTGGAGAGAGGGATTTAGTAATTACAGACGTATATGAGTAAGAGCGATCAGTGGAGAATTAAGAATATCTAATATATGCAGAAAGTTTATTATTAATTAAAGAAGTATATGAGTAATAGAGATCAGTAGAGAATCGAGAAAACCCGGTGTGTGGTGAAAGAGTTTTAGTAATTACAGACGCATATGAGTAAGAGCGATCAGTAGAGAATGGAGCTTAAGGGCTAAACATTATTTACAGCATTGCTATTTACACTACAGTTAAAAATTTACATAACATATCACTAAAACTACTAACATTATTTAATTATTTATCAGGTCATGGAGGACTTAAATTAAATGAGGAATAATAATTAAATAATTGATATTACGTAAAAAAATAATTAAAAGGTCATTAATTGGGTACAGATGATAATTATTATTACGTCATCGAGATAATATTTCTAATGGTTTCCGACTAAATGTTTTTCTGGAATCAAATTTTCAGGTGTGCGTTTTTAAATAGTACTAGCTGTTACCCGGCGTGCCATGCTACACCTACTTTCTGCTTATAGAAAATCCTAAATAAATTAGAAACCAAATAAGTATTATTAAAATCTAATAACACGAATCTGTAACTGTTTCGAACCCGTGACCTCCCAACTGTGAGTCCTAGACGACTTTGACCTAACCTATAACCCCCCCCCCCCCCGTATCAAGACACATGTATGCCAAGTTTGGTAAAAATCGGTCTAACGGTGTGGATTTTTATTAAAAAAAAACATACAGACAGCAGCTGGTAGACGTTTTTGATCTGGCCTATAACAATCCCATGAAGACCAACCTGTGTGCCCAGTTTGATCAAAATCTGTTAAACGGTGTGGATTTTTATAGGGAACAAACATACAGACAGACAGCTGGTAGAGGTTTTTGACCTAGCTTACGGCACTCTCCAGTTTAGGATCTACCTGTGTACTGAGTTTAGTCAAAATCGGACGAACGGTGTGGATTTGTATAAGGGACAAACATACAGGCAGACAGCTGGTAGACGTTTTCGACTTAGCCTACGACACTCCCCAGATTATGATCTACATGTGTACCGAGTTTAGTCAAAATCGGACGAACGGTCTGGATTTCTATAAGGGACAAACATACAGACAGACAGTTATAAGACGTTTTTGACTTAGCCTACGACACTCCCCAGATGAAGATCTACATGTGTACCGAGTTTAGTCAAAATCGGACGAACGGTGTGGAGACGGTACCGAGTTTATTCAAAATCGGACGAACGGGGTGGATTTGTATAAGGGACAAACATTCAGACAGACAGCTGGTAGATTTTCTTGACCTAGCCTAGGAGATTTCCCGTATCAAGACCTACCTGTGTGCCAAGTTTGGTCAAAATCGGTCAAACGGTGTAGATTTGTATAAAGAACAAACAAACAAACAGAAAAACAGACAGACACGTGATTTTTATATATATAGATTATTCAGATTCTGTGATACATGTTTATTTGTTTTAAATAATTGGACTATAGAGTGTATGTATGGACTACCCTCTGTAAGTTCTTGTAGGTCATGTGGAATGTTCAGTTTGTCACGTCTTTCACATTTAGTGAGTATATGTTTAATTGTCAATGGTATGTTACAATGTCTGCATATCGGTTTGTATTTTTTCTCCATGAGGTAATAATGTGTGCAATGAGTGTCCAATGCAAAGGCTGGTCTTTTCTTGTCAAGGTGTATTGTTCGTTACTCTAAGCTTTTACTTTGTTCTTAATTTGTGATGTCTTTTTTTTTTTTTTTTTTTTTTTTTTTTTTTTTTTAAGCCAATAATCATGCAATGTTATGTTTTCAATTTCTTCGGTCTTTTTACTAGTTGCATATTTTGCATGTTTGTCTACTGATGCACTTATTCCGATATCCTTCATAATAGTGTCAGTGTGTGATTGCTGAGTCTGTGTAATTGTTCGTATATCTGTTTAATTATTGGATGGCTAGTGTAAATATTATCGAGGGAGCGTAAAGAACTCAGTGAGTCGGTACGTAGGAATATATTTGTGTTTTCAGTGTTATGTAGTTTTGTAAGGGCTAAGTGTATGGCGTGTAATTCGTAGGTACTTGTGTTGTGAGGTAATTTGATTGAATGTGTTTGGTTCTCGTTAATGGCTTCTGCTGCAGTTCCATATGGTGTCTTGGATCCGTCTGTGTAGATGTGGAAATGATTGTGTTTGTCTGCCAAAAGAAAGGTAAATATGGTTTTGTAAATTTTATTGGACAGTGGATGAGTTTTTTTTTTTAATTTTGCTAGTGTTAAGTCAATTTTGTAGTTGTTTACGCTTCAAGGAGGGAATGTTAACAGTGTCTAAAAAAAAAACAGTGTCTTAGTAGAGTGTTAGTTATTAAAGAAGTATATGAGTAAGAGACAATCAGTAGAGAATGTAGAGTATCTAGTATGTGTAAAATGAGTAGTAGTAATTAAAGAAGTATATGAGTAAGAGCGATCAGTAGAGAATGGAGAGTATCTAGTATGTCTAGAAAGAGTATTAGTAATTAAAGAAGTATATGAGTAAGAGCGATCAGTAGAGAATGTAGAGTACCTAGTATGTCTAGAAAGAGTATTAGTAATTAAAGAAGTATATGAGTAAGAGCGATCAGTAGAGTATCTAGTATGTCTAGAAAGAGTATCAGTAATTATAGAAGTATATGAGTAAGAGCGATCAGTAGAGAATGGAGAGTATCTAGTACGTAAAGAAAGAGTATTAGTAATTAAAGAAGTATATGAGTATGAGCGATCAGTAGAGTATCTAGTATGTCTAGAAAGAGTATCAGTAATTATAGAAGTATATGAGTAAGAGCGATCAGTAGAGAATGGAGAGTATCTAGTACGTAAAGAAAGAGTATTAGTAATTAAAGAAGTATATGTGTAAGACCGATCAATAGAGAATGTAGAGTATCTAGTATGTCTAGAAAGAGTATTAGTAATTAAAGAAGTATATGAGTAAGAGCGATCAGTAGAGAATGGAGAGTATCTAGTATGTGTAAAATGAGTAGTAGTAATTAAAGAAGTATATGAGTAAGACCGATCAGTAGAGAATGGAGAGTATCTAGTATGTCTAGAAAGAGTATTAGTAATTAAAGAAGTATATGAGTAAGAGCGATCAGTAGAGAATGTAGAGTACCTAGTATGTCTAGAAAGAGTATTAGTAATTAAAGAAGTATATGAGTAAGAGCGATCAGTAGAGTATCTAGTATGTCTAGAAAGAGTATCAGTAATTATAGAAGTATATGAGTAAGAGCGATCAGTAGAGAATGGAGAGTATCTAGTACGTAAAGAAAGAGTATTAGTAATTAAAGAAGTATATGTGTAAGACCGATCAATAGAGAATGTAGAGTATCTAGTATGTCTAGAAAGAGTATTAGTAATTAAAGAAGTATATGAGTAAGAGCGATCAGTAGAGAATGGAGAGTATCTAGTATGTGGAGGAGGAGTATCTGTAATTAAAGAAGTATATGAGTAAGAGCGATCAGTAGAGTATCTAGTATGTCTAGAAAGAGTATTAGTAATTAAGAAGTACACGAGTAAGAGCGATCAGGAGGATCGGCAGAGAGTTGAAGGAGAGGGGGGGGGGGGGGGGGGGGGGGGTGCGGAAGGGGGGGGGGGTGTAGAACTTTAGGGAAGCTCTTCTCATTGCTTTAATGGGAAGAGCCTTGTTACTTATGCCTGGTTTAGAGTAAAGCCTCACTGGAGCCCATTCAGAAAGCCGTAACGCATAATTAAGATGTTTTTCTATAGACATTCTCAGTCCCTCTCCCCGACCCCCACTCTCCCACCCCTATTAATCATTTTAAAATTCCCACATCCTCCTTTTACTTTTATGCTCTCCGGCCCCAACGCAAAAATATAATGAAAACTTTTTCGCTCTGCTGTCCGTAAAGCTTTTCTTTCATCTCGATTTTTTTTTTTTTTTTTTGTTACAGACAAAAATTAAGGGGGGAATCGAAAGTTTTAGGTGTATACATTTGATGAGTTAATTAATTAAATAAAACTTCCAGTTTATTTCTTATTTTTTATTTATTTACTCCTTTGAATAGATGTTAAGTCCGTAATATACATTTTCTTTCTTAACCCTTTGGCTTCCACGTGTTCCTACTCTTAATTTCCTAATGAATATTGATTATGCCCTCATTTTCTTCAATCCCTTTTCGTTAATACTCCGAATAACTTTCTCGTGTATTTAATTTACAAAAAATACTTCAGTAAATAGTACTTTTAAAAATCATGGATTCGAATATTAATCATACATTCGTCTTGGTCTGGGTATTAATTATTTTTATTTTTCTTAAGGCTACTTCGCTACGGGTTAAAACTTTTAATGCTAAGATCTCTGTAGAGACTAATAATCTTTGGTGGCCGGTGGGGATCGAACCCACCATCTCCCGCTTATGAATCTAGCGCGCTAGCCACTAGACCACGGGAGACCCCTTGTATTATTATTATTACGGAATAAATACATGTTGGACTGCACGGGACGGAATAAAAGTAAGCAGATTTATTTATTTTTCGTCAATAAAACACAGTAATTTCCTGTAAGTTTTCTTTCTAACATATAGGAGATTCAAAAAGAGGGACGAAAATTGAGCCTTGTGTTTTTGTTATTATTCGTTGAAACTCTTCGCAGAGTAAGAACTTTACGTATGATATAATTTTAAATAGATGATAGAGCATTAAATAAGATAAAATGTTACATGGATGATAGAGATTTGCATATAATGGAATATTACACAGATAGATAATAGAGCTTTACATGTGATAGCATATTAAATAGATACATGATAGAGCTTGACATATGGTAGAATATTTCATAGATAGATAATAGAGCTTTACATGTGATAGAATATTAAATAGATAGATGATAGAGCTTGACATATGATAGAATATTTCATAGATAGATAATAGAGCTTTACATATGATAGAATATTTCATAGATAGATGATATCGTAGAAGGTAGAAAAATAATGTCTCTCCACTGTTTTTCAAAGTATTTATTAGCAAAAGCTTTTCGAGAACATGGTTCTCATCGTCAGTGCATCTATTATTCCACCGGTAGTACTGCTAACAGCCTCTCCGAACAGGTGTGAGGTAATGTGTTACCTCACACCTGTTCGGAGAGGCTGTTAGCAGTACTACCGGTGGAATAATAGATGCACTGACGATGAGAACCATGTTCTCGAAAAGCTTTTGCTAATAAATACTTTGAAAAACAGTGGAGAGACATTATTTTTCTACCTTCTACGAAATCGAGAAATCCACAAATAACGCTGCATACATCACAGAGATAGATGATATAGTTTGCATATGATAGAATATTACATATATAGATTTTTAGAGCATTACATATGATAGAATATTACATAGATAGATGATAAAGTTTTGAATATGACATATATTTATATACATATACTAGCTGTTACCCAGTGTGCCATTCTACACCTACTTTCTGTCTATGACTCTCCCCTTATCAAGATCTACTTGATACCTAGTTGTCTATACCCAGTTACGAAAATCGGTCAAACGATGTGATTTTGTTTTAGTTCATAATGATACCGGCAGAGGCCAGCACAACAGAACTTCATCTAACAGCCGACAGAGGCCAGTAGTAGTCGATTCAAAATGGCCGTCACAATCTGAATGGTCAGAGTAGCCAATTTTTCTTTAACAACACTTTTGACCTTTTGACCAAATTTTGAAATTTGACTATTTTGACCTAGCCTAGGAGATTTCTCGTACCAAGACCTATCTGTGTGCCAAGTTTTGCCAATATCGGTCAAACGGTGTAGATTTGTATAAGGAACAAACAAACAAATAAATAAACAGACAGACACGTGATTCATATATATATATATATATATATATATATATATATATATATATATATATATATATAGAGGAAGGTGTTGTTCTTTTGACCACTGAAAAATTTAATTTTTTTGTAGCTTGAATGTTAAGGCTAAATTGAACTTTTTTATTTGATTGTAATTAGTATTCTATTGTTTATGATATTTAACTTTTCAAGGTTCTAGTTTTGCAATTAATATTTTTTATTAATTTAAAAAATAATATTAGTACTATCGTCAAAGGTACAACGTATAGTTTTACCTTTGAACATGGGTTGTTATAACTCTGACCACTTAAAAACAACACAGCAGTGCAGAAAAAAAATGTATTCACCAAAATTGTAAATGATTGTTAGTTTAATGTATACGGGGCAAGGATGTAAGCATAAGAAAAAAACAATTATTGATAGTATGTTATGCAGCTTTAAAAATTCACTCCAAATGACAAATGTTTTAACTGTCAAGCAGATCCACTAGCAATAGTAGGGCGCCAACGGCCATAGCCACGTTGAATACACCGGTTCTCGTAGATCACCGAAGTTAAGCAACGTCGGGCTTGGTCAGTACCTGAATGGGTGACCGGCCAGGTGCTGTTGGCATTATAAAAGGGTGGCAACCTATAGATAGCCCGGCGCTAATGGCCAAGTTGTAGATGCGCCGTAAAAAAAAAAAAAAAAAAAAAAAAAAAAAAAAAAAAAAAAAAAAAAAAAAAAAAAAAAAATAGTAGGGCATGGAAGCTCAGCCACAATGTCTTCAATGTCAATATCATACAAATTTTGTAACCTTGTCACTTAAAGTTTATTTTTGTTTTTTTTCAAATATTGCTTCTTAAACATTGGATATTTAATACCACAGATCTCTGTGACAAAATATGTAATAGTGTTTTTACTTGTAATTTTAACATGAATAAAATTTCCTGTTTCAAATTGTTACTTGTCTTTTAATTCGCGACATTTATCAGAGAGATACACTGTCCAGAAGAAATTTTGGTGTCAGTATCAGATTCTGAACTGGTGGTCCGTTTCATTTTTGTTTTTTCATAGAGGTTTATATATATATATATATATATATATATATATATATATATATATATATATATAATAATAATAATAATAAATTAAAAGTTTTTTTTTAAAATCTAACAGGGACAATCACCAGCCTTGGCTGGTCTCGTACAATACATGTATATATATATATATATATATATATATATATATATATATATATATATATATATATATACATGTATTGTACGAGACCAGCCAAGGCTGGTGATTGTCCCTGTTAGATTTAAAAAAAAAAAACTTTTAATTTATTTTTTGTTTGTTTTTTACTATGATATTCAATGACTACTGAAGAAATGTTTGTCTGTGATGAGATGCCATGTTTAAAACTAGTCGACATGAATAAAATGGTTTAAATGATGTTTTTAATCAATTTTGTGACCTGTAAGGTCTTTATTAAAAGAAGAGAAAAAATACATGTGGAAGAGGTCAATTTACGAGAGAATATATATATACATATATATATATATATATATATATATATATATATATATTTATATACACACATATATATATATATATAAATATATATATATATATATATATATATATATATATATATATATATATATATATATATCGTATATTAGAATAAGCTAAGTTCGTTCTTTAACTAATTATTTGTTAAAATTTCTAAGCTTTTAAATGCAAAACAATTTGAATTATTTGACTATTGTTATATTGTGTTTATAAGAGGACTATTCAGTTCGTAGTAAGACATTAAATAATGTAGGGAAAAGGTAATAAACAGATTTTCGAATTATATTATGGGAGAACTTTTGGATTATTGTGGATCAATATGGCGGATGGAAAATATAACCGATTTAAAAGAGCCTAAAGGGGCTTCGGCCGGAATGGCCTGCATATTGTCGGGCTGGCCCCCTCCCTAAAAGGCAAATGGAATATAATCCAACTTGGATAACGAAATTGTTTCGATTATTGGACGATAACTGTAGGCTGGCTCTCAGGATATTGCTCTGTTAGCCTAACTCGTTATCAGTCATAATTAGATTTTCTTCTGTCAATCGGAAAGGAAAAAACTCTACTGTGTGTAAAACGTTTCTTTAATGGGGCTTCATCTCCATTTTGACAATTTGCTCCCGTGTATCGGCAGTTTCTCATGGTCAGCCAGTTTTAGGCTTCCCTGAAGCGATCAGATTTCCTCTCCCTCTCTTTATACTCATATATATATAAAAAAAAAGTCCACCTCGCGGGAACTGCATCATTTTAGCGCGGTTCCGTTCTCCCACCTAGTGTCATAAAGAAATCTTGAAATAGAAACAGTTATTATTTTGGTTAGACCTTTCTTGAAATACTTTTATGACCCAGATACGTGACAGATGGCAACGGAATTACCTGGAAATATCACTCCTCGGCCTTCACGCTGTAGGCAAACACTATTACCAAAAAGTTTCTCGTTTACTTCTTTAGAATATTACTATTTTTGAGGATATATACAATTTAAAACAAAAAAAGAAATTCGTTTAGAACCTTCTGCTCAAATTCAGGAATATAAATATGCTTTAGGTCCACCCGACAAACCTAAGTTATATACTGTATGACATACAGTCTTCTTTTTCGTACATGACCACTGTGCATCCGCGAACGCCAGCGGAAACCTTTTTGTTAATTTTGTTTTCAGTTTAGTCACCTCTAAAGCATATTTATGCTAAAAAAAAAATACCAATTAAAAAGTGAGTTAAACCCCGTCCAAAAGAACAAAACAAACACATTTGAAGTTTTAAGGATTTATTCCTCTGATTGACATAAAAATAAATCCTTCAGAACCTTTTAGCGCAGTTCCTCCCTCCCTCCATAGGGAGGAACTACGCTTATAAGGTTGACGTCATGACGCAATCCGGAAGTGCCGACTAGAAAATTTTGCGTTTCAGAACCCCAAGAGAACGAGAATAAAGGTGGTTCAAATTTGTATCAAAAAACCGTAGGAAATGAACAGTATGTTTTTGAGGTCCCTTAGTCCGAATCCGTAGTTTTTTTTACGGCTTTTCCTAGATGTAATTTGAAGGTCAACTAGAGAAACAATCCGAATAATTCATAAAAATATTAATTTTTTGGGAGGCAGTGCAAGTCAAACTTACTACAACTTCGGACTCAGGGACCTCAAAAACATACGCATGAATTTTTTCAGATGTTTTCTACGTTTTTTTTTCACTATTGACCTTAAAATGACATCTAGCGATATGCGTATAAAAAAAAAAAAAAAAAAAAAAAAAATCAGTCCCGTAACAGGCCACGAGGGACCTGAGGGGCAGATACTATAGAGGTATCTGATTCATGACCGTACGGCTCACTAGGGAGATAGTGTGGCCAGTACTATGCTCCGGCCGCCTGATTTTCCCCTTGGCCGCTTCGACTGCTAGAGTCATTAGCACCCAAGGTACCCATTATTTTTTTTTTTTAATTAGGGTGCGTCGACTGCTATGGTCAATGGCACCAGGTACCCATTATTAAATTAATTAAAGGTTGGGTCTGCCTAGGGACGGTCAGGGAGGCCGAATTCAACCCATGAACGAAGACACTAGAAGAAAAAATCTTTAGTGCTTGCTCGGGATTTGAACTCAGGCCTCCAGGTTATTAGTCCAGTGCTCTACCACTGAGCTAACCTCGCCCCCAGCGATATGCGTAAAGGGGAAAAAAACTACGGATTTGGACTCAGAGACCTTTTACACATACACATGCATTTTTTTTAGATTTTTTCTCTATTTGACTTCCAAATGACCTTGAATCTGAAGTGATAAAGGTCAACCAACCCGCTCATCGACCCCAAAACCCTATAATGACCATACAACTCCGAGTGTTTTATTTAGATCCAATGTTAACCTGTTTAATCGAGCTAAGCGCAGAAAGGATCGCCTTATGCGCCTTATGGAATCCACTTAGATTTGAAACGTAAGGTGAAACTAAGGACATGAGAAAAACGCACAATGTTGGGCATAGCTATAGAATCTTTTCTATCTGAGAAGGGGATGATACAGTGGTGGGGTCAACGATTTTGCCCTTTTTTCTGGTGATGAAGGTTGGGCATAGCTATAGAATCTTTTTTATCTGAGAAGGGGATGATACAGTGGTGGGGTCAACGATTTTGCCCTTTTTTTCTGGTGATGAAGGTTGGGCATAGCTGTAGAATCTTTTCTACGAATTAACATCAGTTGAGGACTTATACGTCTGTCTCAGCCTAAAAAGCACTAATTGCTCCTTAAAGCAGGCTACACACGATTCAGGCAGGCCTGTCAGTTAGACCTGAACAGTCCGCTTGAAAGCCGGTCGCCTGAACGTGTATATATTCCGGGCGCTTGAACAGTCTTAACTGGCTGACCTGCCGGAACTTATACACGTTCGGGCGACCAGCTTTCATGCCTCACTGACAGGCCTGCCTGACCGTGTGTAGCCTGCTAAAAGAAATCATATGCAGGTTGTAATCGAAGAGGATGAGAAAAGCGCAGTAGTGCGGACATAGCTATAGAATCACTCCTATTATATAAGACTCGCTGAGGATTTATACGTCGAGGAGAGCATAGAATGGATTTTTTTTAGGGCTGTAAGTATGGAAGAGGGGAATAAAAGGGAAGAAGGGAGGACCGTAAGGTAGACAATGGAGAGATTCCGAAGTGACAAGAAGAGTACAGAGGTAGTATGGCTATTGTTGGCCATGTTAAATGGACGTCATTACACGGGGTAGTGGGGATAAACAAAGGTAGCCGACGGGGTGCGGTCGCCAGATTTACAACACTAACATACCTTACCCGTCTTAACCCTTACTCTTTTTACACACCTTCTCTTTTTCTTGAATAAATGCTGTACCAATATTAGCTCGCCTGACAACATAATAGCTACCGGGCGCCTCTACCACCGACAAAGGCTCCGATCCACTCTGAAATTACATTGTTTCCCTTCATTAGCATCCCTTATTGCTTGGCTTCAGCCATTTTCACTTTATTCATACCGTGAAAACATTGTACTATTTATTTTTTCATAGTTTTATTAGGATAAATAACATAATAACTCCAAAAGATACCAAATATATATAATCGTAAGGACTGTATATATTTATATATATATATATATATATATATATATATATATATATTTCTAGGTAGTTGGTAACAGCTTATTCAGTCTTCAATAGTTTTGTATTTTATATTACATTTTTTTTTTTTTTTTTTACAAATACAAAACTATTGAAGACTTAATAAGCTGTTACCAACTACCTAGAACATCTTAGTTTTCAACTTAGGATCTACAACATATAATATATATATATATATATATATATATATATATAGAGAGAGAGAGAGAGAGAGAGAGAGAGAGGTCTAAGTAGCCAAACTTCAGGAGGTTTATTCTAGACATCATTTCCAACAAAAAAGTTCATTTATAGTGTGGTTCGATTCCGAATGGAAAAAGAGCTGTATCCAATTTTATTTTTTTTTAAAGGAATACATATTTTGTTTTGAATAAGAAAGGATTGCTCAAAAACCGTTGAAGATGACTAAATTGTAAGTGTGCCACCATAAAATAGACAAAACTATAGCGTTTGGCTAGCTCTAGGAAGGGAAGGTTTTCCGTCACTCATTCCTCTTGGAGGCCGGATTAGAGAGAGTGACGGATAAGAGAACGCCGGATAAGGAAGAGTCTCCTTTATATACATATATATATATATATATATATATATATATATATATATATATATATATATATAAATATATACATATATATATATATATATAAATATACACTTTTACTTATATACATCCAAATTTACAAATGGAATTATACATATACATCAGTTATACAGTTTATTATACATGTAATTATACAAAAATACAGCATTACAATAATTCATTCAATTTATACATTTTTTTTCAAATATTTTTACCAATTTTAGACAGTGACAAGTTAAGGGTATTTAGACTTAAAACGTTAGTTTGTTGTAATGCAATAAACGAGTAGGTTTGTGTTTAATTCGGATTTTCTCTTACGTTAGTTAGCTGGATGGATGGATGGATTGGGTGTTTAAGGGCAGAAAACGTCTAGGTCCTCACCGCCCTGAGTCAGTTTAGTATAGTAAGAATGTATAGTTATTAATATTTTAATAGTTTTTATAGTTAACTATTATTTTTATTCTCAAACGGCATAAATAACAACATCTCTCTATTATCACACACACATACATGTGTATATATATATATATATATATATATATATATATATATATATACATATATAAAATATGTATACAGGGTGTAACGTAAGTGGTGACGAATACTTAAGGAGGTGATAGTAGACACCAAATGGAGCACAAATGGTCCTTTGGGCTGAGGGTCGATTCCCAACAGGGAGGGAGGAAATTCAATACCATCCCAATTAGATGGTATTTCTTAAATTAATTACTCATTTTCACTTACCTAAAAGTTCATAACTGACGAGCTGTGACCAGATGGGATCGGGTCGGGCCGGGATCAATGTAGGCACTCACGTTGGCCGTTGTCGTTCAAACGAAATCGGATTGGATCGGATCGGGAGATATACGGGTCAAATGTAGGTGCAGCCTTAGCTCTCAAGGCCACCAAACAACACTTATATTACAAATAGAGCACAATACTTAATACACGGGTATAGTTTTTTAAATTATTGTTGACAACACAACATAACCTGAACCTTTTTCTTAGCATACAACATTGGACTTTGTCAGTGTCAACTGAACAATGTATACCATTCTGGCGACCAACTGATTAAGTCCAATGGTTCAATTAGTTATTAAGAAAATGATCAGATATAAAGGAAGGAAATGAAACAGTAAATTAACTGGGACTGCAAAGTGGTAGGACATAAGTTACAATAAAAAATGGAAGTCTAGTCTTCAAATGTTTCCACTCTGATCTGCATCATTTCTAACCAATTAACGTTTTCATTATGTTAGTTTTCCAATTGAAAATCTCGAGTTGAATATATCAGTTTTTAAAAAATCGTTATGGCTAATTTCTGTCCAAACAATTTTTTTGGAATCCTTAATAATGTGTACCACTCTCAAGAGAATATATATTTTTAGTATTTTTATTTATTTTTTTCAATAATACCAAGGTTAGGAGCAAATCAATATTCGAAATTTTCATTCCAGGATTCAAAAAAACTTTAATTAAACAAAGCACTGTCCTATTATGTAATGTACTGGATTAATAAAAGACCCTTCTTTGTTCACCTGAATAGACCTAATACCAATAATCATAATACAATTGGAATTAATTACTTTGTTAACGTGAAAATGTTTCATTTCCTTCTGAGTGACTTATTGGAATTCAAATTGTTAAGTTTTAATGATTTAATCGACAGCAAGAAATGCTTTTCTTGGATAGCTACTGATCTGTAGAAACTAAACGTTCCGCAAATGTGGACTTAGTGAAAGCGTCAAATATGAACGATTCATATATTAATTAATGTACAACAAAATACAATTAATAAATAAAAATGATATTCAAATTTATTCACTTAGGTATAAATTTTAGTCGTGTTCTGTAAAATATTTTTGTATCTAATGGAAAGAAATTCTCATTTAAATTATTACCGTTATGTAAACTATTGATCTGGTGAGGTTTACAAAACACAAATTAAACGAAGGAACTTTTATTAAACGGAGCTCTTACAACTCGTTTGGATCGCTGGATCTTCGAAACCATTTTTCAATTATTCATTTATGGCCGCAGCATAGATAGCAAAATTCCTCTAGGGTTTTTCTAAAATGGTTTTTAAATGGCTTGATGGCCAGCTGACAAATAATACGGTTTTAATTTCTTCATATCGCAGGGCACCAGATGGCCCCGAGCTCAAATCAGTGGCCCCTCCACCGGGGGGGAGGAATTGAATTCATATTTCTCAGTTTGTTTTTTTTTTCGTTAGGCAATAGTAATTATATCAGTCACATTTATTTATAAAAATATTGATAGCAGTCAAAATGTAAATATTAATAGCAGTCCTGCAGAGCTGTGTAATCCATGCGTATTCCGAATAGATGACAAAATATAATTCGGAAAAAACAATTTTATCTCGACCGAAAAAGTGTAGTCCGGAATTTTCATTCCTTCTAGCTACGAGACACCAGAATGTTTTTTTTTTGTTCGTTTTATATATATATATATATATATATATATATATATATATATATATATATATATATATATATATAAATTCTTTTTTATCCTAGGAGGCATGGGGTCATTAAAGCAGTCTTCCTTTATTACACTACTTTATTTATTCGGCCCGACATGTTTCGTGCGTCTTTTCTTCGCACCTCATCAGGGGCACTTCTACAACAAAATATCATTTTTTGAAAATCCAAACCAACCATTTTTCTATGTTATTTTAAAAAAATGATATTTTGTTGTAGAAGTGCCCCTGAAGAGGTGCGAAGAAAAGACGCACGAAACATGTCGGCCCGAATAAATAAAGTAGTATAATAAAGAAAGACTGCTTTAATGACCCCATGCCTCCTAGGATAAAAAAGAATTTAGATATTTTGGGTCATCTACAAGAATAAATAATATATATATATATATATATATATATATATATATATATATATATATATATATATATATATTAATTCATGTGAAAGATGACCCGATATATATTTTGCACTTTTTCTTGTTTGTTTTTCTGGCAGGGGGTCGATAAAGCAGTACACTCTTTGTTCACATTAACTGCTTTATTTGTTATGTTTCGCCCGACATGTTTCGTGCCTTTTCGCACCTCTTCAGGGGCTTTCCTATGTAACAATATTTTTTGTAAATCCTAAACTTTAAATTGCTTACACTAATACACATATCCTGTCCCTAAATAATTTACATTTCAACATATAATATTTCAACTTAATCTTAATCCTACCTTATCAAGAAGTCCTCTCGTCATGTTGTCTAGCTTGAGTCAGGCGTAGTACTGAAAAGTCATCTGTGGTAATTAATATGGCCGTTTGTATCGATTCTTTAGATATTTTCATGGTATCGATTATTGGTGAAATTTGTTTTGTAAGGTTTAATTTATTATACTATGGAAAATTTGGTGCACATTCTTTAAATCTGTTTTTTTATTTATGGCAGTGTTGGAATTTTTAATTATGTAAATATTTTCTTTGATTTTTCTTTTTAACATGACGAGAGGACTTCTTGATAAGGTAGGATTAAGATTAAGTTGAAATATTATATGTTGAAATGTAAATTATTTAGGGACAGGATATGTGTATTAGTGTAAGCAATTTAAAGTTTAGGGTTTACAAAAAATATTGTTACATAGGAAAGCCCCTGAAGAGGTGCGAAAAGGCACGAAACATGTCGGGCGAAACATAACAAATAAAGCAGTTAATGTGAACAAAGAGTGTACTGCTTTATCGACCCCCTGCCAGAAAAACAAACAAGAAAAAGTGGAAAATATATATATATATATATATATATATATATATATATATATATATAATATACTTATTTATTTTGCTTATCCGTTTTAAGATTTAGTTGAAAAAGTGAAAAAATAAAATGTTGTTTGAGGCAGCAGATGAAAAAGAATTGTTTTTTAAAACAAAAATTGTTTATAAATAAATTAATTTAATGTTTTATTATTTATATATATATATATTTATCGTGTTATGATTATGGTATTGTACGTAGAAGTCTTAAGGTATTAAATTGAAAACTCTGGGGATTGCTTAAAGTTCAAACATAAAGGGTACCTTGTAACTTTTTTTTAAAGATTTTCTTTTTATGGGCTTAAATGCTTCCCCTTGCTAATCAGAAATGATATACAAGATTGTTTATGTGCCGGAAAAGTTTTTTAATGTGCCAAAAATTCGATTTTTCAGCTAAAGTCCCTGTACATTTCAAAACTAAAAACATTTTTTTTTTTATCTTTATTACAAGAAATTATGGGAAAAAATTAAAAATAAAAAGAACTTTTTCGGTAAATTTAATTTTAAAGTTGATTTTCTCAAAACTATGTTTTACGCTTTTAATTTTCACCCGATCAACTATGCTATTTTTACTGCATGTAGCCTAATGATATTTGCTAGTAAAGTACGAGTTTTTGGTTTCATTGAATCTTATCGATTTTATAAACGATTATCGAAGGATATAATCATATAATATAAATTTAAGAATTGTTCACCATTTTCGAAAAAAAAAAAAAAAAAATCTTAAAAATCCAACGTACTATGCTAAATTTAACCTTTTTATTTTAAAAAAATTTTTGTTTGTTTTTCTAGATTAGAAATTGCCGCCTGCAGATTATTGCCCATGAAAAAAGTGGGTTTCCGTTGATCAGACACACAGCCGCCAATTTGTTTTCGAAGAATTAAAACTTATTTTTTTGGTTACTTTAACATCCCGTATAAAACATGTAATATAATAAAAAATAATAAACAAAAAGGAGTAGAGAAACAAGGAAAAAAAATGGAAAATAAGTATAAATGATTAAACATGTCAAAAGTGACATTAGGTAAAAATAATATCAAAAAATAAAATAGAATAAAAAAAAAAAATTACATTCTTAATTGCTTACGATCTTCACCTCAACCATCTTTATTTGTTGCTTATTATTTTTCATTTTTACATTTTTAACGTTTCGACCTCAGGGCCGAATTATAATAAAACTATCATAATAAAACTATCGTAATAAAACTATCATAATAATAAAACTATCATCATAATAAAACTATCATAATAAAACTATCGTAATAAAACTATCATCATAATAAAACTATCATAATAAAACTATCGTAATAAAACTATCATAATAATAAAACTATCATCATAATAAAACTATCATAATAAAACTTTAACTAATCATTCACCCTGCTTTTAAAGGGCTTGTCATCACTGTAATATTGCAGCTACTACAATTTTTCATAATTTAAGCTACAATACAGTCCATGGGACCATAATATTACCTAAATAAATAAAAAAAAAAACATAAATAAATAATAAAATGAATATATACATTTTATGTGTGTTTTTTCTTCTTTTTTACGGACGTCGATGTCTGGTTCTTTTATCTATGAGCCCATAATTTTTTCCAAAGCAATATTGTAACAAATGCAATATTAGAAACACAACACATTCTCCAAAAAACAATATAGTAAACATTTCTCATCCTAACATTAATTACGCACAATTTAACTGTACTCTTAGGGCGGTGATGACCAAGCAGTTTTCTGCCCTTAAACTTCCAACACAACCCATCCCATGGGGTCTCCCTTGGTCTAGTGGCTAGCGCCTTAGATTCTAAACTGGGAGATGTTGGGTTCGATTCGCACCGCCGACAGGAATTTTCTCATCTCATAGCTTGTTGAAAGAATTGTTGGCGCTAATGGCCTAGATATCGATGCGCCGTGAAAAAAAAAAAATTGAAAAATATTAATTTATTTGTTATCCATAAACTGTAAAAAATGACTTTGATTTTGATCACACAATGTATTATTATTACCCCCTAAATGATCAGGAACAATTTCACACAAAGCTAAATTCAAGCTTTGACATTGTACTCAGTCCCCATTAGCCATTAGCAACAGAGCAGGAGGGAAGGAAAAACAAACCTCCCGCTCCCTACAAACGTTGCTAATCCGAGAGGAGATGAGCTTGGTGATTAGTACAAAAGACCACGCCGCTATCTCCTTCCCGGGAGGAGGGGGGGGGGGGGGGGGTGGCAAAGTGGGTCGGAAGGAGAGATAGTCAGCGAAATGTGGTCAGAGGGAAAGAGATGGAGGGAGTAGGGTTTGCAGAGAGGGACAGACAAAAGAGCCCCTGCTTCTGAGCCGTAGTAAATGCAAACAATGGAAGATCAAGCTGATGAATTGGAAATAGAGAACCCTTTGAAGTGGGATCCCCGAACAGCCGAACAGCCTACCCTTGTTGAAAAGGGATGACTCCCAGTAATAAGCCAAACAGTAGCAAAGAGTAGACACAAAGCAACGCAAACACATTCCACAAATGTATTTTCTTTATACTTCCATAACAACAGCCATCCCTTTTAATCTATGTACACTCATTTAATTCAAAATTCTTACCCGCAATCATATATATATATATATATATATAGTCACAGGGAAAAAGTTAGTAAGTCAAAAAATGGACAAAGCAACTTACTCGCCCTACGATTGTCTCCTCATGGGCGTATATAAGGGGGGCGGCTGAGGGGGCTGCAGCCCCCCCCGAAATTGTGATTTGATCGGTAAAAATTTCATAAAATCCTTAAAAATAAATTAAAGAAGATCATTTAGTTCATAAAACATATTCTATTTTGGGGTGTAATAGCGTTAGGGCCAACGGCCATAGCCACGTTGAATACACCGGTTCCCGTAGATCACCGAAGTTAAGCAACGTCGGGCGGGCGTGGTCAGTACCTGAATGGGTGACCGACCACGTGCTGTTGGCCCGGCGCTAATGGCCAAGTTGTAGATGCGCCGTAAAAAAAAAAAGAAAAAAAAAAGAAAAGAAAAATAGCGTTAGGGATGGCTAAAACTCTTGGATCTAAATTGTTAGTATTCCATACACCGGAAATGGTCTCAGCCCCCCCCCCCCCCCGAAATTTTCCCAGCCCCCTCCGAAATTATTTTCTATATACGCCTATGTGTCTCCTGACTCTTATGGATAGTGTAAAGAAGTCACTATCTTACAGCCTTGATTGTTAGAGACTTAGAAATATGTGGGTTTCTTTGCATCTCCGAAAATAGCATGTTTTCTCTGTCAAATTCTCTCTTAAACAGCTGCTCTGAAAAGTTGAGACTTCGTACTCACCAAGTTATTCCCTGTGGCGGTCCATATACATACAGGGTTCCCACCGAGTTTTGGAAATAAAATTCCTTGATATTTCCCTGACCTCCCAGATAGTGATTATTTATATTAATCGAGGGATTCCGTGTTAAGGTGTACATAATGAAAGAAATGTATATAATTAAATGAGTTAATAAACATGCACTTAATATGGTAGCTTACAGGAAACAAAAAAAAAAAAAAATATATACAAAATTAAAAGACCGAGTTGGGCATGCTAACTAAACTTGCGATTCATAATGACACGGTTATAATGTCAATATTTGCAAATCTAATTTATATGCAAATATTATTATATTAATCAGAATAATGTAAACTGCAGACTGCAAACTGCATGGGCGTATATAAGAAAAAAAAATCGGGGGGGGGGGCTACATTTGGGGAGTATGGAATACTAACAATCTAGAACTTGGAATAGCTAGCCAAAAAATATTTTTGTCTGAGCTAACAAGGAAACATCCCCAAGTGTCACCAGACGATTTTTATGAAACTTTGTGTATTTATTAAACACGTGAAAATAATCGATACGTTTTATTTTATAACGGCCCAATCGTACGTTTAAGGGGTAAAAGCACCATTCCGAAGTACACTTCAAATATTCTATCACGGGGTGTATACAGTGGTGGGGTCACAGATTTGGTCCATTTTTTTGTGGTGATTCTACATCGAAAAATAGTCGGCACGTGTCCGAGCATTCCGTCCAATATGCCTTAACAGCTGAGAAATAAAATAAAATCACGGGGTGTATACAATGGTGGGGTCACAGATTTGGTCCATTTTTTTCTGGTGATTCTACATCGAAAAATAGTCGACACGTGTCCGAGCGTTCCGTCCAATATGCCTTTACAGAAATAAAATAAAATAGGTTGAAAAATCTTTATTTTATATATCGACTTTAGAAAATGATATCGACATGATTCTTTCACCAATTCATTTGTTTTAGAGAGTAGATTTTTTTTTTTTTTTTTTTTTTTTTTTTTTTTTTTTTTTTTTTTTTTTTTTCTTTTCATGTTTATTTAAAATCTGTACAATTATAAGTACAATAATTAATTGTGCTGGTCTAAGTATACATGTCAATGAATAGTATATGGAAGGAGCCAAACATTATCGGCACTTCCTAATATATTAAAACAATCTGTGCTGATTAGAGAGTAGATAAAGTCGTTTTCTCAAAACTATGTTTTTCGAATCAGGCGATACTCAATTTTTGCCCGACCCTGCAGCTTCCTTATGATATTTGCTAGTAAAGTAAGTAGGATGACCGATTTTGAAGACTTTTTTAAAAGAAAATGAATAATTGTTCATCTTTTTCGAAAAAAAATAATATTTCTTAAAAATCCTACGTACTTTTCTTTATTTAATTTGCATCCTTCGAAATAATTTTACCTTTTACTTTTGGGTATATTTTCACGATAATTACTGAAGTGTTAACTTTGGTCTTTCTATGCCCCCCGGCAATTCATTGCTGATGAAGGCTACCAAAGAGTAACCAAAACGTCCTTAATACAGATTTTTTACAAAAATCGTATTGATGTTTTCTTAGCCGAATCCCAACTTTTCCTTGACTGCTTATCACCTCGATAGCTACGTATCCACACCTCATAATTTTAGTTTTTCGATCTAGATTAAAAATTGAATTGAAAATTATTATTTTAGGTCTTTCCTCCGAAGGAAAGTAGCTATTGAGGTTGGACTCATGACGGAATTTTTGAAAAATTTCTTCAAATCTTTATCGATCCTACCTAGTAGACACCGAAAATGACCCCCGTTAAAATTTATATATATATATATATATATATATATATATATATATATATATATATATATACACATATATATATATATATATATATATATATATGTGTCTGTTAACACGATAGTGGCCAGAGTTTTTGTTTTTTCGTCACGAAACTTGGTATATAGCATTCAATTAGCAAACGATTGAACGAGTTCGTTAACCACTAAAGTCGGTCCACCGGAAGGGGGGTTTACCCCGAACCCAAAACACTTATTTGACTATGTCAGCCGTAATATTTGTTATATTTCAACGAAACTTGGTATTCGTAGTGGTAATATAGAGAGAAAAGTGAGATATAAAAATGAACTAAATAGGTTCATTAGAAGGGGGGGTTTACTCCGGACCCACAATACCAATTCGCCACTACCAGCCGTGATTTTTGGTATATTTCGACGAAACTCTGTATTCGTAGTGCTAATCCACAGGTAAATATGTGTTGTAAAAATAAACTAAATCGGTTCATTAGAAGGGGGGGGGGGTTTACTCCGGACCCAAATTCCTAATATACTCATACCGGTCGTAATTTCTGCTGTATTGTAACGAAACGCGGTATACGTCGTGGGTAACTCATGAGAAAGAAGTGTTGTAAAAATGAGATGAATCGGTCAATCGGAAAGCGGGGGTTTAATTTGTAATATATTTGAATAGAAAAGCCGGCAGACGTAGGTTCACAAAGCCGCCGGAAGGAGCGCTTTCTACCACTAGAGTGACTGTATCCTGTTCCTGCGTTAGATCAAAATACGATAATATGAGGATTTTTGTATTTATTACGTAGTGTAGTAGGTACCATGTGTAAACATAACTCTGGAAGCAAATTAATAATTGATCAGTTACTCATTACAAATTTAAAAGAGAACTATTCATGTTTTTATTTTATTTATGTAGGATATTTTAAGCAAATTGTTCTGGAAAGCAGTCTACACTACCCAATTCTGAGGAAAGTGCTTAGTTATGCAGCTCCTGCGTGACGGACTTTTGGATATTTCTACGTCCCATATAAAACGTTTGATATAAAGAATTTAAAAATATTGATTTACTTATAAATTCAAGAAAATTACTTTGATTTTGATCGGACTAGGTGGTATTACCCGTTAAGGTAGGGAAAGAATTCCGAGGTTTAATGGCTAGTTGTTAAGGCGATCCGGTTGCTTTACACATTTAAGCTTTTACACCAATCAAGAAAACAAATCCCCCAGTCCTGGACTATCGTTAAGAGGAAAGCTGGCCCGTCCTCAGCCTCATTTTTTTCAGTAGGAAGATAAAGGTGAAGAATTAGATTCGCCGTAGAGGCCTGAGACGGATGGTTTGTATATATTAGGGGGCGGGGCGTCTCGAGAGATGTATGCTTCTAATAAATCAATGACCCGGTGGAATTGGTCAATTTTCCCGCGCGCGGGTTCCAGCATGCGTCTCACCTCCAACCCTACCGTAACAACATTGCGGTCTCATCGTCACAGGATCCAAGGACAATCTTCGAAACGACGGGTCTTTTTGCGAAGACCACATCAAGTTACTTTTGAAGTAGCAGTAGTGATTGTATCAGTGATTCAGGGCACGCGGATAACTCCTTTACCTTCCTATTGGAGGATTCCGACGACCAATTGTATTGGTTTTTGCTGGGAGTAAAGTAACCTTCAACAGTGAATTAGCTTATGTTTATGAAAAAGCTCTGCTTATGTTAGTGAGAAAAAATGGGTCTTTTACAATTAGTTCGCGATGTTCCTAACAAAGAAAAAGCGATTGGTTTCTTACTCGGAAAATTAATAGAATTCTAATAATTTTAGCGAGTTGGATAGACTAGAGTGCTAAAATTAATAGAATTCTATTAATTTTAGCGAGTTGGATTGACTAGAGTGCTAAAATTAATAGAATTATAATAATTTTAGCGAGTTGGATAGACTAGAGTGCTAGAATTAATAGAATTCTATTAATTTTAGCGAGTTGGATTGACTAGAGTGCTAAAATTAATAGAATCCCCAAAAAAACATAATTGTGAAATAGAGGCCAAGTTCCTGCCCCCACAAAGAAACACTCCCTTCCTCAAAAATATCCCCTCCTAAACCCCCCCCCCCCCAAAACGCCAACCATTCTACACTCCAAAAAAGTAGTATGAGTTGGTGCATTAAATGTACCATATTTTCAACCAAAAATATTTGCCAATACAAGAGATGATACAAGAAAGAAATGTCCAAGTTCATTACTTGGAAGACCTCATAGTTACTTACTAAGAACAGTAAAGACACTTCAACTGACCTTTAAAAACAACAATAAAAATACTTATATCCAGTTACTATAATATCACTTTCCTCAACCAGGTATATTCTTAAACTTGGCAATGTTTTTTTTTGTGCCGAAATTATCTTTAGAGAAAAACTAAACATTGCCAAGTTTAAGAATATACCTGGTTGAGGAAAGTGATATTATAGTAACTGGATATAAGTATTTTTATTGTTGTTTTTAAAGGTCAGTTGAAGTGTCTTTACTGTTCTTAGTAAGTAACTATGAGGTCTTCCAAGTAATGAACTTGGACATTTCTTTCTTGTATCATCTCTTGTATTGGCAAATATTTTTGGTTGAAAATATGGTACATTTAATGCACCAACTCATACTACTTTTTTGGAGTGTAGAATGGTTGGCGTTTTGGGGGGGGGGGTTTAGGAGGGGATATTTTTGAGGAAGGGAGTGTTTCTTTGTGGGGGCAGGAACTTGGCCTCTATTTCACAATTATGTTTTTTTGGGGATCTCATTACTTTTTTCTAAGTATTAAATAGAATTTAGTTGCCGCATACCTACTGGCTTTTGTACTTCATATAAAACCAGGGTCTTTGGATTCTGCATAAGGTTCTCCTTACTGCTTGATATTTGATTCCAATAATCAACCTTCATACATCTAATCACTAGACTAGAAAAGTTAGAAGCTCTTCCAGATGACATTACTCTAGAGGACAAATTGATTGCTCTCTTAACTAAACTATTACACTGTAAAACACAGGAACCTTATCCCGAGTATAAAGATCACAATAGGGAAAGTGCAGAAGGCCTTCAAGAAAAATATAAGAACAAAGACGATACATTTTGGGTTTGTGATCCTAAACTTTGTAATTTAGATGGCTCGATTTGAAAAACTTATTATCTGCTTTGAAGTACGTATATTATGCAGTGAACCCCTACGACTTTATTTACTACATTTAAGAAAGAAGTCACAACTGTTTTTGTTAAGATGCGTCGAAATGTTTTTTGAAACATCAAATATAGGTTCTCCTTAACAAGACGATTCATTTGATACCCCACATGATGGGTTTCAGAAGGATTGATGGCTTTCCGATGGAACAAAAAGTAGAAAACGTCATAGGTAATATGTCACTCCCGTATCAAGACCTACGTGCGTGCCAAGTTTGGTCAAAATAGGCCAAACGGTGTGAATTTGTATAAGGAATAAACATACAGACAGACAGCTGAAAGACCTTTTTTACCTAGCCTAGTGCATTCCCCGGACCAAGGCTTACCTGTGTGCCAAGTTTGGTCAAAATCGGTCAAATGTTGTGAATTTGTGTAAGGAACAAACATGCAGACTGACAGATGATAGACGATTTTGACTAGCCTATGACACTACCCGGATAAAGACCGACATATGTGTCAAATTTTGTTAAAATCGGTCAAACGGTGTGTATTTGTATAAGAAACAAACAGACAGACAGACAGCTGATAGACAATTTAACCTAGCCTATGATTCTCCCCGTATCAAGACCCATCTGTGTCCCAAGTTTGGTCAAAATCGGTCAAACGGTACGGATTTGTAAGAGGAACAAACATACAGACAGACAGCTGGTATAAGATTTTTACCGAGCCTATATGCGTCTAATTGTTTCTTAAAACATCAGATATAGGTTCTTCATACCGAGACAATTCATTTGATACCCCACATCATGGGTTTCGGACGGAATGACGGGTTTCCGAAGGAAGTACAAAACTGGCACGCCCCCGCCCCCGGAAGCGGAGTCAAACAACTTCTCGCGATTTTTCGATTTTTTCCTTTAATAACGTCTTCATATCTATCTTCATGCAAAAATTCAAGTCTCTAGCATCATGGGAAGTGCCTAATAATTTTGATGAGTCAGTGAGTGAGTGAGTGAGTGAGTGAGTGAGTGAGTCCTATAAATCCCGATTTTCGATCGCTTATATCTCAGAAACTATTCGATGTAGAATTATGAAAATTTCTAGTTTTACTCACATCTAGTAGTATAATACCTGTGTAAAATTTCATAACTTTATCTTTACCTGGTTGAAAGTTATGAGAGACTAAAAATCGGCTCTAAGACCGCCTGTAATATACACACAGTACGCTTAGGCCGGAACTTGGCCTGGCGCACTACCGTGCGCCTAGATTCTATTAATTTTAGCGAGTTGGATTGACTCAGGGCCGCCACATGGGGGGGGGACAACCGGGTACAGTTGCCCCCCGAGCCGATCCTAGCTTATTGGAAAAAAGTCCGTCACGCAGGAGCTGCATAACTAAGCACTTTCCTCAGAATTGGGGTAGTGTAGACGGCTTTCCAGAACAATTTGCTTAAAATATCCTACATAAATAAAATAAAAACATGAATAGTTCTCTTTTAAATTTGTAATGAGTAACTGATGAATTATTAATTTGCTTCCAGAGTTATGTTTACACATGGTACCTATTACACTACGTAATAAATGCAAAAAACCTCATATTATCGTATTTTGATCTAACGCAGGAACAGGATACAGTCACTCTAGTGGTAGAAAGCGCTCCTTGCGGCGGCTTTGTGAACCAACGTCTGGCGGGCTTTTCTTTTGAAATATATTACAAATTAAACCCCCGCTTTCCGATTGACCGATTCAGCTCATTTTTACAACACTTCTTTCTCATGAGTTACCCACGACGTATACCGCGTTTCGTTACAATACAGCAGAAATTACGACCGGTATGAGTATATTAGGAATTTGGGTCCGGAGTAAACCCCCCCTTCTAATGAACCGATTTAGTTTATTTTTACAACACATATTTGCCTGTAGATTGCCACTACGAATACCGAGTTTCGTCGAAATATACCAAAAATCACGGCTGGTAGTGGCGAATTGGTATTGTGGGTCCGGAGTAAACCCCCCCTCCTAATGAACCGATTTAGTTTATTTTTACAACACATATTTACCTGTAAATTACCACTACGAATACCGAGTTTCGTCGAAATATACCAAAAATCACGGCGGGTAGTGGCGAATTGGTATTGTGGGTCCAGAGTAACCCCCCCCCCCCCCCTCCCTTCTAATGAACCGATTTAGTTCATTTTTATATCTCAATTTTCTCTCTATATTACCACTACGAATACCAAGTTTCGTTGAAATATAACAAATGTTACGGCTGACATAGTCAAATTAGTGTTTTGGGTTCGGGGTAAAACCCCCCTTCCGGTTGATCGACTTTGGTGGTTAACGAACTCGTTCAATCGTTTGCTAATTGAATGCTATATACCAAGTTTCGTGACGAAAAAACAAAAACTCTGGCCGCTATCGTGTTAACAGACACACACATATATATATATATATATATATATATATATATATATATTTTCCAATTTTTCTTGTTTGTTTTCCTGGCAGGGGGTCGATAAAGCAGTACACTCTTTCTCCACATTAACTGCTTTATTTGTTATATTTCGCCCTTTTTTTTTTTTTTTTTTTTTTTTTTTTTTTTTTTTTTTTTTTGACATGTTTCGTGCCTTTTCGCACCTCTTCAGGGGCTTTCCTATGTAACAATATTTCTTTTGTAAATCCAAAACTTTAAATTGTTTACACTAATATACATATCCTGTCCCTAAATAATTTACATTTCAACATATAATTTTTAAACTTAATCTTAATCCTACCTTATCAAGAAGTCCTCTCGTCATGTTGTCTAGCTTGAGTCAGGCGTAGTACTGAAAAGTCATCTGTGGTAATTTATATGGCTGTTTGTATCGATTCTTTAGCTATTTTCATGGTATCGATTATTGGTGAAATTTGTTTTGTGAGGTTTAATTTATTATACTATGGAACATTTGGTGCACATTCTTTAAATCTGTTTTTTTTTATTTATGGCAGTGTTAGAATTTTTAATTATGTAAATATTTTCTTTGATTTTTCTTTTTAAAGTGTTCCTCTCTTTATTTAAAATGTGAACGTCCTTAAAGTTAAAGTTATGTTTTAAAGTTAGTGCGTGTTCTGTCAATGTTGTCCTGTTTTCGTTTGTGTCTATGCTTTTTGCGTGTTGCACGATTCTCTTTTGCAATAGCTGTGCCGATTCCCCAATGTAGCATGCGTTGCAATCGTTACATCGAATTTTGTATATATTGTTCTTTGTACTTGTTGGTTTAATTTTATCTTTAATATTGCTAAAACTATTTTCTATTTTGTTCCCATATTTCCAACTTATTTTCCCTACGTCTTTACATATTTGTTTAAGTCTATTGGCTATTGAAGGATGGTAATGAAAAGTAAAAAATCGATTTATTTCATTCACATCTTTGTCATTTTCTTTTGTTAAAACCTGTTTTCTCTTTTGTAAAAATAAATGCTCATTCAAAGCTATTTGCTTATTTAAATTCGTATTTTTCATAAAGAATTTTTGAATACATGTCTGTAATAACTTTCGCTTTTTTGAATTGTTCTGTGATTCGGGAGGTTTATCGATTTGATCTCGTTTGCGCTTGTTTTTATTTTCAGTATCATAATTAAGCAAACCTGAAACTAATTTAAATTTTTTAGGTGGCATTGACTCTGTGATAGTATCAGAATATTTTCTTTTCCTTTTGCATTCTATGTCATTAAAAAAGTCGTCAGATATGCTAAAAATTTCAGGTTTAAATTCATATTTGTCATGCTTATTCGGAAGTTCAGTTGGTGTTTTTGTATACAATATACGTTTTTCTGCCCTTTTTATTTGCTGCTCTATTAATGATTTAGGATAGTTGTTTTCTTGAAACATATTTCGCAATTTATTTTTTATTTCGCAAAAATACTTAGAGGAAGTTCTGTACAAAGCTGATAATGTCCGATTGTATAAAATATTCTTTTTAAAATTAAGTGGGTGATTGGAATAAAAATTAATCATTCTTGTTGAATGATACGTCTTTGGTTTCCATTTGTATTCAATAAAATTATCCTCATTTCTGATTAGTTCCATGTCTAAAAAGTTTAATCTTTTATCAGCTTCCAACTCTTTGGTAAATTGTATATTATTATATTTGTTATTAAACGTTTCTAAAAGCTTATCCACTTCCTCCTCCTTTACACATAAAATAAGATCGTCTACATATCCGTACAAAAATTGAATCTTAATTGGAACCTCTGAAATGATTTCATTAAGAATCCAATTCATCACTATTCCACTAACAGCAATTGAGAGCGGGTTTCCCATCTGAATTCCGTACAGTTGTTTATATATCTTTTTATTAAATTGAAAGTACCCGAATTTACAACATAAACTGATCCCTTCAATGAATAACTCTTTATTTTTTATCTTAGTATGTTTTTCTATCTGCGTCCAATTATTACTAATGATTTTTATTGCCAAATCTACTGGGATGTTTGGAAACATGTTAACTACGTCAAATGAAACTAATTTAAAACCTGGTAAAATCTTTGTGTTCTTTAAATTGTCAATAAGATGCGTCGCATTGATAATATCAAAAGGGTTATCTTCACTAAATGGTTTTAAATCGGTCGCTAACATTTTTGCTAATTTTTGTATTGGGGATTCACAGCCACTGATAATCGGTCGTAAAGGCATATCTGTTTTGTGCAATTTAATAAGTCCATAAATTAAGGGAGTCAAGCAATTATGATTAACTAATTTGGTTTTGTCAAATTTATTTAAATAGCCTTTGTGTACCAACTTGTCTAAATATTTAATAACCTTATTTAAAGGTAAGCAATTTAAAGTTTAGGATTTACAAAAAATATTGTTACATAGGAAAGCCCCTGAAGAGGTGCAAAAAGGCACGAAACATGTCGGGCGAAATATAACAAATAAAGCAGTTAATGTGAACAAAGAGTGTACTGCTTTATCGACCCCCTGCCAGAAAAACAAACAAGAAAAATTGGAAAATATATATCGGGTCATCTTTCACAAGAATTAATATATATATATATATATATATATATATATATATATATATATATATATATATGTAAGGGGCCGATTAGCAAGGACGGGATTTAAAGGAATAGATAATGGGGAAATATTTTAGAGAAGCGGAAATTCCTTTCAAAACTATAATTTACACTGAGGTTACTAACACATACATAAATATCATAAAACATCGCTAAGACGAGAGAAAAGGTTGAGTGAGAGAGAAACCGCTCGATAAGAGTAATCACATATCATTTGGGGAGGTTGGAGCATATTTTGGAACTGACTTACCTCTCATCGCCATCGCGGCCAAGACCTCAGGAACGGGCGTGGACTCTCTCCCGTCGGAGGTAAGCCAGCTCTTTATACCCATTGTGCCCCACTCCTGCTTTAGCAGGTGGCTGGACTAGAAACTCTTGTCAGGTCTTAAATCTTCCGAGAATCTTACGAATCAGCCACGTGCAGTTCCAACAACCCAGACGCAACGTTTGCTGATTCGTGGTTCTCACATCTCTAGAGATGGGCAGCCAACCTTTTCTCTCATTCTTATTCACTTAACAAAGACAAAGGGAAAACGGGGCCTTACATCACCCCCCGATTTTTTTAAAGTCATGTTTCCCTTGGAACATTACTTTACCTTTAACACTACCCGTCCTTAAGTTACTATTATTCTCTAACTATACAGAACACTATTTTCACAATCACTTTATTTACGAGCGGTCCTATATCCACTCTGTTATCGCTGTCACGAAACTTTCCGCTGCATCGAAGAAGGAGGCGAATTGTTTTAAGCATGGTATTCCACAATAGCTTCTTGTGCTCGTCCCAAATCCATGTGGTCGAAGATCCAAGATTCACCAAAGTCCACTGCCACCATTCTTTTGACGTGTTCATCTTCTGGCGAAATGACGAGACTATACAGGAAGGTGTTTCTCTGTGAAAGAACTCGGCAGGACAGATCTAAGGTATCCTAGGTCCACATCAGGCTCTATCCTAATACCGAAGGATTGCGTAGGCTTCCTCGTTTCAACTCTTCAAGAAGAACGCCCCTCTCCGGCTGAGCTGTAACCATCCTTCCTGTCTTATTTTCGTTAAGTGCAGGACAAGAATTCGATGAAGCAACATCTTCTGATCTGGAATTGTCCAATGCTACTACTCCAGTATTAGTGGCGATGAGATCTACTTCTGAAATTTGGTTACATGTTTATCATGACATCAGCTTCCCTCCGAGAGGAGTGTCAGTCCAATTGGCAGAGCCTCTCTCTCCTTCCCCAAAATCAGAGTCAACTCTCTTGGACCTAGCATCTCTCTACTCAACTTTCCATTCATCGAAGTGCCTCCGTTGTGTAATTTTTTGATTATATATAGGAATTCCGTTACTCTGTTTTCTGGGCTTTTGATAGGACGAGGAAAGGTACAGGGAACTACGGAAAAGGGTTTGTGATGTGTGAAAGATTGGTTTAAACTTTTGCTTCCTTTTTCGGAAATTTTCTTGAAAGTTTACAAACCACCCTGCCCAGGCGCGTAACCCACGACATTGTAATATAACTCAAATTTTCATGCCAATAGTCAGAACTCTAGAATCACCCGCGATGACAGCCCGGTAAGTAGATGTTTAGGAGTCGTTTACTGGCGATTTAGCTCTTTTCCTAAGCGCGTCCCACACCTACTCATCGTTAGGTCTCTGAACGCCTCTCCTCCGGAGGGAATATGGTGATCGTGGCCGTGGTCCCTGTTCCCGCACTCCTGGCGTCCAGGTGGCATCCTTGTGGTCGTTGCTCGGAGAACTAGAGGAGGAACGACGCCCACTCGCAGGCTGGGAGTCTATGCCCCGTCGGCCGTATAAACGTCCGGATGTTTCGCGGTGCCTCCCCCCCTCATTTGCGCCCTCCACCCGTCCTATAGGCTGGGGTGAACCGCTCCGTTCGGCTTCCTCCTCTTGACCTACTTCTCCCTCAGATAGGGCTGAGTCGGATAGGACCTCATCGGGGGTAGTCGTTTCCGAAGGTGGCGACGAAAACTGGCCGCCGAGAGGACAACTAGGATCTGGACACGAAGGGGATGCCCCCGCACTCACGGGACAGTCAGAATGATCGGTCGCCCTTGCCTCGCTTTCCCCTTCTTCCGCGTCACCAGCCCGGTCTGGCGTCTGGTAATTTAAGTCATATGGAAGCCCTGGCTCCATCGCCCAAGACCACTCGTCGTTGGCCTCTTCCTCGTCCTGTTCTTCGCGGTACGACCTATTAGCCGTTTCAGCCTCCTCTCTCTCCGGATCCATATTCCCCTTAGTCGCGGCCTTCTTAAGGCGGTTGATGTGCACAACTGCTCGCGCCCCGGTAGACAGCTCGACCTCATAATTAACCCGGGAGAGTACACGGGTGACTTGATGCGGCCCCGTCCATGGACGGTGGAACTTCGGACAGTGGCCCGGTTTGACCGCTGGCACATTTAAGTACACCCAGTCCCCCGCTGCTAGCTGGCGCTCTTTCCTCCGAGAGTTTACGAAGGCTGTTCGACGTTGATAACATCGCTCGGATCGTACCAACGCCTCTCGATATGCTTCCGAAAGCCGCTTCCGTAGCTGTATCACATGATCTTCCGGTAAGAGCCTATCTCGGTCCTCCTGGTTCAAGCTAGGCCCTAGATCGCAGTCGAAAGGGGTGACTAACTCCCGTCCTAAAAGTAGGTAATTGGGGGAGTACCCAGTCGAGGAGTGGGGGATGGCTCGGTAGGCCATAACTGCATAAGGGACCCAACGGTCCCAATCTCTACCATCCCGCCGCACAAAATGTGTGATCGAATCCGTGATCGTGCGATGGAGGCGTTCTACCATGCCATTGCACTCCGGATGATAGGCTGTAGTCTGCAGCTTTTTTTATCCCAAGAGCTCTGCATACTTCCTTGAAGAGAGAAGAAACAAAGTTTCTCCCTTGATCAGTGAGCAGCCTCTTTGGCACACCATGTCTCGTCACAATATTCTCCACAAAGGCTACGGCCGTCTCTTGAGCGATCTGCTCCTTTATAGGGATTGCTTCGGCGTACCTCGTAAAATTGTCGATAAAAGTCAGTAGATATCTATGCCCTCTCCTTGACCTTGGTAGAGGGCCAAAAATATCTAATGACACTTGCTCGAATGGGCCACTGGCCACATACGGCACTTCCAGAGGCACCTTCAGGCCTGGTGGGCTCTTTCGCTGAGCACACCTATGGCAGCTCTCAACGAAGTTCCGTGCATCCTTCTCCATAGAGGGCCAATAAAAGGACCCCCTTAAGTTGGCAAGCGTGCGTTCTATACCCGGGTGTCCCGCCCATGGCTTCGAATGGTGGTATTCGAGGATCTTTAGCCTAAGCGACTCCGGAACTAGGAGACGCCAATCACTCCCTTCGAGATCAACAGCCCAGTACCACAATCCTTCTGCATCGGCCCTGACACTACCGCCCTTCCTTGCCAGCTTCTGGCACCAGTCATCTTGCTCTTGGGCCCTCTGGATGTGGCTCCGGGTGAGGGGGTACCGGGTCCGTATCTCAGCAACGGAGCGGCTTAGCGCGTCTGCATTTTTATGATTCACTCCGGGCTTGTGTTCAACGACATATTCGAATTCCTCAAGGCGCAAGGCCCATCAAGTCAGCCGAGAAGAGGGGTCCCTCAGACTTAGCATCCATTTAAGAGCAGCATGGTCGGTAATTAACTTAAATTTTCGCCCAAGCAAGTAACATCGAAAGAGCTTTGTCGCCCAAACGACCGCCAACAACTCTCGTTCAGTGGCAGAGTAGTTACATTCCGGCCCCTTCAATTGCCTGCTGGCATAGCAAATGGGCCTCTCGACGCCTCCCTGCACTTGAGACAACACAGCCCCAAGAGCTACTCCGGAAGCGTCCGTAGAGAGCACGAAGGGGTCTCGGAAGTCCGGATACACTAGTAGAAGGTCGGAGGTCAAGGCCTCCTTCAGGTCCGCGAATGATTTCTCCTGCGCAGGCTCCCAGAAAAAAGTAGCTCGAGTCTTTGTTAGCTCAGTAAGGGCTTTCGCCCTACTTGCGAACTCCGGGATAAAACGGCGATAGTAGCTCGCTAAACCGAGGAAGCTACGTACCTCGCGTGCATTCCGTGGTTTCGGAAAGGTTTTCACTGCTTCCACCTTTCCAGGGTCGGGTTTGACTCCACTGTCAGTCACCACATGCCCTAAGTACATGACCTCCTTGGCCGCGAATGTACACTTTCGTAGGTTGAACTTTAAATTCGCCCCGCGAAGTAAGTTAAATACTTCCTCCAGCCGGGCGATATGCTCACCGAGTGTGGCGCTGTACACCACTACGTCATCGAGATAGACAAAACAGCCGGTACCCTTTAGACGACCTAATAGCTGTTCCATCAACCTTTGGAAGGTAGCCGGAGCCCCTGCCAATCCGAAAGCCATTTTCCTGTACTCGAAATGGCCTCCCTCGGTGGTGAACGCTGTCTTCTCCTGGTCTTCCGGGGCTATGGGGATTTGATGGTATCCACTGGCTAAGTCCAGTGTGCTAAAGTACCGGCAATTGCCGAGCTGTTCTAGGGTTTCCTGAATAAGGGGTAGAGGGTATGTGTCCACCCGAGTAACGGCATTAAGCCCCCGGAAATCAGTGCAAAACCGATATCGCACCTCCCCATCCGGCGATTTCTTTTTTACTAGTACAACTGGAGCCTGCCAGGGGCTAGTGGAGGGCGTAATTATACCCCTTTCCAGCATAGAATTCAGCTGCTCCGCCACCACGGCTTTCTCCGCGTACGGGACCCTATACGGTCTCTTCACCACAGGTCGGGCATTACCCGTAACTATCCGATGTTGGACGGGTAGCGCGCAACCTTCCCCTCTGGGCTCTTCGAAGAGATCCTGGAAGCGAGAAAGAAGCTCCAACAAGGGCTTCTTTTCTACCACGGGGAGGTGTCGGAGCTTCTCCTGTAGGTCCGACCCTGTCTTTACGGTTTGTTTCGCTTTGGTGGGGGACTCACCTTGACCTTCTGCCAGTGACCAATTACCTTCCTCAACCCTACCAAGAGGGGAGTCACGACGTAGTACGACTGACCCTCCACTGAGATTAACCACCTGTATCCACGCGGATCCCTCCACGACCTCACTCACGCTACGCCCTGTGCGCACTCCAGATGTAAGCCCTTCTAGTGGCTCAATTAAAATATTACCATATATATATATATATATAGATATATATAAATTTTAACGGGGGTCATTTTTGGTGTCTACTAGGTAGGATCGATAAAGATTTGAAGAAATTTTTCAAAAATTCCGTCATGAGTCCAACCTCAATAGCTACTTTCCTTCGGAGGAAAGTGCTAAAAAGTACCGAATGTGACCTTTGCCGCACCGATTGTCGGCTTTTATTCTCAATTTTGAAATAGAAAAATGGTCCAAAATTTGGAGGATGAAGGTGAATGAAAGCAAAAGCCAGTTCATAACGTTCACACTCCGTCGCCAATCCTGTTCCCCAGTATCCTTTAATAACCAACCCCTTGTTCCCGTCAACACAGTCCGTTACCTTGGCTTTTATTTAGACTCTAGACTCACTTGGAAAAACCACATCAGACTGAAAAGACAAGAACTCAACAGACGCTTTGGACAGCTTTACAGATTACTGAATAAAAGCTCACCTCTCTCTCTCGAAAACAAACTCATAACCTACAACACAATTATAAAACCTATTTGGACATACGGAATAGAGCTATGGGGAACTGCAAAACCATCGAACATCAGACGCTTCCAAACCTTCCAATCTAAAGTCCTCTGAACTATTGTCAATGCTCCTTTTTACATAACCAATAAGAATCTTCATAAAGGCCTCAACATTCCTCTAATACAAGACCTTATCCCCATCCGATTTGCAAATTTTCACCACAAATTATCCCTAAACCCTAATCCTGCTGTCCAGTCACTGTCCACTCCCAACCATCCCTATTCCCCAGCAGGACGGTTGAACAGGATGTGGCCCCGCGATCTGCTTTAAGCAACACAAGGGAGTGATAACGGAGGTTATCTTCTCCCCACAAGCCCCTAGAGTGTCTGCAGTTCTCTCGTCCCTTTTCCAGCTCCAGAACTTCGTACCGCTGCTGGTTGAGGAGGGGAGTACGGCTGTCCCTAGTAATCTTGCTTACCCGAGGAGACAAGGGGGCAGCTGGTGCGGACGCTCGTGATTTTATTTTTCTTTCTTATGTTTATGTGAGCACATTACAAAATGTATTATTATTTTACAGAATGTAATTTCATTAAATTAATAAATAAAATCGATATTCTTATTTTGCTCAAAACTCAAGATGAAAATAATTTCAAAATGCCCAAAGTCCTATAAAAAACTGAGAAGTGGGGGCCCGGCTGTGAGAAGTGGGGGGCCCCTGATCTGGTCCCGGGCCCGGCTCTGAGACGTGGCGGCCCTGGATTGACAGGAGTTTTGATATCTTCTTGAGCGAGCGTAGCGAGTGGAAACGCATAGCACGTATGCCCATAATGCTAAATAAATGTAAAATATCCAAAAAGAGAGAGAGAGATAAGGAAAAAAAATATGTGTATTTACAAATATCATTGTTTATGTTATCCTTCATAACATGCAAAACAGTTAACTTTAATGCTTAATAACTTTTTTCGTAGTTGAGAGAATTGATTTTGATCAGATTAACCTTTTTATTAATAAATAGTCCTTGTCATTATCTAATATGAATTATAACCGTAGATAACGAGTCAAGTAGTAATAAATAACCAGCAAAGAACCTATACGCTAATCAGTAAGCTTATCAGAGAATACGAGTAACTGTTATAAATCACTACTGCTACTTCAAAAGTGGTCTTCGCAAAAAGACCCGAAACGACTAATTTAGTCAATACTAGCTTCTAGTGACTCTAATTTCTCCACGAATGACTAACACTTGTCATGTTTATTTGTAATTTTTGGAATTACATGACATACTCCTTGTACTAAAGAATATCCCATCAACACAACATTTACACCCAATCATTTTCACAGACTCTCTGAGTTCACTTCAGTCGCTACAAAACATGTACACGTTGCACCCTACTTGTACTGAAATTAAAGAACACATTCATTACTTACACTTACTAGGAAAACAGATATCTTTATGGTGGCTGCCAGGACATGAAAACCTTGTACTGAGGACGACTGCTGACTTACATGCCAAACTTGCGACACAGGAAGACAAGTACTTATGAACTGTACTACAAAGACATAAGAACAATTAACCGAAATAGCATACATCAGAAATGGCAACATGATTGGAATAATAGGAAAACAAAATGAGACAAATCAAAAACATGCTTACTGACTGGCCATCCGCTTACAGAAATTCCCAAAGGGAGGAAATAGTTCTTGCAAGACTGCGAATAGGCCACACAAGCATTACTCACGAATACTTAATGACTAAAACTGAAAGACGAACATATCGGATTTGCAATACGGAATTAACAGTAAAACATATATTAAGACATTACTGCAATACTTACTGACAGCAGCCACCATATTGAAGACTTACACATTTAGCGCGGTTCCGTTCTTATCTCTAGACTCATTTAAAATGATTAAAATAGAAGCTGTTATTATTTTGGGTCCACATTTCTAGAAAGCATGAAGATTAGATAGTTAGCCGTCGAGGTGATAAGTAAAGATGGAATGGTTGGGATTCGGCTAAAGAACCCTCAATACGATTTTTGTTAAAAAATCTATATTTAGGACGTTTGAGCTACTCATTGGTAGCCTTCTTCAGCATTGAAAGTGCCGGGAGGCAGAGGAGGACCAAAGTTGACAGTTCCATCTTTACTTTCAAGAAAGGTCTTATTTACGATCTTACCTGGATAGGCCAACCCGCCCTAGGAAGGACCCCGCTAGGCAGTTGAAAAGCTATATCTTGGAAATCCATATCTCTAAGATTAAATTGTTTTTCTTATTTTTCTTAACCTGATTTATTATCAAATACATTATCCAACTATAAGCAGTTAAAAAATAACAAGGAATAAAAACAGACAAAAAGAACAGTTCGAATAAACGAAATCAAAACTTTAAAGTTTTAAGCACTTATTTCTCCGATTGACATCGTCTAGTCAAAACTTTTATCAGAACCTTTTTTGTAGAGCATTTAGTAAGCTTTCTAATGGTATTCTTCCGTTTACCACGATTCTCAACCTTTTTCGAGATATTAAGGAAGGTATACAAAGTTACCAAAACTTTTTATGTCTGTTAATAAAATATTTTATTCTAACCCTTCCTTAAGTCCAAACGTAACACAAATTTCAACATATTAGTTTTAATGAAAGTAGAACATGCAGAAAATGTTTCAACTGAATCCCATGATTCTAAGTACCCAAACCAAAAACGGTATTCAAAAACTATTTTTCCAATTATCTCGAAAACGGTTAAAGCTATCACCTTGAAAATGGTTTCATTCGTTTTCCTAGCCCAAGAAGCCTATAAAACGAGTGCTTACAAGTTTATGAACCCAAAAACGTAAGCGTTACGATTTTTTTTGCGCGAATTTCGCCCCAAAAACCATCTTCCAGTGGACGGATTTTGCTGGTTAACGAACTTGACCTTTCAAATTGGACGACGGATGTTTGTACCAAATTTCATCAAAATCGGACCATTCGTCTTCTACCTAGAGAGCGAACAGACAAATATATATATATATATATATTTATATACAAATTTGAACCACCATCATTTTCGGTCTCTAAGGGCTCTGAAACGCAAAATTTTCTAGTCGGCACTTCTGGATTGCGTCATGAGATCAACCTTATGGGGGAGGGAGGAACCGCGCTAAAAACATAAACCTGTACGACAAAATATGAAAATATGATAATTCTTTTATTTAAGGACTAAATAATTTTACGTTTTATCTAATATTTCAATTGTTGTGTTTTTTTCTATTTATTATATATGTTTTTAAAATTATTATTTATATATAACTGTTAATACAGTGTACTTAACTGGCGTAGGATAATAACATATCTATGAACAGCATGTAGCTACTAAGTGACTTGATGCAATTCACCCCAAAGTGGTATATTGTTAAACAAAATAAATTAATAAAAATAGGTTATTTAAAGCAAATTATTGAGGAATGCTGCGTAAATTATAACCTGAGAAACGGGTTTAGTAATCCAGCCATGGGTGTTTATATGGAGGGGAGGCTGAGGGGGCTACAGCCCCCCCCCCGAAATCGGTTAAAATGTGTCATAAAACCATAAAAATAAATTAAATAAGATCACATACTTCAGAAAAAATGGTAGGTACTAGTTGCACCGATCTCGAGAAGTGGGTCTCGTACAGAGATCCGGATCATGAAATGAGAACTCAAATGAAGCGTTCTTATTGGTTCATTCCTATGGGCAATTCCATTGGCTGTTCTTTCTTCCGTTCTAATCATCGTTTTGTGTTCACTTACTGTTATATTTTTGTTTTTTACAAGTTTAATTTCTTGTTTTTTTGTTTCACTTCTTAGTGTTTTTGTGTTGTAGTGTTCTTGGTGCCGTTTGGGCTGTTCTTTTGGCTAGGAAAATGAGTATTTGGGATTTACCAACGACTGAAAAAGTACTGTTTTGAAGCAATGTTAAGTTGCATATCGGCCCAATTTCCTCCGAAAAACTAGTGATCTATATTACCAACGATTTGGATTAACTAGAGTTTCGATACAACCTTGTGCGAGCGTAGCGAGCGGAAACGCGTAGCAATTAAGCAATTGACATAAGTGCTTATAACATAGGAAGCCAGTAGAACTTATGTTAATGGCATAATTTCTATGCGTTTCCGCTCGCTACGCTCGCTTAAGATGATATCGAAACTTTAGTCAATCCAACTCGTTGAAAATATTAATAAATGGTCTTTCGGTCGCCATATT
>OX328132.1:33323638-33423438 GCA_946811695.1 Gonocerus acuteangulatus | reverse complement strand
TTGTTGAAAAGGTTTTAAAAAGAAAAGGGGATAAAGTTTATGTCAAATGGTTAGGTTTTGATAATTCACATAATACTTGGATAAATAAAAAAAATGTTGTGAATTAAATTTCTTTTTCACTGTGTAATTCCTCTATTTTTATAATTAGATATTCCTCACTAAATTCTTCATTATTTATTCTAAAATAATTACCATGAAATTCTAAATCATTTTTTAATTTTTCTTTTATTCTAGAATATAAATTAACACTATTTGGATCATAGAATTTTATTATCTCCTCACAATCTTGATGTTCTAAAACTATTTTATCAACAGCTCTTTTTAAATATACTTTTTGACATCTTATAACATAATAACTATATTCACATTCATAGTCGTTTAACTTAAATAATAGGAAAAAATGTCTTAATTTTTCATCTTTAGTTTTAGGTACAACATCAGATTTGATATTTGTTATTTTATTATTTAAATTTTCAATTTTTTCATCTTTCTTTTTTATAATTTTGTCTTTACTGTATAATTCTTCCTTCAATTTATACTCCCCTGTTTTTCTAATTGTTTTGATAACATTGTAAACCCATTTTTGAAATTCTTTTGCTTGAGGTAATTTCGATTTCATAATCAAAGAATATAAACCTAATTCGTTAATAAAAATAGTATGTGGTTGCATATTTGAAGAGTGCTCTTCTAAGGAGCACCCTTCTAAAATAAGATTTAGATTTGTTTTATGTTCTTCATCAACAAGATTATATGCTTTGGTTATTTTTTTATACTCTAATAATTCAGCAATATCTCTAGCTTTAAACCAAGGATCGTTATTTTCATCTAAAATCATAAATATTTCTTTATTATTATAGTTAAGTTTGTTGTTCAGAATATTTAGAATCCCCTCCATTTATTAGAAACGAACATTTTTAAATCCTGCAAAAATTTCCAGTAGAAAGAATTTATATTCTTTTTTATTCATTATAAATTAAAGAAAATGAGTGAGTATAAACCTTTTAAAATTTCACTAACGGAAGGTCAAAAATCTAAAATTATTGGTGCTGTAAAAAAGAAAACTGATGTTACAATCGATACAAAAAAAGGAAATAATTCAATTTTGTTAACTCAAAGACAGATCGATAAGATTAACAGAAATGCTAAAGACGGAAAGGGAACTAGAATTAAATTAACATATAAACAATTAAGAGAAAATGAAAAAGATGGTGGAATACTTCCTTTAATTTTTGCAGGATTAGGAGCTTTAGCTGCTTTAGCGAGTGGAGCAAGTTCTATTGCAAACTCGGTTATCGATAAAAGATATAAAGATAAACTAATAGAAGAACAAACAAGACATAATAAAGAAATGGAAAAGAAACAGGGAGGAAAACTTGTAACAGTTAAAAAAAAAAAAAAAAAAAAAAAAAATAACTCCTTTATCTAATTTTGATATCGAGAATATCGTTAAGAAGTTAAACATAAAACATTTTAGAGGAGTTTTTATGAAAGATGAACTTCCGAAACATCCTAGAAATATTGAGTGTGGAATTGTAAACATTGATAATTCTTTCGGAAATGGTACTCACTGGGTTTCTTATTATAAAAATGGAAATAAAAAATATTATTTTAATTCATATGGAAACTTACATCCATCAAAGGAATTAGTTATATATTTGGGAAAAGATAATTTAATATATAATGAAGACAGACTTCAAGAAATTAATGATCCACCTATTTGTGGACATTTATGTTTGTTAGTTCTTAAATTCTTTTCTAAAGATATGGATTTTAATGAAATTTTAAATATAATAAATAGAAAGAAATGGAATCTTATTCAAGAGTTATTTTAAAATTTGATGTTTTAGGAAATCAAATTGTTTTTCCGGAATCTGGCGATATTGATGAAACGAAATTAAAAAGTGATATTGTAAATGAACTTTCAAATTCTTTTAGAACAGAATTCTCAACATTCCAAACAAAATTAAAAGATGATGAAAATAAATTAAAGAATGATTTAAAAAATGATTTTAATAATAAATTAAAGAATGAATTAAAAGTAAAAGTTGATGAAATTATCGGTTCATTGTTTACATTTACTAAAAGTTATATTGGTTTTAATAAAAAAAGACTTGTCAGTGTTTCAGAAGGAAGAGATAATAATGATGTAGTTATTATGAAACAAGTGAAAACGATGATAGAGAGGGCAATTAATGAAAATAAAAGAGATAAAAGAACAACTGATACAAAAGAATTTGAAGAGATCATCGATGAGAAATTATTTGAATATACAACTAAAGAAGATTTAGATGAAAAGATGAAAAAACTCACTCAGGATTTAATTAGTGATGTTATACCAGTACAAGTTGATAGTGATATAAAGAACAAAATGGAAGAATATTTGAAAGAAGAAGAGTTACAAATACATCTTCAAATATTTTCTGACACTTTATATAATAGTTATTACCCACAAGTAGAACAATTTATGAAAGATTTAAACAATAAAATAGAAGAACTGGAAAAAAACATAACGAAAGAAGAATATAAAAAATCACTAAATGAAAGTATTCTTAAAGAAATAGAAATAATAAGAAAAGAATTAAACACAAAAGTATCAGAACTGCGAAGAGAACTTCATTATATTGCTTTACCTTCCGAATAGTATTATTTCCTAAAGTGGTAACAATTTTGAAAATTAAAAAGATTTTTTTCTTAATAAATGGAGACAACACAAAATAATGATTGGGATGAAATATCTTCATTTCCTGGTTTAACAACAGAATTTTTAATTGTATTTCAGAATAAATTAAATTGGAAACTTGTTTCACAATACCATCCGTTTAAATTAGAAGAATTAGGAATGTTTTCAAATAAAATAGATTGGAAAATCATTTCGAGATATCAGAAAATCGATGAACAAAAGATCGAGTTTTATTACTCATTATTTGATTGGAACATTATGTCTTTTTATCAAAAGTTTTCTCCAGATACTTTAATAAAATATAAACATTTGGTTAATTGGATAATAATTTTCGAAAGAACTGATATATCAAATGAATTTAAACAAGAACATTATGAAGAATTTTCGAAATATTATAAAAATAGATTTAATGTTGATACTGTACCTTCATTAATAAATTATGTTTTTTAAATTTTCAAACCTCGTCTCTGAGACGGGGTCTAATAATTATAAACTAGTTTTTAAATTATAAAGATTTTTTATCTTAATAAATGGAGATGTATTCAAAATATAATCCTAATATAGAAAAACAACAATTTAAACATTTTTTCCCATCGAATAATACCGAATTGAATTTTAATAAAGAAAATCAGAGAATAGAATTCTTAATCGATGTTGGTGATAATTTTTTAAGTTCCCATTTTCAGTTTGTTATTTCAGGTTCTTTCAATGCCAAAGATGGTGAACACTATGGTATGAATTCGGGAACTAAATTAATAGATAATTTTATTCCTTTCTTATTTCGAAGTATAGAAGTAAAAAAACATAACAAATTAATTGATAGAATTGAAGATCCAGGTATTATAAGTACTGTAAAACATACGATATCACTGTCTCAAGATGAAACTTTGTCTAAAATGAATGGTGCAGTGAAATGTGATCATAAATATGGAAAATTTAATTATTGTGGAACCTTAAACGATTTAGGATTAGGATATTTTGGAGGTATAAACATACCAATATACAAAGGAGGATTTTTAATAACATTTCTTAGAAACACTGATGATGACGGGATTTTTCTATCACTTCAAGCAGATGGAAAGTCTTATGCACCTACAGGTAAAATTACAATAACTGATTTTTATTTACGTGTTCCTATCATAGAGTATTCAACACCTTCAAAAATTGAATTAATTAATGAGATGGACAAGTTTGGTGGAACACAAGAATTTGTATTTAAAACTTGGGAGTGTATTGAAAAAACTGGTATTATGGGATCAAATTTAAGTTTTGATATAACTAATATTTATAGGAACATTGATAAACCGAAATTCATAATTGTAGGATTCCAAACATCGAGAAGAAATGATCAAAAGAAAGATCCTTCTAAATTTGACCATGTTGATGTTAGAAATATTAGAGTTAAAATTAATGAAACATATTATCCGGAAGAAATGTTAAATTTAGATATTAAAGAGAACAATTATTCATTATTATATGATATGTATAAAGATTATAAAAGGTCTTATATCGGAAATATGAATATGCTTTATGATCCTGATGATTTCATAAAAAATAGACCTTTATATGTAATAGATGTTAGAAAAGGACCAATTAATATTTCAAATAGTAAAAATAATATTATTCTGAATGTTGATTTTCATAATGTAGTTCCTGGAGGTACAAATATATACGTGGTTATTTTATCCGAGAAAAAAATTAGATACGATTTTCTTAAAAACGATATATTAGAAGTTTAGTATGTTAGCAGTGTAGTAGTAGTAGTAGTAGTAGTAGTAGTAGTAGTAGTAGTAGTAGTAGTGTAGTAGTAGTAGTAGTGTAGTAGTGTAGTAGTAGTAGTAGTAGTAGTAGTGTAGTAGTGTAGTAGTAGTAGTAGTAGTAGTAGTAGTGTAGTAGTAGTAGTAGTAGTAGTAGTAGTAGTAGTAGTAGTAGTAGTAGTGTAGTAGTAGTAGTAGTAGTAGTAGTGTAGTAGTGTAGTAGTAGTAGTAGTAGTAGTAGTAGTGTAGTAGTAGTAGTAGTAGTAGTAGTAGTAGTAGTAGTAGTAGTAGAAGTGTAGTAGTAGTAGTAGTAGTAGTAGTAGTAGTAGTAGTAGTAGTAGTAGTAGTGTAGTAGTAGTAGTAGTAGTAGTAGTGTAGTAGTGTAGTAGTAGTAGTAGTAGTAGTAGTGTAGTAGTAGTAGTAGTAGTAGTAGTAGTGTAGTAGTGTAGTAGTAGTAGTAGTAGTAGTAGTAGTGTAGTAGTGTAGTAGTAGTAGTAGTAGTAGTAGTAGTAGTAGTAGTAGTAGTAGTAGTGTAGTAGTAGTAGTAGTAGTAGTAGTGTAGTAGTGTAGTAGTAGTAGTAGTGTAGTAGTAGTAGTAGTAGTAGTAGTAGTAGTAGTAGTAGTAGTAGTAGTAGTAGTAGTAGTAGTAGTAGTAGTAGTAGTAGTAGTAGTAGTAGTAGTAGTAGTAGTAGTAGTAGTAGTAGTAGTAGTAGTAGTAGTAGTAGTAGTAGTAGTAGTAGTAGTAGTAGTAGTAGTGTAGTAGTAGTAGTAGTAGTAGTAGTAGTAGTAGTAGTGTAGTAGTAGTAGTAGTAGTAGTAGTAGTAGTAGTAGTAGTAGTAGTAGTAGTAGTAGTAGTAGTAGTAGTAGTAGTAGTAGTAGTAGTAGTAGTAGTAGTAGTAGTAGTAGTAGTAGTAGTAGTAGTAGTAGTAGTAGTAGTAGTAGTAGTAGTAGTAGTAGTAGTAGTAGTAGTAGTAGTAGTAGTAGTAGTAGTAGTAGTAGTAGTAGTAGTAGTAGTAGTAGTAGTAGTAGTAGTAGTAGTAGTAGTAGTAGTAGTAGTAGTAGTAGTAGTAGTAGTAGTAGTAGTAGTAGTAGTAGTAGTAGTAGTAGTAGTAGTAGTAGTAGTAGTAGTAGTAGTAGTAGTAGTAGTAGTAGTAGTAGTAGTAGTAGTAGTAGTAGTAGTAGTAGTAGTAGTAGTAGTAGTAGTAGTAGTAGTAGTAGTAGTAGTAGTAGTAGTAGTAGTAGTAGTAGTAGTAGTAGAAGTGTAGTAGTAGTAGTAGTAGTAGTAGTAGTAGTAGTAGTGTAGTAGTAGTAGTAGTAGTAGTAGTGTAGTAGTGTAGTAGTAGTAGTAGTAGTAGTAGTAGTAGTAGTAGTAGTAGTAGTAGTAGTAGTAGTGTAGTAGTAGTAGTAGTAGTAGTAGTTTGGAGCCGAGCAATCCAAGGACATTGTTCGAGCTCGAGCAATCCAAGGTCAGGTGACGTATGTATAAGGGAAACTGAAGCCAGATTGCATCTCTACAAATGACCTTTTAAATTATTCCAATGTTTTCCTCATGTTAAGAAATGAAAAATTTCATTTCTAATAAATGGAAGTATTAAAAAAGATCCAACGAGTTGGTCAATGTCAAAATACTCTAATAAAGAAACTAACAGAATTGGAATGTGGTCAATCTTATTCAATTAAAGAATTTAAAGAAATTATTACAAAATTTGGAAAACGTATAGTTGTTACGTTAAAAGATAAGGAAGATAAATTTCAAGTTTTTCTACCAGATAGATTTAATGACAAATTAAATAAAAAAGATATTCAACAATTAAATTCACAAAAACTATTATTCGTTTATGACGGTTTAAAAGAATTAAATGATGGGAAGAAAATTCATATTATTGACTTCCGAGAAAATAAAAATGAAAATAGATCTAAATCTAAGAAATCTGAAAGTGATATTGATGATTAAACGTGTATAACAAATGGAAATAATAATTAAATTAATTATATAATATTTTTACTTTTTGTGGTTGATCCCAATTTTTGTATCGTTTTAAAGAAATATGTTAAAAATATGTATTTTTTTTTATTTGTTAGGTTTTAAAGAAATATGTTAGAAAATGTATATTTTTTAAAAAAATTAGATGTTTGAGATAAAAATGAAAAATCCTACAAAAATCGACGATCAGGTTTTTTCGGGGAAATAGGGAATTTGGGAGACTGCGCCAGAAACCCTATATTACATCTACTTATATGTATACCGTTATTTAGTAACCGGTATTTATTATTGACCATCCGCCAAACGTAAGCTAATTTTATTATACTCATACAATATTGGCTTGCTCGATGAAAACTAACAGAAAAAAAAATCAGGAAGGTCCGAACCTTGTAGGATCGTAGGTATTTTTTAGCAAGCAATGCATCAAACCATTAATGTCCCAAAAATATAGACCTCATGAGGCAAAATGTAGTTTGGAGTTTTGTATAGATAAAACCATACAATTAAGTATCGTTTGTGAGATATCCAGTTTAGGCATATTCCATATTTTCGGAATATATATGGGAGCATTAGGCTTAAAAGCGTAGGCTACATTAGAATTAGGCTACGGAATTAGGGATTAGGCTACGTGATGGGAAGGGTTTCGTGAGGGAAGAGAAAAGAAGGAGCTATAGTGATTAATAACGAAATGCGGTCGGCTATTAGCAGGACGTGCTAAATTCTTGATTCTTCCTCACGAAAACACTCCTTCAATTATACAGGTGTCTAGAAATTTAGTATGAAATATGGCGCATATTAAGGGCGATTTTTTGTTCACTTTTTACACACTTTAATCGTTCGAATAGGAACCTGTTGTTAAGTATCTTGACAGAATGTGTGTAGCTACCTCCTGGTTTTAGAAGACCATTTCGTAGTGATTAAACATTCAAATATCTCAGAAAGCGGAACAGTCGGCATTCAAGTAAAATTGACCACAAGACAACAGACAGAGAAGAAGTGACCATACACTACATGCACAAAAAAAAAAAAAAAAATGGCAAGAATACTGGACAAACGTACAAAACAACAAACTAGACAAATTAAAAAAAGTCCGACTCGCAGGAGTTGCGACATCTTAGCGTGGTTTCGTTCATATCATTATTTAAAGATACGTTTCGATCTTTCGTGAAAAATATTCAATAAAATCTCAAAGAGAAGTAATATAAGATTTTAAGCAGCATGAAAGGAAAATTATTGCATCCTAAGCGGAAATTACGCAGTTCTCTTTCTCAACGTTCGTTCTTGGAAACACTAAAACAACGTTTCTCATTTTCTTGCTTTGTTTCACTTAAATACCCATTTTACTGTACAATGCAACTAAAAAAAAAAGAAAAACAATTAAAAAGTTATGTAAACAAAAACAAAAACCCTTTGAAAAGAACAAAACTAACAATTTAGACGTTTTAAATACTTATTTCTCCGATTGACATCGCCCCATCAAAAATTACTCATGAGCGGGTTTACTTCAGTCGCTACAAAACATGTACACGTTGCACCCTACTTGTACTGAAATTAAAGAACACATTCATTACTTACACTTACTAGGAAAACATATATCTTTATGGTGGTTTCCAGGACATGAAAACCTTGGACTGAGGACGACTGCTGACTTACATGCCAAACATGCGACACAGGAAGACAAGTACTTATGAACTGTATTACAAAGACATAAGAACAATGAACCGAAATAGCATACATCAGAAATGGGAACATGATTGAAATAATATGAAAATAAATTGAGACAAATCAAACACATACTTACTGACTGGCCATCCGCTTACAGAAATTCCCAAAGGGAGGAAATAGTTCTTGCAAGACTGCATTTAGACGTTTTAAGTACTTATTTCTCCGATTGACATCGCCCCATCAAAAATTACTCACGAGCGGGTTTACTCCCTAGGGGGCATGTAAGAAACTAAAAGACTTTGGTATATTCAAGAAAATAATTATTATTACATGTTAATAATATGTTATTATTGTAATTTACACTGGCATCATTTTATTAACTTTCATTATTTTATTTTTCATTGAAAATTAGAAATAATCCTAAACGACAAAGGCACAAGGAACAAATAATATAAAATCAATAAATAAAAATAGAATCTAGAAAATCTCAGCTAGTATAGTGGATGATCTAGAGCACGATGTAATCTCAGCTAGTATAGTGGATGATCTAGAGCACGATGTAATCTCAGCTAGTATAGTGGATGATCTAGAGCACGATGCAATCTCAGCTAGTATAGTGGATGACCTAGAGCACGATGTAATCTCAGCTAGTATAGTGGATGACCTAGAGCACGATGTAATCTCAGCTAGTATAGTGGATGACCTAGAGCACGATGTAATCTCAGCTAGTATAGTGGATGACCTAGAGCACGATGTAATCTCAGCTAGTATAGTGGATGATCTAGAGCATGATGTAATCTCAGCTAGTATAGTGGATGATCTAGAGCACGATGTAATCTGGTAAACATGGTAATGGAAGATTGATGAATTGGTAGAATACGGAAAGTTGGTAATTTTAGCGTGGTTCCTCCCTCTCCCATAGGGAGAAAACCCCCTTATGAGATTGACCTCATTGCGCGATCCGGAAGTGCCACGCAAAAATTTCGCGTTTCAGATCCCATAGATCACGAGTATAACGGTGGTTCAAATTTGTGTATGTATATATTTGTCTGTTCACTCTACCACCTGATAAAAAATGGTCCGATTTTGATGAAATTTAGTACAAAAATCTATCGCCTAATTTGAAACGTCAAGTTCGTTAACTAACAGAATCCGTCCACTGAAAAAAAGTTTTTAGTGCGAAATCGTTCATATGCTTGCAGGCACTCGTTTTGAAACCATTCTTAACGCGATATCTGTAACAGTTTACGAGAAACATTGAAACGCCTACTTTTCCAAACTAAGTTTCAGTTTGGGTATTCAGAAACGATTAATTCAGTTAGAAATTGTTCTAGATATTCTACATTCATTCTGTTACGTTTGGAGATGAGAAATGATTAAAAACAACAATTTTAATAATGGACCTGTTTTCGGATCTAAGTGTATCTAAAATATTTTGAAAACGGCTGGGATATCGTGGTGAGTGGAAGGTGACCAATCGAAAGCTTACTGAATTCCCTAAATAAAAGGTTCATATGAAATTTGCGATGGGGCGATGAGATTTTCGAATATTTTCTCAAAACCGGTTTGAAAATCACGATAAGTGGAATGTAATCATTCGAATGTTTTTTAATGTTCCGATAAAAACGGTTTTCACGCCATTTTCGATTGGACGATTTCAATCGGAGTCATCAGTGCTTACAATATTGATATTGGACGTTTCTTTTCTTTGAACGATTTTTTGTCTCTGTCCTTCTTAGTTTTTTATTGATTGTTGTATTTTTAAAATTGCTCTAAGTCTGCTTAGAGTTGGCTCTTGCTTTTATGATGATTCTGTTAATTTCAGCGCCTATAATCTCGCTTTTCCACGACGTATCATTGAAATACTTTTCGAAAGTAAAATTCGTTTATCAATGTATGCTCTTCACAAAAATATGAAGATGCTTGAGATTAAATATAAAAGCGATTAAGGAATCGCGCTAAGATAACGCTTGTCCTGCAAGTCGCTTTTCTTAATATTTATTACATTAGTTTTTACGCTGAAGAAATGTATTCAATCAGCTACTGCGGGGCAGGATTGAAATATAAAACTCTAAGGTTGTTGTCCTCCGTTAAATGTTTTTTATGTTCGAGAAGAACGTTAATTTGGATTCAAGATACAATTCTTCCAGAAAGAAAAATTAGATTCATTGAACGCAATATGTCAAATTAATGAAGGTACAATTAGAGCTGAACATGAAGATGTATGGCACTGATTGGAATTCTCATGGCATACATCATTAAACGATTCGAGAATCATGGCGTCTTGGAATCTTCAGTAGATGCCTGTTCTCATTTTTGAATCTTTAAAATTTCTAGTAGATCTCAACTCGTATTTTTTTTCATTTTGATTCATTCTTTTACTTCCGGTTTGCTGATTTTGTTATCACTTTCTCTTTCTTTAGGCACCCTCCCCTATCACTTTTTTAGTGCGGTTCCTCCCTCCCTCCCATAGGAAGGAAATTCGCTTATGAGGTTGACCTTATGATGCAATCCAGAGCCGATTAGCAAATTTTGTATAAATATAGTGTGCATGTTCTCTCTCTCTCATACCCACAAAAATGGGCTGATTTTGATGACATTTTGTAAAAAAAATACTTTATCTTATTGGGGCAGTGATAGGATAGGCCGGACTTTCATTAATATCTCCCTCTCTACTGATCCTTCTGGTGTAATTTTAAACCAAATCCAATACTGGATACAACCACATAATCAGCAATTTTGCTAGTGGCTATATAACGGGTAGGTTGACTTTTAAATGTGTAGATACCTATTGTGTATCTCTTTATTTTTTTCAAAAACGCATAACTAAAACTATAAACAAACAAATATATATAGTACTAAAAATGAAAAGAAATCGATTTATTAAATAATGAGACTTTATATATGTATATATATACTAGCTGTTCCCGGCGTGCCATGCTACACCTACTTTCTACCTATGACTCTCCCCGAATCAAGATCTACCTGTATACCCAGTTACGTCAAAATCGGTCAAACGGTGTGAATTTGTTTATATCTGCCAAGTAATTCATAAAGCAGCCGGCAGAGGCCAGAACCACAGCAATTCATAAAACAGCCGATAGAAGCCAGCACCACATCTTGCGAGTAAGATAGTTCTTATCAAAGAAAGGGCCAGCGCTCCTTAGTTAGACAGTGACTCTTGATACAAAATTGAAATTAACTGCATTACATGATTATATAATGATGTAAAGTCATCAATGAGTTCGAGTTATTCTAATTATCAAGAACATCAACAAATAAATTCGAGAAATTATTCAAAATGGCCGTCAGAATCTGAATGGTTCAGTGTAGCCAATTTTTCTTCAACAAAACTTGGGTCTATTTCGGAAAAGGGGTGCCAGTGATTTTGTTGAATAACTGTTGTTATTATATATAACGTATGTTTATTAAAGAAAGTACATTTTATAAATAACCTCAAAACATATTTAATAACCTCACCTGAAAGAAACAAGTTATATCCCTGAACACAAATTGACGATATTCTATAAAACTTTCTCCAACAAGCACTCCTTTTCGTACCTCCTTCTCCGTACAAATTCGCATAGATATGAATCCAGCATGAACCGTTGTTCTAAATTCTCCTTTTTTTTTCTTTCTTTTTTTATTTATTTGAAACATTCTCTCTTGTTTCTGCGTTTGATCGAAGCCCAAAGAGATTTTACCCTCTGGGTGTGAGCACTTGTTGTCAGGTCTACCAAGTTTTTGGAATGATTCACTAAATAATGTTTATATCGCATACCCTCCTTAAAGGTAGATGACTGTTCTAAAGTCATGTTCCGCGTAACAAACCAACACTTGTTCTGCATTCTCTCTTGGAACAATATCACTTGTTTTCATCAAGCCGTAACTCCATGGGATGTTCCTTGCCGCATACCCTCCTTAAAGGTAGATGACTGTTCTAAAGTCATGTTCCGCGTAACAAACCAACACTTGTTCTGCATTCTCTCTTGGAACAATATCACTTGTTTTCATCAAGCCGGAACTCCATGGGATGTTCCTTTCCGCATACCCTCCTTAAAGTTAGATGACTGTTCTAAAGTCATGTTCCGCGTAACAAACCAACACTTGTTCTGCATTCTCTCTTGGAACAATATCACTTGTTTTCATCAAGCCGTAACTCCATGGGATGTTCCTTGCCGCAAACGTTTGTACTCGGTTTGATCCTTTTGCTCTGTACAAACCTAAGAGCATTGTTTTCAGTCCTGATATGGTCACTTAACTGAAATATATTCATTACGTTAGAGGCCAACGGCCATAGCCACGTTGAATACACCGGTTCCCGTAGATCACCGAAGTTAAGCAACGTCGGGCGTGGTCAGTACCTGAATGGGTGACCGACCACGTGCTGTTGGAATTATAAAAGGGTGGCACCCTATAGATAGCCTGGCACTAATGGCCAAGTTGTACATGCACCGTTAAAAAAAAAAAAAATTACGTTTGAGTCAAGATCACAAATGAAACTATAACAAAAAAGTCCGACTCGCAGGAACTGCATCATCTTAGCGCGGTTCCGTTCTTATCTCTAGACTCATTTAAAATGATTAAAATAGAAGCTGTTATTATTTTGGGTCCACATTTCTAGAAAGCATGAAGATTAGATAGTTAGCCGTCGAGGTGATAAGTAAAGATGGAATGGTTGGGATTCGGCTAAAGAAACCTCAATACGATTTTTGTTAAAAAATCTATATTTAGGACGTTTTGGCTACTCATTGGTAGCCTTCGTCAGCAATGAAAGTGCCAGAGGAGGAGGCAGAGGAGGACCAAAGTTGACAGTTCCATCTTTACTTTCAAGAAAAGTCTTATTTACGATCTTACCTGGATGGGTCCCCGCCCTAGGAAGGACCCCGCTAGGCATTTGAAAAGCTATATCATGGAAATCCATATCTCTAAAATTAAATTGTTTTTCTTATTTTTCTTAACCTGATTTATTATCAAATACATTATCCAACTATAAGCAATTAAAAAATAACAAGGAATAAAAACAGACAAAAAGAACAGTTCGAATAAGCGAAATCAATTACTTTAAAGTTTTAAGGACTTATTTCTCCGATTGACATCGGCTAATCAAAACTTTTATTAGAACCATTTTTGTAGAGCATTTAGTCAGCTTTCTAATGGTATTCTTCCGTTTCCAAAGATTCTCAACCTTTTTCGAGATATTAAGGAAAGTATACAAAGTTACCAAAACTTTTTATGTCTGTTAATAAAATATTTTATTCTAAACCTTCCTTAACTCCAAACGTAACACAAATTTCAACATATTAGTTTTAATGAAAGTAGAACATGCAGAAAATGTTTGAACTGAATCCCATGATTCTAAGTACCCAAACCAAAAACGGTATTCAAAAACTATTTTTCCAATTTTCTCGAAAACGGTTAAAGCTATCGCCTTGAAAATGGTTTCATTCGTTTTCCTAGCCCAAGAAGCATATAAAACGAGTTCTTACAAGCTTATGAACTCAAAAACGTAAGCGTTACGATTTTTTTGCGCGAATTTCGCCCTAAACGCCATCTTCCAGTGGGCGGATTCTGCTGGTTAACGAACTTGACCTTTTAAATTGGACGACGGATTTTTGTACCAAATTTCATCACAATCGGACCATTAGGGAAGCCAGAAATGAGCGAACAGACAAATATATGTATAAATATATACATATATATATATATATATATATATATATATATATATATATATATATATACAAATTTGAACCACCGTTATTTTCGGTCTCTAGGGGTTCTGAAACGCGAAATTTTCTAGTCGGCACTTCCGGATTGTTTCATTGTATCAACCTTATAAGTAGGGTTGCTCCCTATGGGGGAGGGAGGAACCGCGCTAATTAGGAAATTTTGTAAGATTACTGCAACATATGTTTACATAGTTATTTTTATTTAGTTAAAATAATCACGGTTACTGATAAAATCACTGGCACCCCTTTTCCGAAATAGATCCCAAAACTTTTGCCCTTTTGATCAAATTTTGAAATTTGACTTAGTCTAGAAGATTTCCCGTATCAAGACCTACCTGTGTGCGAAATTTTCCCAGCCCCCTCCGAAATTATTTTCTATTTACGCCCATGTACCCACTAGACCACTACACGGGGAGACCCGATAACTACTTAGTAAATATAATATTGCAAAGATAAAAAAATATTTCCATAATCATATGGTTGTCCATTGCTGTTATTGATAACTAGGGAACGGATGTTAATATAAAATTTAAAATATGTACATATATATTTAAATAGATATTATGAAACATGTAATAAAAAAGTCCGATTCGCAGGAACTGCGTCATCTTAGCGCGGTTCCGTTCTTAACTCTAGTGTTTATGAAGGCATAGAATAGAAACAGTCATTACTTTGTTTAGATCAATAGCGAAACAGCTATCCAAATGAAATCTCAAACAAACCAATCTTGAAAGGTCTTGATTTACAATCTTACCTGTATGGGTCAGCTATCCCATAAGTCGGGCAGAAAGGCCTCCGCTCAGAGGCATTTGGAAAGCCTTGGGATCTCTCTCTTTGAACGCTACATTTCTAACAATAAATTGATCTTCTTATTTTACTTAATGTGTTTTATTGACCACCGTTAATTTCGGTCTCTAGGGGTTCTGAAACGCGAAATTTTCTAGTCGGCACTTCCGGATTGTTTCATTGTATCAACCCTATAAGCGGGGTTCTTCCCTATGGGGGAGGGAGGAACCGCGCTAAAACTGAAAATATGTCGTAAAAAAATACCTAAAACTCGATAAAATATTGAAAGAAAGGCATAAATAATTAGTACGAACTTTATTATAAATGGTTATCATAAATGGAAAGAACAAAAGTTAAAAATATATAGAACAAAATGACTTAAACTCTATAACATATTGAAATATATAAAGCACAAATAAAAATTAGGAACTCTTCTTGTTGAAAAGTTGAAAATTTCTAGAGATGAAAATTATTTTGAAAAATTGTTTGCAACAACATGCATTTTTAAATTATCAAACGTGGAATGACGGCGCACACACGGCAAATTGAGCCATTTAGCGCGACAAAAGTATTTTGTGTTTTTATTTTAATGTTTTTACTTTTTATGTTTTTTGTTTTTAAATGATTCGTTTAATAAGCCTGAATACATTATTTTTTACATTGTTTTCAACTATTAAGAGTGTTTAGAATCGGTTAGTAATAATAAAACGCAGAATTATAGAAAACTTATAGAAAATTCATGATCTTCGGCAACTGGATTTCTTTTTGTAACCATTTTGCATGTTTTTTTTAAGAATCTTTCTTCCATATAATTACAATCTTTCCATTTGGCCGTTATCTTAGTTACAAAGACTTTCATTATATATTTTATTTGTTCTTCGTATATTTGTGTGTTAAATATTTTATATTTATTCACAATATAAGTACACAATTTTTGATTGCACGTGAGAGCTGAAACTTTGAATAAACTTTAATTTTTCATCACAAAAAACAGTTCTTTTCTTGTTATATATAAAACGGGTTCTTCAGCAGCTATCTGACTACCTAAACAAAATTTAAATTTACATCAAAAGGGGGAAGAAGGGGGAGCTAAAAGTGTCAAGACAGTAAAGTAGAAGCTTAAGGCTTTTTGAAAAAAAATATTTGGAACTGGAACTTTGTGGAACTTTTTTTGAAACCTTAATCAAACTTAAGTAATCAACAAAATATGTAAAATTTAGTAATCATTTCATTAATAATTTTTTTTCTTTGATATGCCTTTGTGTTATGACAAATATATTATATATTTATAAAGAACATACCACTAGGCAATAAATCCGTTGTGAAAAGAATTTATGAAATTTGCACACAATTTTTAAAACACACCTAACTAAGACCGTAGTTGGAACAAGACTAGACAGTGGAAGTGGAAGAGACTAGCAATGGTTGCCTCCCTTATTGTCTTAGACAGGTCTGGATTAAACTAGATAAAAAAATCGTTCGGTTTTCAATGAATAGAAGACTCTAGCACGTGTTGACACGTAAAATGACTTTTTACGATGACATCACATTTTCGACTTTTGTCGCCCTAAAGTAGGTGTTTTGCCCTGATCTCATAAGGGGAGTATACAGTGGTGGGATCACCGGTCAGGCCCATTTTTCTTTCCAGTAATTTTGGATAGATAAGTAGTCTAAATGTGTCCGAGCGTTTCGTCTAATGCGCCTTAGGAGCTGAGAAATAAAATAAAATAGATTGAAAATTCATTATTTTTTATCTCGAGTTTGGAAAATGATATCGACATGATTCTTTAACTGATTCATTTGTTTTAGAGATTATTTTAAAGGAATAATACAATTGTTAAACAATAATTTGTTTAGCATACCTGATTCCCGTCAACGCCTACTGCTTTTCCTCCCCGTGGTACCCCCTGGGCAACGTTCTTGTACAGTACATGAACGGCGAAAAGCAGAGGCGGGGATCCGTGATGAGGCAGGGACACCTCCCCTGCTGAGTGGATCCTCTCCTTCGGGAGGAACAGTGTCGGTCTGCCGGCCCAGGTGGCAGCCCCACCAGCAGACTCGGTGACGAGGATTAGGGGTCTGAGTCACCTAAAATTTATTTTCCTACAAGTAGCATAACGGAAAAAGCCGGACTCCCCTTTACGGATAACTCAGAGGGAATGCAGGACCCTCTGAGAGACAATAGCATGGATATGGACCTACCTAAATCTAATGAAAAAATAACCCTGGAAGCACTTCAGGGCACTTCAGGGACAGGTGGCTTACTCAATATACCTTCTCCCTCTCGGTACACTTTGGAGCCATACAAAGCGCTAACGAAGTCTCCCGAGAGGAAGAGGGTTAAACGAGGAAGAAAACGTTTTATGGAGGATTTACCGACTCCAAAAATGCAAAAATTTGCCAAATTTATTGTTATTAGTAGAGCGGAAGGACACTCATTTATGAAAGTGTCTCCGTTTCTCATAAGTAAATTGGTCTCCCAGGCTTATGGAAGTGTTGCTGGGCTTAGCAAAATGTCGAGTGGATCCCTGCTTGTTGAAGCAACTAGCAGGGAACAATCTGACAAAATCATACGATCTAAAACTCTGGGCATGTTCACTGTCAATGCAGAATTGCATAAGACATTGAACTCGTCCAGGGGTATGATAACGTGCTTTGACTTGGAGCATTCAACGGACGAGGAAATACTTGACGGGCTAAAAGAACAAGGAGTAATTGCCGTTCGTAGATTTTTTCGTAAGAAGAAATCTACGAACGGAAGCGAGGAGAGGCTAGAGTTTACGGGAAGTGTGATGCTCACATTCGATCAACCTGAGATCCCTTCCAGTATTCAGGCGGCCTTTTACAAATTAAAAGTGCGCCCTTACGTTCCTCCTCCGCTGAGATGTTTTAAATGTCAGAAGTTTGGACATTCGGCGGCAAGGTGTAAGTCGGCCCAGGAGATCTGTGTGTGTGGTTATCCATCACACGGTACTGATCCCTGTCCGTCACCACCCAAATGTCCAAACTGCAATGGGCCTCATAATTCCCGCTCAAGAGATTGTATGGAGTATAAAATCGAAAAAGAGATTATGAAAATGAGGACAGAAATAAAAGATCTAACTTTTCCACAAGCTAGAGCTTTAGTTAACAATACATCATATGCCTGGAGAGGCTCCTACTCCAGTGCAGTTAAAAGAGCAAACGATGTGAAAGAAAATACCCAAAATTGTGAACGAAAAAAAACGAACACCATACCAACCCCCTCTCAACCTCCCTCGAACCCCTCTAAGCCCCCTCCTATTCCCACACCCGCGTCCCTTCCTTCCCTCCTCCCTCCTTCATCCATCCCCACCCGGCCCCTCGCCCCATCCATCGCTACCTTCATCTCGTCTACTTCATCCACTTCGGTGGATGAAAACAGTGAAATGGGAAATCAAACTTCCCTTGCATGCGTAGAAAAAGGTGTGAGAAGCCCACTGGCTACTCCCTCTATCTCCGAGGCTGAGGGCCCCGAAGATACAGGGGACGATGCCGGTGGTCCATACACGCCTGTCAAAAATAGGAAGAAAGGTCGGCCCAAGGGTAGAAAACAAGGGCCAAGGAATCAGTCTGCTAAGTCGGAGCAATAATATTCCACATATATCTCTACCATGGTCCACTTACACAAATTCCTACAATGGAATATACGCGGTTTTTCGGAACACAGTGACGAACTTCGGTACTTAATGAAAACCTACAACCCATTGGTCCTGGCCCTTCAGGAAACAAAATTTCCTGAGGGTTTTGCCAGGCCAGTGGTAGGGTACAACTGTGTGCATAAAGAGCCCAGGGTTCTGCCGGGTGGGCGAAGCCATGGTGGTGTGGCTTTGTACACCCTGGAGAGCATAGGTGCTCACCCTATAAGCCTAGTCACACACTTGCAAGCAGTGGCTGTGCGTCTGAAAACCCCGATAGAAGCAACTGTGTGTTCGATGTATCTGCCGGATGGCAGAGCATATGATGTTGGAGACGTCAAAAATATAATGGAACAGCTTCCTCCACCTGTAATAGTCCTGGGAGATTTTAACACACATCATGTTTCCTGGGGTTCCAGGAGATCCACCCCTCAGGGTCGTTTGCTCTATGATATGCTGGAGGGGATGAACCTCTTGGTCCTTAATGATGGTTCCCCAACCCACTTTTTCGAATCTTCGGGATCATTGGATGCCATAGACCTAACTGTAACGAGCTACTCTATCGCCAGGCACCTGTCGTGGACTATTCTGAGTGACCTGCACCGGTCAGATCATTTTCCCATCTTGGTTAATCTGGCCGGCAGGCACAACGACTACACAAGGCCTGTAAAATGGAATGTTAAGAAGGCTGACTGGAATATGTTTAGAGAATCATTTATTGCTCCCGAATCAGCAGACACAACGGACGAGTCCATACAAATGTTGTTTAACTCTATTTATAGCGCCGCACAAATAGCAGTCCCTCTAACATCACCTTACCCACCACGGAAAATTCCAGTACCATGGTGGGATGAGGAATGTTTTGAGGCCAACAGAATAAAGAAAAAAGCTTTTAACCGCTTTAAAAGGCATCCATCAGAAGTAAACCTAATAGCATTTAAGAAAGCTAGAGCAGTTGAACGGCGAATAAAAATTAAAAAGAAAAGAGAATCCTGGGCGAATTATGTTAGCACTTTAACAAAAGATGTAGCTCCTTCCGAAGTCTGGAGGAAAATAAGAGCGGTAGGAGGGAGAAGTACAAAAAAACAAACTCCTATCCTGTTAAACGAGGGCGTTTACATTAGCGACACAAAAGCTGTTGCTAATGTATTTGCCGAGTACTTTTTCTCCGCATTTAGCCTGGCACTTTATAGTGAAGATTTCCAGATTATTAAAGATCATGAAGAGGCTACATCTTTAGACTTCGGAAGTCGAGATGACATCACAAAAGACTATAACAATATATTTACAATGGAAGAATTTAACAGAGCACTCAAAGCTGCATCTCAGAGGACATCTTCTGGATGTGACGGAGTGCCCTATGAAATGCTTGTAAATCTCCCAGGAGAAGGAAAAAGAAAGATGCTCGACTTGTATAATCGACTTTGGACCAAAGGAGAGTTTCCTGCTGCCTGGAAGGAATCTATTATTGTTCCAGTCTTGAAACCCGGCAAAGACCCAATGAATCCAAGTAGCTATAGACCGATCTCACTTCTCTGTTGCATGGGAAAGCTCTTGGAGGCCATGGTGAACTACCGATTAATTCAAGAATTGGAAAAAAGTAATCTTTTATCAACATATCAGGCAGGATTCAGGCAAGGATTTTCCACCCAAGATCAACTAGCATTGCTGGAACATAATATACAGAGGGCTTTCTACTCACGTCAGCATTTGACAGCCATTTATTTCGACATGAAGCAGGCGTACGACAGAGCATGGAGATATGACATCCTCCAACGCCTCCACGGATGGGGGCTTCAGGGCAGATTGCCTCTGTTCCTGAAGAGCTTCCTCACAGGAAGAACCTTCAGGGTACGAATCGGCAACGCTTTGTCCGCGTTGAAGGTGCAAGAAACTGGAGTCCCACAAGGATCAATTCTCAGTGTTACCCTGTTTCTTGTCGCAATAAATGGCATAGCTGACAATATAAGTGCTGGAATTGGCAGGTCCCTCTATGCAGACGATCTTGCTCTCTTTGAAACCTATCCACCTGAAGTTGTCGAGGCCCAAGGTTTACAGGATGCGGTTGACATAGTGTATACTGCTGCGAGGGGGCGTGGTTTTACGTTCTCCTTAGAGAAAACAGTGGCTTTGCATTTCTGTAGGCTTCGGAGGCCTCACAATCACCCACGTTTAACGCTGGATGGTTGTGAGGTAAACTTCAGAGAAACACATAAATTCCTGGGTCTGGTAATGGATAGGAAACTGAGATGGAAACACCACATTAACCATATTATTCAAAGATGTGAATCCTCTCTGAACATATTAAAAACTTTATCAAGGTTAAAATGGGGAGCCGAGAAATCTATTCTGTTAAAGATATTTGATGCTCTAATCAGGTCCAGAGTCGATTATGGATGTGCTATATACGGCTCTGCTCGCAAATCGTGGCTGAGGCAGCTTGATAGGCTGTACAATGCCGGGCTGCGGTTTGCGATCGGAGCCTTTCGGACAAGTCCGTTGGATGCTATCTATGTGGAGGCAGGCCATCTCCCTCCGGAGCATAGGAGAAATCTGATGGTGCTGTCATACGTTTCATCTTTGAGAGCCAAAACAAATCACTTTATGTGGGCTGTTATGACAGATAATATAATATTAGATGAATTCAGTTTAAGGCGTTCCACAACACGACCACTAGTAGTCAGGGCCCAAGAAACCATAGATCTGTACGGTGGAGCCTGGGGGAATTTGATGGACATCCGACCTCCGGTTGTGAGCCCATGGATGCTCCCAGACCCACTTATTGACCTCACTTTGGCCCAGCTTGGAAAACAGGATACTGCCCCTTCGATATACCGAAAGATGTTTCTTGAAAAACTGCAGCAGTATTCGGAATGTGATGTAATTTTCACTGATGGCTCTAAAACGGAATCAGGAACTGGGTGTGGGATAGTCTTTGACAACCGAAAGGAACTAGTAGTCCCCTTAAATCAGCAAACTAGTGTTTTCCACGCGGAATTGCAGGCTATAAAAATAGCCCTGGATAACTGTAGGAGTCTCAGAAATCAAAAAATCTTGCTTTGTACGGATTCACAAAGTTCTCTGGTCGCTTTAAAAAATAAATTTACTAGAGACCCACTTTTGCTGGAAATATTAATATTATTGAACAATATTGCCTGTAATGGGAGTATTGTGAACTTCCTCTGGGTGCCAGGCCATGCAAATATTGAAGGAAACGAAAAAGCCGATATTTTGGCGGGGCAGGCATCATCTGCAGCAGCAGATCCTGCCTCATTGCTACATCTCTGTGACCACAAACTATTCCTGAAAACATTGGTTAAAAATAAGTGGCAAGAAGAATACACCTCCAAAGATACATTCTTAAAGCACATCGAGGATTCTGTCACGACCGAGAGTATTACTGCCGGTATGCGCAGGCGTGAGGATGTGGTAATGACCCGATTGCGGATCGGTCATACCCGTCTTACGCATGGGCATCATCTGGTAGGACGACGCCGGCCTCAATGTGAGCATTGTGACAGCATCCTCGATGTTCGGCATATCCTAGTGGACTGCCCAGCATTCCGGGATGCTAGGATGCGACACCAACTCCCGATTGCCCTTAAAGATCTGTTATCTAAAAAAGAAGCCTCTGTGAAAAAATTAATAGAATATTTAAAAGAAATTAAACTATATAATCTGTTATAATAGCCCGCTAATTCTGTGTATATTTTATGTGTACAAATGTTTTAGTTTAAGGTTATTAATGTATATAGTTTTGCAAGAGTAAATGTATTTATTGTATGAGTGCGATAAGTGTTGGTTTGTATGTTAAAGTGTAGAAGTATTTATTATTTGTGTTTGCGAGTGTTTGTATGTGTGTGTGTGTGTGTGTGTGTGTGTGTGTGTGTGTGTGTGTGTTCGTGAGGGTGTTTAGTTACCATCCTGTAAATATGTATATAACAATTTTAGGTTTAGTTCTAGGCTTAAGGTTAGATCTGATATTTGTTAAAAGGATTTAACCCAATTTGTACGTAGCATTATTAGATTTAGGATTCAATTTATTCCAAAATAAATGATAGGCCAATACATTATAAGCAAACAAATCAGTTATTATAAAATTGTTTCATCATATGTTAAAAATGACACAATTTTCAACGGTGCTAATGACCCAAGTAGTAGAAGCACCTTATATATATATATAAAAAAAAAAAAAAAAAATAATTTGTTATAGTATATTTTTTGAAAACGCATCTGCTCCCAGACCATTAGCGCCGGGGAAGCATGGCTGCCAGCCACCTTTGTTTCTTACAATTAGAAAAGTCACTGTGATCTCGACTCAATGGGTAAAGCATTATTTTCTTTCTCGGTTTCCCATTTATTTTGTGAATTACAAAAAAAAAAAAAAAAAAAGAATATCAATATGTAGCAAAAATATGTATTTATAGCAGAATATGTAAAAATATGGATATTTAACAAAATATGTAAATATATGTAAAATAAACACCTGTTTAAATGCTTTAAAATCACTTAAAACGTGCAGAATTTGATCAACAGTTAAGATTGAAGAATCAGAAAAAATATGTAATTACAATAATATCCGTTCCCTATTGATAACTACTTAATAAACCTGACTCAGGAAATTCTGTCATTAGTTTATGTTATTATGTAAAATCATGGATACCTGCGTAATAAACATAATTCTGCAAATAATTATAATGTGCTGTCATTATCGTATGGTTATTCAGTAATTGAATTCCACAGATGTCTATTTAATAACATACGTTTGCGTAATATTAAATTCCAGAACATTTCTCTTCAGGTATTCCATCCATCCAGGCCTACTTCTTCCATGTTGCATATAATGAGTTGAGCATGAAAGAAGTAACAAACTCGCGCAGAAATTAATACTAGATTGATGAACTATTTAAGTTGGCAGTTATAATTAGGAATGCCGTGGTACGGCGAGGGCCCTGATTGCCGGTTAGCTGCAACAAAGCTATATGACCTCCTTATGATTTACACCGCACTCAGCGGACAGACACGTTTTGAAATAATTAATAAGAAGTTGGGAAGAAGGCTTTGGCTAATGATGGCTTCCTTGATTCATTGCGGTTACGTGCCGGCTACGATCCTATCCGACTAGCCCTACACACAAAACAGGAATCTCACTCGACTCTTAGTTCCTTCCACCTTCTACGAGGCGAATTAAAATCCCCAACCAGTATTATGTTCTTCGCAAGAAAGGCATCGAACTGCTCGAGAGGTGATTTCTTTTAAGGATAGTGTATGGTGGTGTCGTACAATTCCGAAGCGTTATAATATTAATATCCGCTGAAAGTTTCTTCAGCTATTCACTCGTACCATAGATTAATGTTTGCGTTGTAGGCATAAATTTGCAGAGTATTAATATCTGTTGGCACTTTGCTTTAGCAGTCCACTGGTAACATACGAAACTAAAATATATTGTAGTAATAAATCAACCTACTATTAATTTTGGAGGCACTTTCCTTTAGCTATCCACTGGGAACACATGTAACAAATGGTTATAAACTTATATTACTTATATATACTGTGCCACTTTCGTTGTCAAAATGACGCGGAATGGAGGTATACCTGTGTCTTTTGTTACAAAGTGATTACTGATAACAAGTGTTTTCGCAGTTGTTTGTCGCTTTATTTCATGTTAATATTAGTGTTTTCATCTAGAAACAGGGCTTTTGGAAGCTCTAATTCATTTATGTCCTCAAATTTGTAAGAAAATTGGACTAACAGTGAGTTATATTGGTTATTGTGACGGATAAGCTAAAGTGATGTAAATATTATTTCATACCATTGTTAATAGCTTTGAATACAATAAATGCCTTTTATAATAAATATTGCATATTATTGATTACCAACAAATCATGAACAATTTGAAAATTGAAAAAATACTTCAAAATTTCTTCTTATCTTTATTTTCACATATTACATGCAAGATTCATTTTTTTTTTAAGTTTTGAATCGTTTCTAATCACAAATTTTAATTATTACTTACATTATTTGTGAAATATTAACTGACGTAAATATCATTTCATACCATTTTGAACAGATTTGAATACAATAAATTTCTTTTATTATAAATATTGCATTATGCAATTTGCATATTATTGCAACCACCACCAACAAATCATGAACAATTCGAAAATTGAGAAAATATTTCAAATTTTTTTTTAATCTTTATTTTCACATATTACATGCACCATTTCATTTACATACTTGTTTATTACGGTTGTAATTAAATTATATGAATACACTTTATCAAAAGGCACTGTAATATTTATGAAACTGGATTCATATGAAGCAAATATAATAAGTCACACTCATTTAATATAACCATTCCTAATTGAACTTGTGAAACAAAGTGGAAACAACTTGATAGATAGGTTGGTCTTCCCCAATATACCACAGGTAATAATGTGATGTGCATTCACACTTGTTTCACCTGGGACTATGCACCTGGAACTAGGTAAGGCTTCTAGATAACCAAAGAGGTTCCTCACTGGCAGTACATACTTCTGTTCATCTACTGAACAGGTGTTATGATCGCGTGAAACATGTACAGCAGATAATAAAGGATTTGGAGCAGAAAGAACCTTGTATTTTTATTATTGATCCTCCACCACACAAAAAAGGTAAAAAATATGAAAAAAATCTGTATTTGCGTTTTTACTAGAGCTAACTATGAAAAGGCAGAAGGAGTAATCTCCTTCTTACAGGAGCTTACAGTCAAATTATTAGGAGCCCACTGCACTAATGTTTTCATGGAGGTTTCCCGCGGGAAAAGGTAACAGTAAGTGTCAAGATAGACAACAGATAACAGGAGGATTCGGCATCTCAGCAGATTTAGCGAAGTCTCGTCCCCCAGCGTTTATGTTCTGCAACCTGGTCTTCGAAACTCACTGATGCTGGATCAACATCACGGTACACTGGAAATCGCGCAAGAACTGAACACATTCCTTGTTTTAAATCAACTAGTGGTTACCTTAAATTACCTCCCTCAGTACAATCTGTACCAACGAGGTTCATACCCCCGGCTGCCAGTATCTCCACATAGAGATCTCCACATAGTAACACCCTGAGTGACGTCACTCCCTACCATTCTCTTTTATTTATGAATAATTATTTATTTATTGACAGTCAGTCTTATCATTTTATTTATTGATTATAATTAAGTTTTATTATTTTATTTATTCAAGAAGAAGAACATTTTTCGATATATTTTATTATATGAACACTGCTTTTATTTATTTATTGTTAGGACCTTCTGACACACAAACTGACAATACTTATTCCCAACAAAGTCATGTTTTTTAGATTTCATTTTACATTTCCATACGTGTTTACATTTTTCACGAAAGAGCAAAACAAATCTTTTACTGTTTCTTGATTAGAACTGAAACTTGCTAAGATGACGCAGCTCCTGCGAGTCGGACGTTTTCTAGTCTTAAACATAGATTGATTAAACAACATTTTCAAATGACTCCGAACCAGTGTTGGGCAAAAAACATTCAAAATAATGAATAATGAATAAATCTGTTATTTCATTCTGAATAATCAATAATTTTTCATTCATTATTGAGAAATTCAATGAATAACGTAACTTTTTATTTTTATTCATTTTTGAATAACAATGATTTTTTTAATGAATATTTTTATTGAATAAAAATGATTTATTGAATGAAAGTTATTTATTCGAATGAAAAATGTTTTTGAATAAAATTAATTTATTTGACTGAAATTTTAAAATTGTAAAATACAAGTGATTTATTTTAACAATCTTTTCTAATAAAAATTACTACGTTCATCAAAACCTTTCTTACTTTTAACGAAAATTATTTATTTAACTGATATTGTTTACTGAACTTTGAAGGAATCCGTGTCTATTGTTCCATGTACCACATTATTTTAAATGTATAAAAATAAGAACTGTTATTTGAAATGTTTATAAACTATTTATTCACAAATCATTGTAAATTTGGGCGTCCTCACCTGTCGTAACATGTCGCTTATGGGCATACGTGCTATGCGTTTGCGCTCGCTACGCTCGCTCAAGAAGATATCAAAACTCTAGTCAATCCAACTCGCTAAAATTAATATAATTCTATTAATTTTTGCGATTTGGATTGACTAGAGCTTTGATATCTTCTTGAGCGAGCGGAAACGCATAAGCTTACTCCGTTCTTGATAAATTTAAATAATTGATGGTAATTTGAATTAGACTTCTTTATTACGGACTTTTCCATACCCGCGCATGCGCATGTTGACAAATATAGTTGTTTACATTAGCTTTAATAACCTTCATAACAGTGAACTTTAGTGCTTAATAACTTCTTTCCTAGTTGAGAGCGAGTTTTTTTTTTTTAACAAATTCTTGTTTAGTGCATCAAAATACGATATAGTGCAAAATTTCAAAATAATCGGTGCCTAGGAGCCTTGTCTTCATATTTACCAAAAAAAATGAATGAAGACTGAAAAATAATTAATTATTCATTAAATAAAAAAAAATTCAATGAATAAATTCGTATTCAATAAGAAATTATTGAATAATGAGCCACCCCTGTTATTAATTGAGTAAAAAATTAATCAGTGGATGAATAACTTATTCAATGAATAAATTCTTATTCAATAAAAATTTATTTTAAAGATTAATGGATAATGCCCTACTCTGCTCAGAACGCACCAGTGATGTGTGGGTTCTGCAACCCGGACTTTTATTTTAAAGGAACAAGTTCCTAAGGTGTTCCGTCAATTTCTTCATGTTCCATCAATATGTACTTGAAATTAGGAATCTATTAGGAATTAGCTGTGATCAGTTATTTTACATGTAAGAAGTAGCTAGGAATTTAAGCTGTTCTTCTGTTAGAACGTGGTTTCCTGGCTGTACCCATGTTCTAGTGGTGAGTTCATCCCAGAGCCCGTTCCACCAAGAACACAACTTCTTGTCAGAACAACTTCTCACCGCTTCCCTCTTACTTCCATCATCGCCCTATTATAATTCCCGTTCCCTCATCTTCTTCACTTTAGCCTTATTTAAAACGAGTCTGATTTAGTTATCCTATAACATCCGCTCGTGTGTAAACGCCTCCCTGGTCTCTCTCCCCCTCTTATTATAGCTCCAAGTCAACGTTATTAGTTCTCAGATGTAATTAAGGGAAGAGGTGAGGCTAGGCACCTTTTGGATTTTTTTTTTAATGCCTAGAAGAAGAGGCAAACATATGCGACTTTTTATGTGATATAATATTATTAAAATGAATATTAGACGATCTAAATTTTAATATTATTGGAACACATATGAAAAACATACATATGTTAGTATCTTCTTCCATACATTAAAAAAAAAAAAAAAAAAAAAAAAAAAAAATCAATCTAACCCTAGAGTAGATGCCCAAGGTGTTTTAAATCAAATTTACTCCCAATGGGGGGGGGGGGCTCTGGCTCTTGAAGGCCGCAACTTCTTACGTAATTTACTCCTATATGCTTCATTGAAATAATTTGTTTTTCTTTTTGTGCTTATTATAGATCAAATGAGACTGTTGAAATCAAATTGAAAAAAATACTGAATAATTTTGAGCACTAATGTTTTTGTTTTCGGGTCATATTCACCAGAAAACAAAAGCCAAAATATTGAGCATAATGATGATTTAAAACGCATTGTTTATGGAAATAAAAATCTGAAAAAATAAGGAACCGGATGAAATCCAATTGAGGAATAGGAAATCTAAAGTACGGCGTGCTCCCATACATCCCTCCAAACTTTATCCTTGGTTCCCTCGATGCTGAGTCCCTTTTTACTAACTTCCGAATTGACATTGCCCTTAATATCATTTAAACTAACTGGAAAACTCTATGCCCCTATACAAAATGATCCCAAACCTCTTATCTTGAATCCTTATCCCTTTGTTGTAAATCTTTTCTCTCAAAAACACTCATAAATTTATATATTCATGATCATCCGCAACTAAAGCGATTCGCCCAATACAATTATTATATATTCTTCCAATTATACAATAGAAATTATATATACGTACATAAATACTTAGATGAATTATTACATTTATCAAATTATATGAATATATTAATTACAATATATTACATATAAATTTAATTATACGAGTATTCAAATTTATAAATAAAACAATAAAAACAGATCAATATATTATAAGAGGATCCTAGAGAAAATAAAAACTTGTACGTATGACGCATATAATTATTATTGTTTATGTATGCTACGGATCTCGGACGAAAATCGTTTTAATCCACGGCTAATAGATTCTTTGTAAAAGTGTAACACATAACTTTAAAAGAGTTCAATGAAAATATCCTGTGGTTTGCAATTTAAAGAATAAAAAAAAATACGTGTCTAATCCTCTTGAGTTTATTAAAATCCGCAAATTCCTTAAAAAATTACATACTTTTTGTGTAATCAAATTTCAATGCATTTTAAAGGATTTTTTTTTCTTGTTAAATCGATTGCTTTCCGCTGATACGTATATAAATGTTTTTATCGTTTACGCTTTTGAGTCAGGGTGTGAACTATTACTTGATTCGAAGTATAGATTATAGCAGATTTTGAGTCAGGGTGTGAGCTATTACTTGATTCGTAGTGTAGATTATAGCAGATTTTGAGTCAGGGTGTGAGCTATTACTTGATTCGTAGTATAGATTATAGCAGATTTTGAGTCAGGGTGTGAGCTATTACTTGATTCGTAGTATAGATTATAGCAGATTTTGAGTCAGGGTGTGAACTATTACTTGATTCGTAGTATAGATTATAGCAGATTTTGAGTCAGGGTGTGAGCTATTACTTGATTCGTAGTATAGATTATAGCAGATTTTGAATCAGGGTGTGAGCTATTACTTGATTCGTAGTATAGATTATAGCAGCTTTTGAATCAGCGTGTGAGCTATTACTTGATTCGAAGTATAGATTATAGCAGCTTTTGAGTCAGGGTGTGAACTATTACTTGATTCGTAGTATAGATTATAGCTGCGATATTTTTATTGAGTGATACGTTATTGTGCCCTTCTTAGCTTAAATTGCAAATAATTACTTTTAATATAAAACAATTTCAATTCATATAGATCCATTCATTAAATTAGTCTAGGAGAGAAAAATATGTTCTAAGCCAAGACTGCAAAAGATTTGAAATGAAATAAAACATTCAATACTTGCGAGAATAAAATAACCCATCTTGGGGCTTAAGAATAAGATCATTTATATAAATTAGCAATTAGGCACGAGTTCCTCATCAACAGGTACTTTCATAGCCGAGAATTATCATTAATAGTAATAGCAGAAATGTAATTTCTTTCAATGAGTCAGTACGTCCTTGTAATATAGATTAATGAAGACCCATTTGATTTTATTATCATCAAGGGAATGAATTACAATGGTGGTAGGGACAAATAGAGAATTGTTTCAGCGAAAAATGCAAATGCCTGGAGTAAATGATGTATGGTAAGGGAGGGAACCTTCACTGGCTGTGTTTAGATTCCCAGGGAGCAAGCAAAGTGGATACGAAAGTGGTTAAAAATAAAAGAGGTTATTAAAGGTAACTAAGAGGGACTAAGAAGAGGAAGGCTGAGAAATGGGTATTGTCGGTTGCTAGCGGTGGAACCCCGTCGGCCGGGGCCACATTGATCAAGAATATTAATCAACCAGGCAGAGAGAAGAAGGAGAGAGAAAAAGAGGGAGAGAGAGAGAGAGGGAAAAGTGAGAGAGGTGGGAGAGAGATTGGTGGGGGGGGGGGTGCTTCTCCTCCTCGCTCTCTTTCTACTTTTATTGCCTTTTATATCGGGTCGAGAAAGGTCACATAGCAGAGGTAGAGGCACCAGTTCCCATGGCTGGGCTCCTGTCCGTTTCGGCTCTCCCTCATGTCCTCTCTCCCTGTCTCCTTCAAAAGACAATCTTTATTTCCTCCTCTTGCTCTGAAGATATTCCACGAGGATTCATCCCCAGCCAGATACCCTTGAAGGATAAGGGGATGGTAAAGTGAAAGATCATGACATTTATAATAGAATGTGCGGTATACTATTCTTTGCTTCCTTCCATAGACACACGTTTAAGTAGGGTTTAACCGTTTACTAACCATTGTGTTCACATTTGGGAACACCAATTCGAGCATTTTTAATTAATCATATTTCCACTTGACCAAACTTCTTACCAATTTAATTAACATTAAATAAAGTATTGAGTTTATAAAAAATAATTTTTCTAACCTGGAAATGCGATTTGAATTGACTCACGAACGTTTTGAGAAGATGAAAAATGTCCTGTTCGGCTTATGTAGTTGAGCTTGAGAGAGATAACGGAAATATCTCGAAATGTTCCCAATTTCTATCTTTCATGGTATTGCCTGCTGCTTTTCACATTCAGTTTCCATTCTGCCTTTGAACTGGAAAGTAGTACCTGTGCGTCTGAGATGACATCCCAGAAAAACTTGTCTAAAGGCAGGTCCTAAACCAAAAATTCCAATTTATCGTAGAAAATCTGATAACCATTATTTGATGCCACCTGCTTAGGAAAGATGTGGACTGTGTGCGCCCTACGCAAGGCAACAGTGCCAAGAGTGTGAAGTATGGTGGTATTTGCATTGTTTCCCACCCTACCATGGCATAGACTAAATATGTTTAATTATTATAATTTTATTAAAAATTATATTTTTGTATGGTTTAGTTAAAATATAATCATATAACTAAAATATGACTTATTTCCTGTTTTGGCCCCTCAACAGGCAAGCAAGCATTTTTAATCATATGGTAATCTACACTTCAATTGGCTAATTACATCTACATCAGTTTGATGCTTTTTTACGTAAACGTTTCCGAATACTGGCGACAATCTGGTCCGAAGACAATAACAGCATCAATAAAAAATCGCGGGCTCTGAAGATAATGTTATTGCATTATGTACTCTAAATTGACGGCAATATTTGTTACGCGCTAGAATCTGTTATAGGAAGAGTCGGTAAACTCTTTTCCGAGTGACCTGCACCTTGACTAGTGGACTGTCCTGTCACGAGGAAAACTCAAACTCAAACACCTTCCCTTCCAGGCACCCTTAAACAAAGTCCTTAAACAATTCTCCGATGACATTTTTCCCACATGTAACTGATGTTTTGGGAGTAATATTTTTTGGCGTCTTTAATTATTCTCATGCTTAAAATTTTATCTTCATCGTCATTTCCTAGTTTTAAAATGCAGATTAAGAAGCATTTATGCTTCTATTTTGATCCATACTTCTACCATTCAGATACAATTTTTTTTCGTGGGATGATTAGAACGAAATCCATCCTAAATTAGTAAATATTCCTAAAAAACGCAAAATATCGCAAAAAATACTATGTGAATATGAAAAGTATATGGTTTGACTGAAATAATTATAAAAGAATTAGCTTGGCACTCCTTGGCCCTTTGCAAGTAATTCTCCATTGAAATATGGAAATTTTGAATTTAATGATATGATTTGTTATACGTAAAACTATATCCATGCAGCACCCCGAATAATGTAATACTTATTTGTCTCTGTGGTATCCATTACACATGAAATTTAAATAATCAAGTATAGTTTCTGTTAAAAAAATGACAAAGTAATTACAAGAACAGGACTGCAATAAACACTGAGAAAAATATTCCCTTTCTTACAGTTCGATTAATAATCCCCTCCGTCGCCCTTGGACGATCCAAAAAAGTAAATATTTTCATTTTCCCTTCTTCCAACTAATAATAGACATTTTTTAGTGGGCGATTAGTAAAATATTTTATTTGTATTTTGTCCGCCTAAAAGGTGATTTTCGCCCACTGTGCATCGGTGTCTTTTGTGACCTATGGGTTAAAAAAACGTCATTTTCGTAAATACTTCACACCCCATAAGCGGATTTTGCATACCGTGTGGAGGGAGGAAACACGCTAAAAGTTTGAGCATCTGTCGTCATTCGCTATTCAAAGTTTACATTATATCATACCTTTGGGACGTCGATTTTCCAAATATAGAAATCCTGAATGCATTGAACAGAAGACAATCAAAAAGTAAAATTGGTCCTTCGTAAGTCCCAGATTTTGCACTGCGTGTCCTCATGTCGGTTCCAGGATTTTTTTTTTAGGATAAATTTTCCTGTGCGATGATTTCTGTTGGGTTTGGAGTTGACATATTTGTAAACTATGCTGTACCATTGAATGCCTAATGCAGCGAAAGATGATAAAATCATAATCTTTTGAGAATTTCACTTTTTTGTCTCCAAACTTATTATTTCTTTGTGAAGTTAGATATTGTCGCGATTTATTTAATAAAAAATTTGTTTTGTTTTTGCCAACGTTTTAGCTTCAAATTTAAGCCTTCGTCAGGGCTGTAATAATTAGTTAATACTAATTTATATAGAGAAAGAACTTTGCAATTGCCTGGCTCAAGAAGTATATACCACTTCATAGGTTCATGTAGGCAGCTTGAGGAAATTAGATATATCTCCCAGTTTGTGGTTTTTTAAATGGGCGCAACTGGGAGAATATTGTAGGACTTGGTAGGGATGCTTGGAAGAGGAGGAGTATGTTAAAACAATAGTATGTATGTGTGTATTTTAGTAGTTTTAGTATTTATGTTTATATTTTGGAAATATAAATTATACGTTAATTATTAGGCATGGTAATTTACAGTTATGTAGCAGATATTTAATAAATAATTTCAGAAGGTATATTTATATTAAAATAATAAAACTTGGTTGTTAGAAATTTTTTAGTTATAAGCAAGTAGCTGTGATGTAGGTTTTTAAAACGTATCATGTCTTTGCCTATTTTAATTATTGTTTTTATCACATCTTAAAGCTATTATTATGGTTGGTGTTACCTCCCTCTGATGACAGTTAGCCAAGAGTATTAGTCTTCAGAGTTATATGTATTTAGTATTATAGCAATTGTTTTGTCTACAATATATTTCTGTAGGCACGCTTGTATAATTTGTTGCAATTTGTTTTGTTGTTTGGTTGTTTTTTTTTTGTTGCCTATTAAAGACTATTTATCTATCTATATAGAGAATGAATAAAAGGAAAACATTATACATATATGAAAATGAATGGAGATACATAATATGATTATGTTACAGTTACTGATTAACCATTACAGTATGGGATTTACTTTACATGGGCGTATATAAGTGGGGGGGGGGGGGGCTGAGAGGGCTGCAGCCCCCCCCCGAAATCGGTAAAAATGTGTCATAAAAACCTTTAACCCATTAAATCCCAAGCCTATTTCTACTGGATTTTTTTTTACATTTTTCGTTATTTGTTTCTCTTAGGCACTTAAAAGAATGTATAAAAAGTCCGACTCGCAGGAACTGCATCATCTTAGCGCGGTTCCGTTCTTATCTCTAGACTCATTTAAAATGATTAAAATAGAAGCTGTTATTATTTTGGGTCCACATTTCTAGAAAGCATGAAGATTAGATAGTTAGCCGTCGAGGTGATAAGTAAAGATGGAATGGTTGGGATTCGGCTAAAGAAACCTCAATACGATTTATGTTAAAAATCTATATTTAGGACGTTTTGGCTACTCATTGGTAGCCTTCGTCAGCAATGAAAGTGCCGGGAGGCAGAGGAGGACCAAAGTTGACAGTTCCATCTTTACTTTCAAGAAAGGTCTTATTTACGATCATACCTGGATGGGTCCCCGCCCTAGGATGGGTCCCTGCGCTAGGCATTTGAAAAGCTGTATCTTGGAAATCCATATCTCTAAGATTAAATTGTTTTTCTTATTTTTCTTAACCTGATTTATTATCAAATACATTATCCAACTATAAGCAGTTAAAAAATAACAAGGAATAAAAACAGACAAAAAGAACAGTTCGAATAAGCGAAATCAATTACTTTAAAGTTTTAAGAACTTATTTCTCCGATTGACATCGTCTAATCAGAACCTTTTTTGTAGAGAATTTAGTAAGCTTTCTCATGGTATCCTTCCGTTTCCCAAGATTTTCAACCTTTTTCGAGATATTAAGGAAAGTATACAAAGTTACCAAAACTTTTTATGTCTGTTAATAAAATATTTTATTCTAACCCTTCCTTAACTCCAAACGTAACACAAATTTCAACATATTAGTTTTAATGAAAGTAGAACATGCAGAAAATGTTTCAACTGAATCCCATGATTCTAAGTACCCAAACCAAAAGCGGTATTCAAAAACTATTTTTCCAATTTTCTCGAAAACGGTTAAAGTTATCGCCTTGAAAATGGTTTCATTCGTTTTCCTAGCCCAAGAAGCCTATAAAACGAGTGCTTACAAGCTTATGAACTCAAAAACGTAAGCGTTACGATTTTTTTTGCGCGAATTTCGCCCCAAACGCCATCTTCCAGTGGACGGATTTTGCTGATTAACGAACTTCATCTTTCAAATTGGACGACGGATTTTTGTACCAAATTTCATAAAAAAAAAATAAAAGAATAGCAAAACATTTTATTTGGGCTTAAGATTTTTTTCCTTTTCTTTAAGGAGTTGCCTTGTTAGAAAAAACTATTCAAATTAACTTAAAATATTTATTTGCATGATAAAAAAAAAACGTGAAAATAATGTTGCGTTTACGCAACTTTGGGACGAAATGGGTTAAAATAAATTAAATAATAATTATAATAATAATTCCTTACCCCCTAAATGCTCTCAGCACCCCCCCGGAATTATTTTTTATATATCAGGCTGTACCGTATGAAATGTCAGTTTTGTTTACTTTTCGATTAATCCTGTCCCTTTTTTATTTCATTATTTACAAACATCATTGTTATTCATATAGAATTAAAGCTATTTTATTCCTATTATTTAATCAGTAACTTGCGTGATGTGTTGTGAGAAAGATCCTCTGAGAAAAAAATATAACTCCCGTATAATTTTTCGTTATGAATTTAAGCGGTCATAGGGCTGCTGAGGCGTGTATGAACATTAACACGGCGTTCGGGGAGGGAACGGTGAATGAACAAACTGTTTATCGGTGGTTTTCCAGGTTTCGGAGTGGAAATTTTGACCTTGACAACGAGGAGCGATGAAGGCCACAAACCAAGCTTGACAATGACCACCTGAAAGAATGGGTTGAAGCTTGTCCCTCAAAAAGCACTAGGGAACATGCCAAAGAACTCGGAGTAGGAGCCACGACAGTTTCAAGACATTTGAAGGAAATCCAAAACTGACATTGGTTGGTGTTACCTTACGTATCATTATGCATCTTCACATATGTGTAATGTTGTTATCTTATATTCCTTCTGTAAATAAATCGCTATTAACTCTGTCATCCTTGTTTACAGGCCTGATGAATGTTAAGCCGAAACTTTGGTAAAAATAAAACCCATTTTCTTATCAGAAATGTAATTTTAATAAAATACGTATACAAATTTTAGAGAGCGTTTTTTCGTGACATTCGGACCATAAAACGTCAACATTTCAAAAAACATAAACAATGCCTCAAAGTATTTAGGTTTCCTGATTTTGAGTCTCCTGTGGAAGAAGCGACCCAAACTGGGCAAGCCCTGGGAACCGGCCGGTAGAGCTATGTGACCTTTCTTGACCTGATATAAAAGGCTGTAACAGGTGTATAAATTACTGTTGTAGGTTTTACAATCCTCGCTCTACAGCTCTACCATTCAGCAGTTTTAATCGCTAAGGTTGTTCCTGCTTTGATTACGCATCTCGGTATTTCATGTTATTCAATCAGAATTTTCAAGCTTGCATCACAGCTGAGGATGGATGGCCTACAACTCAAAAACAAAAAAATGAAATAAGTCCGACTTCCATGAGCTGTGTAATCTCAGCGCGTTTCCAAAACGTTAATATCTATAATATTTTGTAACACAATTACACACCTACTCCCAAAACACATCAAGTGAACGGGAAACTTTAGGCGCTACAATGCACAAACAACAGACATGAGATTAAACAACTGGAAATTCCGCACTGCCGCTCTTCTTAAGGTACGCTCTATTCGAAAGAAAAAATAATCCGAATATATTTTTGATTTACTTTCCTTTTTTTTTACGGACAAATTACAAAAGTAAATTAAAACCAGATAATTAATACCAACAGCTAATAAAAAGTTCAGACAAAAATCATCGGATCGTGAAGAACCGTTGAAATAAACGAAAGCAACTACTTTAAAATTGTAAGCACTGACCGTGTGACCGTCACATCGAAAATATTTATTAAGCTTTGGAATGGATGCGATCCATATATCACCATTTTCCCAACCGTTTTGAAGATATTTAAGCAAATATACGACAATCCAAAAATTACTCATGTCTTATTAAAAAAATATTTTTTTAATACTTCCTTTATTGAAAATGTAACCAAATAATATAAATATCTTAGTGTAGGTTGAATTGAAACATATAGAAAATAATTCAACTGAATCCAATGATTCTATTTTAACCAACCGAAAATTACTTAGGAAAACAAGTTTTATCCAATTTTTTTCAACAAAGGTTATAGATAGCGCTTTCAAAATAGTTTTATTCGATTTCCAACGTTCGAGAACCTATAAAAAGTGTACCTGGAAGCCTATAAACTAGAAACCGGAAGCGCAACGATTTTAATCGCACGAATTTCTCCCATTCAACAGTCTTCCGGTACGCGGATTCTCCTAGTTAACGAACATGACCTTTTAATTGAGACAACGTATTTTTGTACAAATTTGCGTCGAAATTCCAGTATCAGTAAAACAGGATTCGTAAAATGAGAACCGAGTTTTTGTTTTAAGAAATAGATTTTTCCTAGTGGAATTCGAAGACGGCCTGTGAGTATTTTCTACTACAGTACTGCTGTTGGTTTCGTTCTTCAAAACGTTTTTTTTATTTTTTTTTTACCTTAGTTTTTAATTGTTTGTTTTTTTTTTAAATTATGTATAATTAACAGTAAAATTAGTATTCTAGTAAAACTAGATCTTTGTATAAAATAAATCAGTCCCGTAACAGGTTACGAAGGCCTTGAGGGGCAGATATTATAGAGGTATCTGATTCATAACCATACAGCATACTAGAGAGATAGTGTGGTCAGTACTATGCTCCGTTAGACTGGGTTTCTCCTTTTCAGGTACCCATTAATAAATTAATTAAAGGCTGGGTTGGCCTAGGTATTGTCAGGATGACCTAATCCAACCCATGAAGGAAGACCCTAAAAAATATATTTTTGTATAGCCTTCCTTAAGAATGAGAGAGAAAGTAGGTTGAGTAATTTCCGCTTTTATGAAAGTTGGGTATTGTCCGTTTCCTGTGCTTTGTGGCGCCAAAAATATCCCTTTTCCTCAAGATGTCGTTTGAGTAATGTCACTCAAAATAAGAACGTAAACTGGCTAAGATGACGCAGTTCCATCGAGTCGGTACTATTAAAAATATGCTAAGTAATTTATTTGTTCATCCACTAATAACATATATGGGCGAAAAGAAATGCCATTTTATGTTTTTCCATAGTGGAAACATATGGCATAAAAGTGGAAAAGCACGAAAAAATTCAGCTCTGCAATTCCAATCAAAATCAGCATCCAGGAGTCTTGAAAGTTTGTATTTTGCATAAAATACTCTTAATTAATCATGAAGAAACAGATTCCACGGACTAATATGTTTGGAAAAGAAATTTAATTTAAATCGAGTGTAGATGTTGATGGAACAAAGTAAGAAAATTTTTTACACTTTAGAACACTCCACTTTCAGGTTCACATTCTCAACATACTTATAATAGAGTTCACCAGCAACAAATGCAGGCTTTAGAGAATATGGAGTTAAACGAATCCTCAACGAGCGGGCGTGTAGTTTGCCATATTTGTCAGTTAAGCTTCAAGAACAGCCGTGGATTGAAAACGCATTCGGCTAAAAAGCACTGGAAAGAAGCCAACCAGGAAAAACTTAAAGTTCTCTTAAAATCCGAAAACGTGGGGAAAAGAAGTCAAATGATTAATGCTTCGAAAGAATTGACAAAAGTAGAAGTGGATAAATGGGCAGAAACTATGAAGAATATCCTCAAAAACATCAGTGAGTTTAACACAAACGAATTTGATGACAAAATTAAATGTTTCCTTGCCTTTTTACGCGATTTGAATAGTCTTCTGCCAGGTCCTAAGCATCCAGCAATTCGTTATTATAAAATGAGGAAGAAGAAATGAGGCCATGGAAAGGATAAGGGAGCCAGCGAGACTTCGAACCCACAAAGGGCCAATAAAGCAGCTCGAGCTAAGCGAAGGGAGCAATATGACTACGGAGTCGCGCAATATAATTATTACAACAGGCGCAAGAAAGTCATGCAGCATATAATGAACGCCGATGCTCCAAAGCAATGCCCTATACAAGTAAAAGAGCTAGAAAAACACTATCAAAATGTTTTGGGTAAATGTAATTCACAGGTTAGGCCAACATATGAAAACTTATTGCCTAATCCTAATTTAAATAAAATTGACCTAAAGTCTGTACATAGAGCTATAAAATCTATGTCTCTAGACACTTCTCCTGGTCCAGATGGCGTCTTGGTAAGGACATTAAAGGCAGTCGACGTATCTCATATTATAAGAGATATTACAGACATATTGAAAACATCATATGTTCCCGAATCTTTGCGGCAAGGACGTACTGTGCTAATATACAAAGGTAAAGGATTAGCTAGTGACGTATCCTCTTGGAGACCAGTTACAGTCTACTCCGTGCTCCGCCGAATAATAGAGAAAGTGCTGGATCAAGAGCTCACAGAACAAATTTCATTCCACACTTGTCAAAGAGTGTTTATAAGAGGATTGCCAGGTGCTCACGTCAATGCGCGCATCATCGACGGAGTATTGAAAACCTTCAAAAGAAGACGTGATGATTGTGTCGTTACATTTCTAGATGTTTCCGCAGCATTTGACAATGTAGGCCATGCCCATATAATAAAAGCCTTGAAAGGCAAAGGAGTGTCAACTGATCTTAGAAATATCATAGCCTCATTTCTGTCAAATAACAAAATTCAAATCCAAGTAGGGATAAACAAAACGAACTTCATTGATGTGAAACGAGGAGTTCCCCAAGGAGGCCCTTTATCGCCAACACTCTTTATCACGGCCATCGATCACCTATACAGGGAAGTTTGTGACCCGAAATTTCCTAACCGCTATGGGTATGAAATAAATAAAAACCTTGATAGAGTGATCCTTACTGGATTCGCAGACGATCAAGCAGTAACAGCGTCTAGTAAACAATCTGCAGAAAGAGTGGTTAACGTAATTGTTCGTACCTTTAAAGAAATCGGATTGTTTATAAATCCCACGAAAAGTAAGGCGGTAGTTGTTCAGAAAGGGGTTCTTTGTAAGGACGAACTATCGCTCGAAAATGGCGAAAATATCAAGTCAATAAGCGAAAGCGAACAAATAAAATACCTTGGATGTTCGTTCACATCAGAACTTACCTTTAAAGAAGACTCAGTTCGTAAATTGGCCGAAAATTTAGAATTACTGACATCATCAAATTTGTTGAAGCCGGACCAAAAATTAAACGTCATAAACCAGTAAATATTCCCTTCTCTCGTCTATCCATTTCAAACAATTCCTCTAATTAAACTGCCTCAGACCTTGCTGGAAGGCGTGAACGTAATAATCCGAAGAAGTGTGAAGGCAATAATCGGCCTGCCTGCAAATTCTTGCAACAGTATGTTTTATGCACCTCGTCGGTATAGAGGGCTTGGGTTGCTTAGATGCCTGTGGGAAGCGCCGCTCCAGCACTGGTCTATTTCTCGTAAACTAGATGGTGTTTGTGACCAATTGTTTCAATCATTTTTTGACTATAACCACGAAATGCTCGAATGTGCCAAAAGACTGGGAATTCCAGAAGAAGAGGCTACTAACAATCAAAACATCAAGCAGTTAAGGCAAAATTTGAGGGAACAGTCTTTCAATGATTGGACAAACTCCAAGTGGCAGGGGATTGGCGTCCGACACTTCAAGGATTGTCCAAAGGCGAACAAGTTCATTTACGACAAGGAAGTGTTGTCTGGATCCGAATGGATTAATGCCTTGAAGCTGAATATGAACTATGCGCCGCTTCGAGCAGTTCCTGGCATAAGCAGTGAACCAAGAGAAGTTGGTCTCCTTTGTCGCAGGTGTGGCAAAGAGAAAGAAACGCCAGCACATGTGCTGGGAAGTTGCGACCATAACATGCTCTTGGTTACACGTCGCCATAATAATGTGAAGCGTTCTGTCATGGTTCTCTTAACAGAAAAAGATTACGAGTGCTTCGAAGAAGTATTCAGCATCGATGAAGAAGGCGCTACAAGGTACGCTGACATCGTTGCCTTCAAGCGGAATGCCAAAATGGCTCTAATATTAGACCCAACTATCCGATATGAAGGCAACGATGATAAACAAGGCGAAAGAATCAATCTTGAGAAGCAAACGACCTACGACAGGTGCGTGAACTATTATAAAGAAAAATTGCACGAGAGTTTTGGACTGAGAGAGTACCGAGTACATGGATTATGGTTCGGTTCCAGAGGCACCATCCCGAAGGAGACGGCAGCTTGTCTCAAGGAAACAGGAATCAGCGAGGAACAACTAGGAGTCATAGCTGAATCTATTCTCGTTGATTCCCTGGCAATTATTCAAAATCACATATATGGCTGAAGACTTTTAATTTATTAATTAGATTTATTAATTTTTTTATCATAATTTTTTATTTCCCATAATTAGCAGTCTTTTCATTTTTCTTTTACATTTTTTTTACAATCAATTTTATCATTATTTCCGTAGTTTTATTAGTTTGTTTTTAATTTACATTTTGATTTTACTTGTTTGAGATATTTTTATAATTATTGCAGTTTGTTGATTAGTAAGTTGTGTACTGAGCAACCCAATAGAGTTGGGCAACTAAACTTTGTTTTTATTTTGTTAAATAATGTTTTTTCTCTGTTGAAGCGGAAAAATCTCAGCTAGTGTTTTGAACAGCATTAACCTTCAATGAGATTTAGAAATGACTGAGGCTTTTAACATATTGAGTTCGACGTCCTACAAAACGTTTTCTTACCGTGTTTCATTGCATTTTTCGAGTTCAAATTCGGTGATATTTGAAACAAATAATTACTTCTAATTCGTCTTCTACGGTACAGCCTCGTTTATTAACACTAGATATACCAGACCTGGTACTGGTATAAATGTCAATAAAAAAAAATATATTTGTTAGTAATATATATAAAGTAACATTAAGTTCATTGAATGCATTCTCTACTTTTAGCTGCAAGAGTCATAACATCATTTATGAAAGCAAATGTTATATGGGGTCTATTTCGGAAAAGGGGTGCCAGTGATTTTGCTAAATAACTGTTATTATTATATATGTGTATTAAAGAAAATTCATTTTATAAGCAACCTCAAAACGTATTTAATAACCTCAACTGATAAAAACAAATTAAATCTCTGAAGAAAAATCAGCGATTTTCTCTAAAATCTTTTCCAAGCACTTCTTCTCATACTTCCTCCTCCAAATAAATCCGCATAGATATGAATCCAGAATACTCATCCTAGTACCGTATTCTATCTTGGTTCTGCGTTTGATCGAAGCCCAAAGTAGATTCTACCCTCTGGGCGTGAGGACCTGTTGTCACGTCTACCAAGTTTTTGGAATGATTCACTTGATAATGTTTATATCGCATACCCTCCACTTTCTTCAGTCGTTTGTATGCCTTTCAGCAATCTGAATAAAACGTTGTTCAAGGCCTGACTGCCGCCTTAATACAGAAAGTCAACATTTCAGCAGTTCTAAATGGGACTTCCTGATTGTCTTTAGTCCTGATATGGTCACTTAAATTGAAGGCCACGCAATCTACGACTACAATTTCGAAGGAGTTGATCACTTCACATATCTTGGTACGGAAATTAATGCAGAAAACAAGATTAGTGAGGCGATCATAAGTGGCAATAAAGCTTATACGGCCTAGTGAACCTGATGAAGTCGACGCTGCTCTCTAAGCGTACCAAGTTGCAGATGTACAACTCACTTATCAGACCGGTAGTGTGCTATGGTGCTGAAGGATGGAAACTTAGAACAAAGGACCTGCAGGCGCTTAGAGTCTTTGAGCGAAAAGTGATGCGCCGCATTTTTGGCCCCATCTGCGAGCAAGGTCTCTGGCGCATAAGGAGTAACCGGGAACTGGAGGAACTAAATAACCATGAGGATATCGTGAGGTTCATCAAGTCAAGGAGAATTAGTTGGCTTGGCCATGTCGAAAGGTTACCCAACGATAGGATGGTGAAGAAGGTCACAAGGGAACCGTTCCCAGGAAAGAGGAAGAGAGGACGTCCAAGGAAAACCTGGCAAAAGGACTTAGAGGAAGATCTTAGAAAAATTGGAGTTGCTGACTGGAGAAGAAAGGTCCAGGATAGAGAAGAATGGAGAAAGATTGTTCGGGAGGCCAAAGTCCATCTCGGACTGTAGAGCCGCACAAGTAAGTAAGTATGGTCACTTAACTGAAATATATTCATTACGTTTGAGTCAAGATCACAAATGAAACCATAACAAAATTTGGAAATGAGGTTAACGCAACATATGTTTACATGTTTTATAGAGTCAAATTTATGTTATTTAGTTGAAATAATCAGTGTCACTCCTTTTCCTAAATAACCCCGTTATATGTAATAGAAATTTTGAATTTAAATTGCACGACCAGTCAAAATGACTGGTCTGGCAAATCTAGTGTTAAAAGGCTGTAGTCCTATCAGGTAGTATGTTCTTCTAAAGATAATAGTTTGGTTATATTTTGTTTATGTAACACATCAATGCACATTTCACTTTTGGTGGAGATCCTTCCCACCAGCTTGCTGGCGTATCCCCGGCGAGACTTCTTCAATGTAAGGAAATAACTTACAATGGACTTCTGAAGTCGTAGAGGGTAAGTTAGTAAGCTGTTAGCTTTATTTATGGTCGTTGTACACTGTTAGGTTGTTTACGCTTTTGTATGGGTGGTCCTCGTGTATGGTTGTTTTGTCTGGCTGTGCATTTAAGGCATTGCAGTGTATTTCTGCACAGCTATAGAAAAGTCCTTTATACTCCATCAGCTTTCCTTTATTTGCCAAACTGGGGCTTAAATCATCTTTGTTATACATCTGTACGCATTTCATCAATTTTTCCTCCACCTCTGGAATACGGCCGTACGAGTTAGCATTGGCCTTGAGCGTGATCGTAATTATTACTTCAGTGCTGACAAACATTACTTGACTTCCAGAAGAAAACTGTTCAAAATGCCTTACTGTTCTAAATTCTTATCGTCGTTTTCTATAGATTGAAATACTCAAATTAGACAGAATTAAATGATCATATAAACGAACTAAATTCAATGACAAAGAAATATTTTTTAATTTTATTTTTATAGGAAATTCAACCACGTGGGTCATTGTTGCATATGTAATTTTTATTGGAATGTAATAACTACACTAAATTTAAAACCTGTAGCAGAAATTAGAGTATACAACAGAAAAAAATTAATTCATGTGCACACACACACACACACACACACACACACACACACACACATATATATATAGTTCGAGACCATTCATGGCTGGAGAATGTTGTTTAAGGGTTTAAAAAAAAAAAAAAAAAATATTTTCGTTTTCGTGGTTGTTAGAATTGCTCGCCTTCATTATGAAGTAAGAATGACCCAGTCTCACTCTGGCCTAGATGTCGACTCGCCTTAAAAAAAATAATAATAATAATAAAGAAAAAAAAAAAAAAAAAAAGACTCGTCAATTAGGCGATCTTTTACTTGTGAATCGGCGCGCATACTGTCATATGCTCTTCTAAAGCATTACCGGTGCAGAAACCGTACACGAAAACTATATCAGAATCAAGAAATTGAAGAAATTGAATTTCAGTAATTGGTTTGTTGAAAAAATTTACAATGACAATTTTTTTCCATTGAAAATTTAAATATGTAAGTACAACAATTTTTTTGGTCCACTTCACGCTCCTGAAGTGTTTCCATTTAAAATCGGGACACCCTGTATATATATATATATATATATATATATATATATATATATATATATATATATACTAGCTGTTACCCGGTGTGCCATGCTACCTACACCTACTTTCTGCACGTAGAAAAGCGAAAATAAATTAGAAACCAAATAAGTAATATTAAAATCTAATATCACAAATCTGTAAATGTTGGAGTTCACAGTTTCGAACCCGTGACCTCGGAACTGTTAGTCCTAGACGATTTTAACTTAGCCTACGACTCTCCTCGTATCAACACCTACCTCTGTGCCAAGATTGATCAAAATTGGTCAAACTGTGTGGATTTGTATAAGGAACAAACATAAAGACAGACAGGTGGTAGACGTTTTTGACTTGCCCTACGAGACTTCCCGGGTCAAGCCCTACCTGTGTGCCAAGTTTGGTCAAACTCGGTCAAACGGTGTAGATTTTAAGCGGGCTTCCTTTTAATAACATATTATGTATGTTATAATAACATACATAATATATTATTATAAGCATAAGACTATAGGATGAGTAGTTATGAGGATATCACGAAGATAATGGAGCGATTCATCCGAATCTGAATTCTTATGTACATAGCTTAGAGGAGAAAGAAACCTTGTAATGAAATAGTTCGAGCCCGCTGGTCGCGGGGAACGTGTGGTCGAGCTTGATTGACATCTGGTCCAGGCCGACGGATGGCTTTGTAGAATTAATATTGTGGGCTCTACAATCCCTGTGGTTTGTTTAGTAAGCGCTCTCCCTCCTACAAAGGAGTCCAGTAATAATGATAGATACGGTTTGGGGCTCTCGGAGTTTTTTCTTTACTCCCCCCCCCCCCTACCCATCAAATGATGAAGGGATATGATTTAGCCGCTTGTTGACTGTCCACAATCAACCCTTCCCCCCATCTACCCCTCGTCTGGGATGGTATTTATCATTGTTATCGGGTTTTCATACTCCAAATTTTAAATGGATCCCATGCTGCTGTAATAAATGCCCGAATCGCAGGAATTGTGTCATCTGAGCGGGTTTCTGTTTATATCCCTAGAGCCAGTAGTAAAGAGATAGACGCATTTATTGATAGGTTTTGATCTTTTTTTGTTTTTCTATATTTCCTCCCTATAGTAAACCTATACAGAGGGAGCTCATTCTGCATTTCCCATGGTTGGCATATAACATACATTTTTCGCATATATTACGTTTTTGTTTTAGATATACAGATTTATTTATAACTAGCTGTTACCCAGTGTGCCATGCTACACCTACTTTCTGCCTATGACTCTCCCCGTATCAAGATCTACTTGATACCTAGTTGTCTATACCCAGTTACGAAAAACGATGTGAATTTGTTTTAGTTCATAATGATACCGGCAGAGGCCAGCACAACAGCACTTCAACTAACAGCCGACAGAGGCCAGTAGTAGTCGATTCAAAATGGCCGTCACAATCTGAATGGTTCAGTGTAGCCAATATTTCTTGAACAAAACTTTTGACCTTTTGACCAAATTTTGAAATTTGACTATTTTGACCTAGCCTAGGAGATTTCTCGTATCAAGACCTACCTGTGTCCATGTTTGGTCAATATCTATCAAACGGTGTAGATTTGTATAAGGAACAAACAAACATATAAATAAATAAACAGACAGACACGTGATTTATATATATATATATATATATATATATATATATATATATATATATATATATATATATATAGATACAATATTAAGATATTGTATCTATAAGATATATATAGATTTGGAACCTCTGTGTTGTTGGCAAAGCTCATTTATCAGTAAAGAAGGAGAATTTGATTTTTTGTAAAAAATATAAAACGAAAGTAAGATTCTTGGCATTTTAACATTTACTGACAGTATCCCCGTTTCTAAATCTTTGCTCTAGGAAACACTATAACCAACACGTCTCTCATTTTGTTACCTTGTTTTGCTAAAAAACTCATTTTACTGTTAAATGCAATTGTCCGACTCGCAAAAACTCATCATTTTAGCGCGGTTCCGTTCATATCCCTATTGACATTAGTAAAGAAACAGTTATTGGTTGAGTTTGATCTTTCCTTAACAATATAAAAGGAGATCTCAAATAGAAGGAGGTTTAAGGCGCCATAACAGGAAACTGACACCGACTTAAGCGGTAATGTCTCCCCCGCCTTCTCAACGTTCGCTCTAGGTATATACTGTTACCAATAAGATTCATGGGCGTATATAAAGAGGAGGGGTGAGGGGGCTGTGACCCCCCAATGTTGATTAATTCGGTAAAATTTTGCCATGAAAACATTTTTAAATAAATTATATAAGACCACTTAGTTCATAAAAAATATTTTTTTTTTACTGTAATAGCGTATCAGTTGGCTTACTATTCCAAGTTATAGATTGTTGATACCCAAACCCCCCAAATGTTAACAACCCTCCCCCCGGAAATTATTTCTTATATAAACCCATGAAAAGGTTTTCATTTTCTGAAGATTTTAATCTTCTTTTATTAAAATACTAATTTTACTGATAAATGCAATTTAAAACAAAAAACAACCAATTAAAAAGTGAGTTAAACCCGTTCAAGGCTAACAGAACAAAACTAACACTTTCGTAGATTTTAGCACTTATTTCTCCGATTGGCATCAACCCACCGAAAATTGCTTTTGAACCTTTTTTGTAGTGAATTTAGTAAGCTTTCGAATGATTACTGTCCGCGTACCGGAATTTCACAACCGTCTTCGAGATATTAACGAAAATATACGAAGATCGCAATTTGATTCACTTAGAAGATCGCAATTATTCGAAAAATTGTATTAATAGACAACTTTTCATGTCTATTAATACAATTTTTCCCCCGAATACTTCCTTAACTCCAAATGTAACCGAAATTTAAGCATCGTAATTCAGATGAATTTCAAACATGATCCCGAGATGCTGAGTACCCAAGGCAAAAATTGGGTACAAAAACTATTTTTTTCACTTTTCTCAAAAAAGGTTACAGATATATTGCCCTAAAAATTGTTCCTTTTGTTTTCCTATGTTAAAGAATCTATAAAACGAGAACTTGCAAGCATTTGAACTCGCACGAATGTTGCTCAAAAAACGATTTTCCCGTGGACGGATATTGCTGGTTAACGAACTTGACTTTTCAAATTAGACGAATGATTTTTGTACCAAACATCATGAAAAGCGGGCCATTTTTGAGCATGTGAGAGGTGCAAAAATATGCAAATATATAATATAAATATATATATATATTATTTATTCTTGCAGATGACCCAAAATATATCTAAATTCTCCCAGATCTTTGGAGGCATGGGGTCGTTAAAGCAGTCTTCCTGTCTTCATACTACTTTATTTATTATTATTATGTTTCGTGCATATTTTTGCACCTCTTCAGGGACTTTTCTACAACAAAAAATAATTTTTTTGTATATCGAAACGAACCAACTTTTTATAAAAGCTAAATATAAATGGTAACAATGGTGACGAGAGGACTGAAAACCGTTTTAACACAATATTTAATATAGGTATCATTATTTTAACATTTACGGTACGTCTAACGTGTAATTTAGGTTAGTTAAATTTTAATGCATTTAGTGGAGTATTCCTTAGCTTTTATATTTAGCATTTATAAAAAATTGTTTCGTTTGGATGTACAAAAATGTAATGTTTTGTTGAAGAAGTTCCCAGAAGACGTGCGAAAATATGCAGGAAACATGTCGGGCCTAATAAATAAAGTAGTGTGAAGAAAGGATTACTGCTTTAACGACCCCATACTTTCTAAGATCTAAGAGAATTTATATATATATATATATATATATATATATATATATATATATATATATATATATATATATATATCATAGGTTTCCGTTAAAATGATCAGTAGATTTTTACTGCTAATTTGGACCTTTTCGAAGTTAAACCCTGAAAAAAGTAGCGATAACTGAGATGAAATGTTGGATACACGGATTAAGTTAATAATTCAAGAAGTTCTCATCCGGAAGCTAAGAGAATCTAAATGACATTTCCTCTCTGTAAATATTCGATAAAACCTATCGAAATGAAAATATTCATCATAGTGAATTCATGAGGATATTCTCAGTGATTTTATCAAGCGAATGGGAAAATGTTTTCATTACAAATTCACAAATTTAGTTAAGGAAAATTAACTACGAAGTCAGGATGAATTTTTTCTCTGTACATAATAGATGGGAAATCCCGAGAGGAATCCGATCAATTATTTTTCTTTTTTAGGAAGAGTTTTAAGGGAAAAGATCTCAAAACATTTAAATTACTTAAATTACTTTTTTTTCTTTTTTTTTTTTTAAATTTTGTTCGAACACGAAAAAATATGGAAGCGTAAGCCAAGGAATCTAACATAGGTCATATTTATAGATTCACCCCTGGCCAAATTTATTTGTACACTTTGTTGTTAGGGATAAAAATTAAATTTAGTTTTAATTGCTAATTTCAAATAATTGGATATCACTATTTGATTGTATATAAAACAAATAATAAGGCCAATGACTTGGTTAGAATATTTGCTAACTCTATTTTGGAATAGAAAGGGGATTAACCCTAAAATGACAGACAAAACTAGGTCAAATAAAATTTTACACCTCTTATCTGCCCTGCAATCGATGAATTAAGTCAGTTTAATGTATTCTACTGTCTGAGAAAGGTCTTGTATTAATGCGAAATGTATTCTACTGTCTGAGAAAGGTCTTGTATTAATGCGAAATGTATTCTACTGTCTGAGAAAGGTCTTGTATTAATGCGAAATGTATTCGTTCGATCTGAGTTCACAAGTATAAAAATAAGTAGAAAGGTTATCATCGTATAGAGCTGTGGCGGAAAAATTTATTCTTTTGCATACTACAGTGGCGAATATGGCGAAAACCGATTATAATGGAATTAAAATGAACAGAGGACCTGACCGAAAAATAAATAGGTGGACGGAATCGCGCATAAAAAGAGAAATCCGTCGATGCGGTAAAGAAGTGGAAATAGTAACTTAACCAGGAAGCTCAAGGGAAATCTAAATTTACTTGCTTCCACAAGAAGAACAAGAAGATTTCTGCCAGAATTTGGTGTCAAAGGAAAAAAGTCATAAAAAACATTTTCTAACAAACCTATAAATAAAAATACGAATTTATTCGTACTTTTTTTGTGAATAAATTTTTATTCACAAATTATAATGTTGTTAAACTTGTATTCATATATTTTAATGTGAATTTTTTTGTAATCACTTGATTATTTGTGAATATTCACATTTTTTGTGATGATTTACAATTTGTTCTGTGAATTTATTTGTATTCGCAGGAAAATTTGTGAATAAAATTTTATTTGTATTTTTATATTTAATATACGTGAATACAAATAAATTCTTATTCACACTTATGAATACGAATTTATTTATATTCGTATTTACAAACATACGAAGTACGAATAAATTCGTATTTTTATTTATAAATAAAATTATGCCCATCTCTGCTATCATTAGAAACCGTATTCACCGATGAGATTTTTTTTTCTAAAGATGGTCCAGATAAGGAGTATAGTCATAGTATAGGAGCATATAGGAAGATGGCCCTAGTACCTCATTTAACCGTCCTAAACTGCAAATGAGAAGTGGGGGAGTCATGGTTTGTGGTGCAGATTCTGTTTTTGAAAACGTCTCTGGGCGAATTACTAGCCAGTTGTATTTAACTCTTTTGCGAGAAAAAGACTGGGCCTGGATGACATCTGTGTTCCCAGATGGAAAATATTATTTTTTGCTAGATAATGCACCCGATTATTCTTCCCGAGTGACACAACAAGGGTTGTCCGAAATGGGTCTTCAAGTGTTAGAACGGCCACCACGATCTCATGACCTCAATCCTATAGAAAATTATTAGCAAGCACTATCTGCAGAAGTTTACAAGAAGGGAGCCTACCAAAACGATGAATAATTTTGGCAGTCTATTTCAAAAGCAGCTGGCAACATTAAAATCAATAAGCCAGACTTACTGAAAATTTTTGCCGCTCAATGAACAAGAGACTTTCAAAAGTTATTGAACTAAATGGTAATAACATTGATTACTAGCTTTTTAATTGTTTTAAAATGTTTTTGAATTACTTTTTTAGGGTACGATTAAATTTGGCCAACTTTTAAATGAATAAATCAATACAAAAATTATTATAAATCTTACACTTCAAAAATTATATCCAAGAGTTTTTAAATGTGCCAATAATTCAATCTTTTAACTATAGTCCCGATAAATTTCAAAATGAAAAACCATTTTTTTTATCTTTATTACAAGAAATGATGAAAAAAAAAATTAAATAAAATGGGGAAAAAATAAACTTTTCAGGACATCAAACTTTAAAGTCCATCTTCTCAAAACCATGTTTTTAAAATGGAGTGATAGGCTAGCGCCTTCAGTTTTCACCCGATCAACTTCAAATGTTAACTGCACCTTCCTAATGATATTTGATAGTAAAGTACGTAGGATGTTTTCAAGTCATAGCAATATACCGATTTTCGACGGTTTTTTTTTTAATAGAAAATGGAAAATTGTTCTCTATTTTCGAAAACATTAACATGTCTTAAAAATCCTAAGTACTTTAATACATGTTGCCTTCTTCTTTCAAAATAATTTAACTTTTTATACTAGATTAAAAATTGCCTAAAAACTATCGCTTGAGAAAAAAGATGGTTTCCGTTCGCCAGACAAAGTGCCGCCATTTTTTTTTCGAAGAATACCAACTTTTTTTTTGTTGCTGCTTTTACATCTATCTATCTATGTATCTATCTATCTATCTATCTATCTATCTATCTATATATCTATCTATCTATCTATATATACATAATAAAACTCCTAGGCTAGGTCAAATTAGTCAAATTTCAAAATTTGGTCAAAAGGTCAAAAGTTTTGTACAAGAAAAATTGGCTACACTGAACCATTCAGATTGTGACGGCCATTTTGAATCGACTACTACTGGCCTCTGTCGGCTGTTAGATGAAGTGCTGTTGTGCTGGCCTCTGCCGGTATCACTATGAACTAAAACAAATTCACATCGTTTGACCGATATTCGTAACTGGGTACAGACAACTAGGTATCAATTAGATCTTGATACGGGGAGAGTCATAGACAGAAAGTAGGTGTAGCATGGCACACTGGGTAACAGCTAGTATATATATATAAAAAAATAACACGTCTGTCTGTTTATCTGTTTGTTCCTTTTACAAATCCACACCGTTTGACCGATTTCGACCAAACTTTGCACAGAGGTAGGTCTTGATCCGGGAAGTCTCGTAGAGTCAAAAACTTCTACCAGCTGTCTGTCTGTATGTTTTTTCCTTATATAAATCCACATCGTTTGACCGATTTTGATCAAAGTTCGCACGCAGGTAGATCTATATACGGGGAGTGTCGTAGACTAGGAAAAAAACGTCTATCAGCTGTCTGACTTTATGTTTGTTCTTATACAAACCCACACAGTTTGAATGATTTTGACCAAACTTGGCACACATGTAGGTCTTGATACGGGGAGTGTCATAGGCTAGATCAGAAACCCCTACCTGGTTTTTCTAGATGCAGAAAGTAGCTGTAGCATGGCACGCCGAGTAACAGCTATAAAACTTAAAACATAAAGAGTTGAAAAGTATTAATTTATTTGTTATTCATTAATTGAAAAAAATTACTTTGAGTTTGATCGCACAAGGTAGTATAACCCCTTAAGAAAGAAAAATTGTTGAGAGTAGGATGAAGCCTTTCAGAAGCTCGTCTGTAAATGCTTCGCTAATGAGATAGGTAGAGGATGTACTCCCGTCCTCTTCATGAACAGCAGTACAAGTCCCTGGTCCTGTTCACCCCTCGAATTAGGATGAAAGTTGATGTGTTCTCATTTACATGCTCAAACTGCTAAATAATACTTTCGCAATGGAAGCTGCCCATTATATTTCCCCAGCGGATGTTTTGTGAACTGGAAAGGTAAGGAGAAAGTGCAAGTATGTTTAGGTTAATAGCCCTGGCTATCTTTACACGGCTACAGCGGAGATAGGTCGCATGTCCGGCTTCAAGCCGACCTTTACTGCTGTACATTTGGTACCTCGGCTAGGAGGAGCAGATATTCCCAGGAGCATATATTATATGGCCGATGTGCCTGCCTCTCGCTCTAAGTGCTGTAGTAGGTATGAACATATAACTAGTCCGTACTAGATTTATGCTTTAATCCTCCGCTTGTTCCTATGCTCATTTCGTACTGAAATTTTAATTTTCAAAATGGCCGAAGGATACTTATTAATAAGACAGAAGTACATTTGCTCGATAATATTTATTAGGACTGTATATGTTTTACATTCCTACTTGACGGCTTCTCGGGAGATAATGGCTAATAATATTCAGGTTCCTATCGCCAGGGATGTCTTGGTTATATTGCAGTTACTTATCAACAAGTACCTTAATACTCTATGACGATCACCCAAATAAATATTACCTTATTGTATCTTTAGGGTATATCCATATTATTGTATTCTCCGTCTTATAAACATCTATTTATGAAGCTATAGATAAATCTTATCATCCGATAATCCTTATCCTTATTGGTCTTGATCCGATCCGACAGCCACCGACTGTTGGAAGGAAAATAAACACAAGCATCTCAACGGAGGTGTCTATATTGGTCCCCACCTGATCCGATCCGACAGCCACTGACTGTTGGAAGGAAAATAAACACAAGCTCCTCAATGGAGGTGCCTATATTGGTCCCCACCTGATCCGATCCGATAACCATCGGCTGTTGGAAGGAGAACAAACACAAGCATCTCAATGGAGGTGCCTATATTGGTCCCCACCTGATCCGATCCGGTAGCCACCGACTGTTGAAAGGAAAACAAACACAAGCATCACAATGGAGGTGCCTATATTGGTCCCCACCTGATCCGATCCGATTGCCACCGACTGTTGGAAGGAAAACAATCACAAGCATCTCAATGGAGGTGCCTACGTTGGTCCCCACCTGATCCGATCCGATAACCGTCGACTGTTGGAAGGAAAACAAACACAAGCATCACAATGGAGGTGCCTATATTGGTCCCCACCTGATCCGATCCGATAGCCACCGACTGTTGGAAGGAAAACAATCACAAGCATCTCAATGGAGGTCTGATCCGATCCGACGAATCCCGATTCCCGGACGTTCAAACTTGTTTGTTTCTAGACCGATATCACCGTGGGGCAAACGACATATTGTGGTTCAAAAAATTCTACATCCTCTAAATCTCAACCGATTCCAATGCATGGAACAACACCCTGTATAGTTAGTGAATGTAAATATTGTATAAATTTAATTTTTAGGAAGAAGGGGATAATTTTATTATATATATATATATATATATATATATATATATATATATATATATATATATAAAAGAAAAACCAAACAATGATAGAAGAAAGTGGAGTAATGATAGTTTCTAATTTGTTTACTTTATCGGAATTTGTTTTTGAACTCTCTTCTCTGAAGAGGTCTTTATAAGAAATTAATTTAATAATTGACGCCGAAATAAAAATCGAGGTAAACAATAAAGTAAGAAACTTTGCGAAAAATACTAGGAGAGTTGTTAAGGTAAGCCCGACACGGCACGATAATTGGCTGATAATAACTGCAATCAGGGGTACTACCGCACTATTGCAAACCTTTACAATTACCCCGACCTTCAGAGTGATTAAAACGCACAAATTGTCAGCGAACATTGTCAACTCGTGACAATAAGATTAAGACGGCAAATTTATTGTGTCCATGCTTTCAAAATTTAACACGGAATGTGTTTGAATTATTTCCCGCTATTTTACACTGTCTTGTCGCCGATTCCTTAACGCCATCGCTAGATCTAAAGTAATTGAGAAATGCTACAAATGTTACAATGTTACCAATCCACATTTTGCAGAAAATACTCATCATTTAAATCATTTCACAAAAACATACTTACATAAATTGATTTGAATCGATTTCAATGCATTTTTATTAAAGGAAAGCTATTAAAATTTAGAACAACTTTGTCTGGCCGGATTTTATTTGGAAGTTTCCCCTTTTTATTAAATTACGTATATACAACCTTTATCCAAACTTTTTTGCTATAGTTGTATTGATGGATGTGATATCGACGATAAAACATTAGGTGACTGCAGAGAACGGGGCTCCGTTGAAATACTATACGGCGCACAGTCGGGCCAAACGACATTTCGTGTTTCAAAAAAGGCTACAGCTTCTAAATCTTCACCGAATTCAATGCATTTTTTAAAATGAAAGCTAATAAAATTTGATCATAAAGATTAATCAAAACACAATATAAAAATATTATAATAGTAAGATATGACATAGATTTTGCTTGTTATACATTTTCAGGATTTCAGTGCAAATATCCTAAGGTTTTTGGACGCTATCGTAAAATGGTACTCTTTTCGGGCTTGAGATTCAATAACATCTTTGAGAAAAAAAGCAGGTTTTCGGGAGAGATGTTTATAATGTCTGGAATGTAGGATTGTCTGTAGGGTTTGTAAATTGGGCATGCAACTAATCTATATATATAAAAATCACTTGTCTGTCTGTTTGTCCGTTCATCTGTTTGTTCCTCATACAAATCTACACCGTTTGACCGATGTTGACCAAACTTGGCACACAGGTAGGTCTTGATACGGGAAATATCCTAGGCTAGGTCAAAATAGTCAAATTTCAAAATTTGGTCAAAAGGTCAAAAGTTTTGGGGTCTATATCGGAAAAGGGGTGCCAGTGATTTTATCAGTAACTGTGATTATTTTAACTAAATAAAAATAACTATGTAAACATATGTTGCAGTAACCTTACAAAATTTCCTGAAATATGTAAATATGTTTTGAGGTTATTTAGAAAATGTACTTTCTTTAATAAACATACGTTATATATAATAATAACAGTTATTCAAAAAAATCACCGGCACCCCTTTTCCGAAATAGACCCAAGTTTTGTTGAAGAAAAATTGGCTACACTGAACCATTAAGATTGTAACGGCCATTTTGAATCGACAGCCATTTTGAATAATGTCCCAAATTTTGTTGTTGATGTTCTTGATAATGAGAATAACTCGAACTCATTGATGACTTTACATCATTATATAATCATGTAATGCAGTTTATTTCAATTTTATATCAACAGTCACTGTCTAACTAACGAGCGCTGGCCTTTCTTTGATAAGAGTTATCTACTCGCAAGCTTTGGTACTGGCCTCTGTCGGCTGTTTATTGAATTGCTGTGGTGTTGGCCTATGTTGGCTGTTTCACGAATATATAGACAGATATGAACAAATTCACACCGTTTGACCGATTTTGACGCAACTGGGTATACAGGTAGATCTTGATTCGGGGAGGGTTAGAGACAGAAAGTAGGTGTAGCATGGCACACTGGGTAACAGCTAGTATATGATAAATATCCTATCCAGCTGATTGGTAATACAGATGAAACAGATTTCCTTGGGGTTTATGGATATTGTAATCTTTCTGTAATTTATTTTTATTAATTGTTCTAGTTTGGGCTAATAACCTATAAAATGGAAATACGTTTTTACAAAATATTAAATATACTTTTCCCAAATAACAGCAGGGATAATCCTAATTAGAAAACTTGCTTTCGATGAATTTTATATATATCAGAGATATAGCAACAGATATTTATAATACAAATTCACAAATTATTGAATACAATTAGGAAGATGATGTGTCTTATAAAAAATGATTCTGTTGGTGAATTTCGCACTAGAAAATCTCTAATTGCAGAGGAGGACTTAGAAAGGTGTTTGAGAGGATAACTAGATAGGAGAGGTTAAGAGGCCGCGTATTTGATCAAAGAACGTTTGCCGACATTGCAGGAGTGCAGTTGTAAAAATCGCTGTCCACATAGAAGTCCTATTAAGGTCTAAACCCCTCATTGACTCTCTGGAATCTAATCGTCTTGACAGGGTTTAATGCCTATAATTAAAGAAATAAATAATAAAAATTAAATCCGATTAAAATTTTTGTATGGTACATTTAAAATCATTTCGCGATTTTTATCAACAGTATTTCTTATTTTGTGATGAAAAGCTTAAGTAGATATGTACCGCAGATTACAGAGGCACACAAAATAAAAAAAAGTTGTCTTTTCCAAAGACACCGTACATGTATTCTTAAATATATCGACACGCTGAATCTAAGAATATATACTAAGAAAGAACTAGAGCTTCCATGGTTTTGAAGATCACTGAATTTGAATCCGAGGTCTGTTTCAGGTCATCGGCGCCAAATCAAGGCCATTTCAAGGACAAATATGTTTATTTTTCAAAAAAATGAATCTGCAGTCAAAAATTCATTTTTGGAAAATTAAATTCATTTTTGTCCTTTAAATGACCTTGATTTTGCGCCAAGGGGTGAAACAGACCTCGGATTCGAATTCAGCGACCCTCACAACCATGGATGCTCTAGTTATTTCTTCTTAAACGAGATCGTACGAAATTTGACCTTCAAATGGCCTTAAACCTGACGCGCTGGGCTAAAACGTACTCCGGATTCGAAATGAGCGTGTGGAAATACGTAAGAATATACGAGTATGTTTGGTTTTTTGGAAAAGACCACTTTTTTATTTTGTGTGCCTATGTTATTATTCGCAACAGAAAAATGTATGAATTTTGATTTCATAAAAAAAGTTCCTTTTACTCAGGTTTGTAAGCTTGTGACTTTTAATTAGGAACGTGTAAATTGTATACATAATAAAGGAGCATATTTTGATTAATTAAGGTGCCTTTTTAGTCATTTGAATCATCACTCTTGTGGTATTGTAGTATATGTAATTCTTTGACATAAGAATAGTTGTTAATTAGGTATTATTGTATCGTTTGCGTAACGGTGTCTATGCTCTTGAGAGTTTTTCTCTTGTTAGGGAGGTTGATATTTTTATTTTTTATTTATTTTATTTTTTACGGCGCATCGACAATTCTTGGCCATTAGCGCCGACATCCAGGGTGCAGCCAGGAATTTTCTCAGCAAGCCGTGAGATGAGAAAATTCCTGTCGCCGCTGGGAATCGAACCCACCATCTCCCGCTTATGAATCTAGCGCGCTAGCCACTAGACCACGGGAGACCCCGGAGGCTGATATTGTACTAAAAAAGGAAACTAAACTTTTCTCAAGATAAATCTAATAGAATAATAAGTATGCAAAGAGTCTCGAAGCCATCAGAAATATTTACTGCTTGTTAAATGTAAGTGCATTAAAATTCCCAACATAACTTATGCACGATTATGTAAGCATGTAGGTCCGGCCTATCCTTATTCTTATTTCTTGGGGAGAGTGGGGAAAATTAGGATTAAAAAAGCAATATTATAAAAATTCCCCGTCGGATGGGAACAGTAAGTTTGCCTGCTCGGGGATCGTCGCATACAAATTGTGGTTTAATTTTTCTCTCCCATCTTGAGGAATATCTTTGTACCGAGCTGACCACCGGACTGGCTAATGGTTCTAGCAATATAGGCCATGCATCCTGGAGCATCTGGAATTTATAACTTATGCAAATCCAGGCCCATGTTGTTGGAAATGGCCAAACCTTGATTTATTTCCTCAGATGAGGCTCGGCCTAGGAACTAGAAGTTTCAACAACATTGTTGCTCGGGAGATGCATAATGTTTTTAGGTCGGACGGATTATTACTATAAGTCTTGTAAGGTATCCTTCTCCTTCTTATTAATCCTTAATTTAGGAGGCCCGGTGGCCGTGAGTGTTAAGGCGCGAGTACTTAACACTCCGTGCCAAGGGTCGTGGGTTCGATTCCCACTATGGGGTGGTGGCGTTTCATTTGAAAAAAAGAAAAGTCATCAGCCCTATCCAGGCAAGAAAAGGGCGATAACCTATTGATAACCCGTCTTAAAATTCTTAGTTAATAATAATGGACGTTAAAAATTTACATAAAATTATCACATTTGAAATACGACATATTTAGAAAAACGTCCGTCACGCAGAAGCTGCAAAACTAAGCACTTTCCTCAGAATATGTATTCCTGAATCATTTTCTATATTATTATACATAACCTTAACCTATATGTGTGTGTGTGTGTGTGTGTGTGTGTGTGTGTGTGTGTGTGCGTGTGTGTGTGTGCATATATATATATATATATACATAAACATGAATAGTTTTGCTCTTTTATGAATACAATGAAGAGCTGACTCAGTGTACAGGAGAAGCCGGATAAAGCTTCCATGTTCAGCGCTCCTAGTGGTAGAAGTTACAACCAGTGCTAGTTAAGCGGCAATTCAATTTGAAAATAATACGGAGTAAACCCCAAATTCTAAACAGCCTATTTAGTTCATTTTTACAACACTTTTGTCTCATTAGATACCCACGACGTTTACCGAATTTCGTGACAATACAACAAAAAATTACGACGAGTTTGAGCAAATTGGTAATTTGGGTCCGGAGTAAATCATCCTTTCTAATGAAGGGATTTAGTTTATTTTTACAACATATTTTTCTATTAAGATGAACACAACGAATATCGAGTTTCGTTGCAATACAATAAAAATTACAGCTGTTATAGGCAAATAACCATTTTGAGTCCGGGGAACCTCCCCCCCCCCCGAGTAAAGAGGACCGGGTTAACGAGGTTTTACTGTATATACATAAATTAATTAAAAATATAATAAAAACCATGGATAAAAAAAATTGTTATATCAGGCCTTCCGAATTTATTCCCGTAAAAATTCAACATTCGTTTCCCCCTTAACATTAAATTGAAGTTACGTTAGCCCTGGCCTAGTTGTGAGTGTAAGTGTTGTACGGATCAGTAATTGTTTGACTTAAATCAAAACATTTGTAATTTTATCAAATCGAATGAAAGGGGAGATCTATAAGTGAAAATAATTAAAAAAAAAACTTTTCCATGGTGGTAAGGGATTGATGACAAAAACGCGTTCAAACTTGCACCAAGAACTATGGAGTTTGAGGGTGCTGTTGTTGGAGATCTTTCAATTATTGGTTAATGAAGGTGACGTATTGTCATGTTCATTTAGTGAAGCCTCTTGAGGTCCCGTTGGAGCTTTTGAGGCGCCCAATGTCGTCGAAGCTCAAGGGTGCTCTTCGCCATCTCAACGAGGAGTCTTGAATAGGACCACCTTCCCTCACTACCATTCTTCACTCTTCGAAAATTATTGAATTTTGCCCTGGAAAATGGTTCGAGATGACTAGAACTCCTATTCTTTGAGTCATTAATGGGATAATATAATTATGAAAATAACAAAATGATCTGAGTGGTGAAAGGCGACTTTGCCTTTAGGTGTTTTATTGATATACAGGGTGTAAGTTAAATGTTTCATCATATTGTGGGAGGGGACAGGGAATCTTTAGAGAAACAAAAAATGTTATTTGACTCTCACTCATAAGGGAGAAAAGGTCGTTTTATTGTTTTTTCTAGACAAACGTGGTTTTTAGAAGAATAATTCTTGTAGCTCCGTTTCAAGTGCTTGTACTAGAACGGGAGTGAAACCAATCCGAAGCTGAGTAAATCTACTATAAGACTAGTTGGAAGTAAACGTAAAAATGAATGAATTTAGGTATGTCTATCTTACCAAAAGAAAGATATTCTAAATTTCCATAATATTTCTTATTAGCGTTACGATTCAATGGGCGGGATCTGAGATTTCCGGGTTTCAGAAAAACTTCTTCATTTAGCCAGTTTTCGTTTCATGTATCACAACCCTGTGTTATTGAAGTATTTAAAAAATTTAGGAACAAAGGTTTTTTTTTTTAAAAAAAACATGGATCTGTGAAAAGAAAATTAAAGTTTCTTCTTTAGTTTATTTAAAAAGAAATATTTATTTTTATAAATATCTACTTAAATATTTCCTTAAAACAATAAAAAAAATTACTTCCACGAAAATAAAAAAAAAATCCTAAAACAGTAAATAAATAAAATACACATTTCTTTTAAATTGTTAATTACAGTAACTAATACTGGGACCATGAGGTAGCCATTAATGAACCCTAAACACAAATTAACCTGAAAAATTATTATTTTTACCTAGATAACGAATTTGAACAGATGTTTACGGGTATTTATAATTAAAAACAAATGCTTTACCTTGAATTGATATTTATTTATTTCTTGGTGTTCCGCTTTATGGCGATGTACACTTTACATTCTTGAATTGATACTGATGGCCACGCTTGTGAACCGCCCTGGGGTTCTCGTGAGCCCACGTGTGATTGTTGTGGCAATTAAATATCTCATCCTTAATAAATAAGAGGTAGATAGTCCTGTAAAAATGAGTTCAAATGCGTTATCTAGGTAGAAATAATAATTTTTCAGGTTGATGTGTGGTTGTCCACCACGTTTGTCTCGAAAAAACAATAAAACGACGTTTTCTCCCTTATGAGTGAGAATTTGGGAAATCGTCACATTACATTTTTTTTTGTCCCTCTAGGGGTCCCCTATCATTTCCCACAATATGACTGAACATTTACGTTACACCCTGTATGAAGGAAACATACTTAACTAACCTGTAAAAGGGTCTGTTTGTGAAGGCCAAATCCAGTTACTTGTGAAGTATCTGTAGTGATTATAACAGTAATTCAACGCACGCGCATAACTCATTAGCTTTTCTATTGGCTATTCTTATGAGCAATTCTATTGGTTGTTGCTGGTAGCCTTCAACACTCAAGTCAATAGTTGATATCTTCTTGAGCGAGCTTTGCGAGCGGAAACGCATTCCACGTATGCCCATAATGCGAAATAAATATAAAATATAAATATGTTATAGAAGCACCGATCAAAACAATCGGCGAGGACGCCCCTAAACTTCACAGTTACCATTGATTTTTATAATAATAAAGTTTTTATTAATAAATATTGCTTGCCGAAATATATTATACTTATTTTCATTTATGTTTTACAAGCCTAAAAGAATTACTTACAAATACAAGTTATCTAATGGTTAGTTAGAAACCATATTATATAAATACAGTAGTCAAAAAAAGTTACTTTTAGTTGTGATTGCAGTGATTTTAAATACTTTTTATTACTATATTTATATAATATGGTTTGTTACCTTAGATAACCTGTAAAGAAGTAATAGATAACCTCCAAAGAACCTGTAAACTAATGCGTAATCACTGTTTAAAATCACGACAGGTACTTTAAAGTAACTGGATGTGGTCTTCACAAAAATACCCCCATAAAATAATGTTGACTGTTAAACTACAAACCACTGAATTCCAAAAACCATTGTTTCTTCGGCAAATAAATAAAATATGCCAACTTAGAATAGAACAGAATTCGAACTGTTTCAGAAGAGCATCGTATACAAAGAATATAAAATAACAACACAGACTGAATAAAAAAGAGTACACAAAAAAAAAGTAAAGAAAAAAAGGCAATCAAGGAATGAAGAAAGCCAACTGAGTTGTTGACCGTAAGTGGACTGGGGTCTGGTCTGAAACGTATGTTGGCATGTCGGTAAGGTCCTTCCACGTAGCTTGTTTCAACTTCTCTGAAGATCTCTGAATCAGCAAGATGACTTACAAGTTACTTCTATGTCTCTTCAACCAGTGGTCAGTGGTCTCTGTACTTCTAGTCTCCTTCCAACTTATACGAATGTGAGGGGGAACGGAAAATGTTTTGTATAAGTGAATACTTCGTTTAACTGAATATTACTAGGTTGCGTGGCTATCTTAAAATAAAATAAATTCTTCATAAAAAAGTCAAACTTTTATTGTTTGTACATATTTTTTTGTTACATAACGTTGTACATTATTATATATTATATTATAAGTTTCATATCACAAAACTCTCCTCGATTCCTTTCCTTTTACCGATAATAGTCGGAAGGCTGGCAAAGGTAATTTAAACCGTTCAGCTACGTCTATTTTTGTTTTGTAGGGTTGCCATAAACTTCTTTCAGAATTTTTATTTTGTCTTCTAGCTAAAGTTTTGTACTTTTTTTTTTCTTTTTTTAACTCAAAAGACAATAGAACACAGCTACTATAGAACGATACTATAGAGAAATGAAAAACGAGAGAGTGGAGGGGGGATGAATCATTGGCGTTATTAGTACGGAAACGAAGGAAATCACATAAGTGCGTAGAACTGCTAGAATGACAAGGAAGAAATGAGATGAGCGAGAGAGAGACTGGTGGGGGTAAGTCACTGGTAAGTCTATAAACATTTCGTGGAAAAGCTGTATAATTGAATATTGCATATAACTGAATATCGCATAAGTGAATATTGCGTATAACTGAATGTCGCCTAAGTGAATAATTGATTACACAGGATTCAATGAAGTTTCGCCGGGGAACGAGAAATTCTTCGTATAACGGAATGTTCAGTATAAGTGAGACTCCACTATATATATATATATATATATATATATATATATATATATATATATATATATATATATTTATTTATTATGGTAGGAGGAAAATCCATCATGGACACCTGGCGAGGAGAAAACCAAGTAGTGTCGGACTCCAACCGACTAAACCCCCCCCCCCCTTGTTCTTCGCGATCATGATGGAAACCGCTCATGCATTACTTCACCATGATAGCTGTCTAATTACCTTATATTGTAATTTCATTCTCCTTCGTCTCTACAATAGTCCTGACCGCGAGGAATAGTTCCATGCTTCCTCAGAAGTTAGGTCTCGCATCATATTGTCACCATTAAAGGTCTTGTTGGTAGCCATAGTATATATATATATATATATATATATATATATATATATATATATATATATATATATATTTATTATGGTAGGAGGAAAATCCATCATGGACACCTGGCGAGGAGAAAACCAAGTAGTGTCGGACTCCAACCGACTAAAAACCTTCCCCCCCCCCTTGTTCTTCGCGATCATGATGGAAACCGCTCTCGCATTACTTCATCATGATAGCTGACTAATTAACTTACATTGTAATTTCATTCTCCTTCGTCTCTACAATAGTCCTGACCGCGACGTAGGAATAGTTCCATGCTTCCTCAGAAGTTAGGTCACGCATCATATTGTCACCATTAAAAGTCTTGTTGGTAGCCATAGTATATATATATATATATATATATATATATATATATATATATATATATATATTTATTTATTATGGTAGGAGGAAAATCCATCATGGACACCTGGCGAGGAGAAAACCAAGTAGTGTCGGACTCCAACCGACTAAAAACCTTCCCCCCCCCTTGTTCTTCGCGATCATGATGGAAACCGCTCTCGCATTACTTCATCATGATAGCTGTCTAATTAACTTACATTGTAATTTCATTCTCCTTCGTCCCTACAATAGTCCTGACCGCGACGTAGGAATAGTTCCATGCTTCCTCAGAAGTTAGGTCCTCATCTTATTGTCACCATTAAAGGTCTTGTTGGTAGCCATACTATAGTCATGCCTGATGCTTTTCCACCTCGGGCATATAAAAAGCACGTGATCGACATCATCTACTTCTCCACAGTAGGTACATACTTCAGTACTTGTTCTTCTCCGATAATATAGGTACTTCCTAAAACATCCATGCCCAGATAAAGCTTGAGTGAGGAAATAGTCAAGCTCTCCAGATGGTCTTTCGATTTCGATCCAGGTCCTTATATATATATATATATATATATATATATATATATATATATATAAATATATATATATATATATATATTTATATATATATATTTATATATATATATATATATATATATATATATATATATATAGGTATTAGAAATACGTTTAAATGTGTAGTTGCTTACTTATTAAAACAATTATTTTATAATTTACTTGTCTCTTCTTTAAATCACATATGCTTACTTAGATAACCATTCTAAACATTGGTGCAAGAAGAAGCTATTTTTCCGTGTTGTAGTTTTAATTCGAATTTTATTGTTTTCCCTTTAATGTTTTTTTTTAGCTTAAAGAACAAGTAGCTGAATTGATGTATTTGTAATATCATTTATTCATCATTAGACTGCTCCCCTTTGTATGGAAGCCTTGCGTATTGCAAATTAAAAGAAATGTATCTATTTTTGTATTTATCAGAATTAATTCCCATGTTAGCTACCATTATTTGTTCTTTAAATCAGAACGGTCACAAATTGTAAAGCGACCCCAAAAAGTGGACATATTTTCATGTTTTGACGCAAAATTATTGTAGCAAGCTTATTTAGCTCTACTTCAGGTAGCCCCTAATTCTATTCAGCAAGAAAGAACTGGACAGCCATTTTCTTCTAAGCAGTCATGACGAAAATTATTACGTAGTACTTTTGTGTTCGTGTTTGAAAATCTTTAGGAAATTATGTTCTCTTTAAGAACCAAGAAAGCCTTGAAAACGAAGAAATATAGAAAAAGAATTCTCAGCTTGGCTGCGACTAAATTAACATTTTAAGATGAACAATTATTATTCAAATACTTTCAGAATATATTTACTTCCACTTTGCTCGGAGAATGCAACGTTTCCATAATTTCGAATTTTTTTAAGAGAAAACAAACATTTCAGTCGCTAGGGGGACATTTATATTTTTGTCTAAAATTGTCCTCTTAACCGTGACTCTTCTGAGGAAAGTAAAACATTACCATCATAGATCTCAGAAGTTTAGGTAAGAAGGAAATTTTCTGAGGTATGGCCAGACCACCTCAGACTGTCTGGTCATTGTATTATGAACAAGCATATATACTATGAAGATCAGCTCATCAGATGGTGTGGGGACAAGAATGAGACACCCAAACAAGTTACATTAGTATGTGAAACACATAAAAAAAGACAATTCCTACATTTTGGACGCCTCAATTAAGACAAAATCAGAAGGCATATTGAATTCCTACTGTTCATGAGGAGTTTAAGGTAAGATTGATCATTTTACGACTTGCACAATAGGAGGCGATTGGCAATGAAGATTACACAAATTATTTGAGTATTTATTGGAAATTTTGGTTTGTTCATTTACAAACAATTAACCCTTTGGTTACATTTGACGACTGTATTATGCATGTACTGTTTTTGGCCGTGACGGGTCTAAGGAGTCATTCAAACAAATAGTCCTCCTCCTTCATGGTTATTTTAGACTTAAATATTTCCAAAATATTCAGTAATAAAGTGGCGATAGCTTATTATGTGAAGCCGTTCCAGTGTCAGAGATAATACCAATGTAATCTGCAAGCAAGGCACAGTTGGTCAACTGGTAAGCAACAGCTCAGCAAAATTCTGTACGAAAAGGGTAAAGATGGTTGAGTGAGAACATTATTATTATTTATTTTTGGTGGGTTTATGGCGATGTACACCTTACATTTTGTATAGTTATTACAGAACATTATGTTAACTTATTGCCTATATAATTATATTATGTATACATTAATACATTGCATTATATTACCGTATTGTTTATTTATTTCATGTATATATTATTACATTGCATTATATTACCTTATTGTTTATACAGGGTGTCCCGATTTTAAATGGCAAAACTTCAGGAGGGTGTAGGGGACCCAAAAACTAAGACGAAAAGTCTTATAGAGGTTTGCTCGTTTTTGCTTTTTTGGAGAAAATCACAAAACAAGAAACGAAACAAGTTTTTATATTTGTACTTACTATATTTTTACATACTTACATTACATTATGCTTAATACAAGTTTGTTTTTATTATATACACACCTACACACACCCACACACACACACACACACACATACATATATATATATATATATATATATATATATATATATATATATATAACATTAGATTACATGATGTTAAATTATTTTGAGTATATTTACATTATGTTTGTATATCACTCTTCTTGCATTTGCATCCTAGGAAAGTCAGTATGAATCAGGAGGCATATGAATTATATGCATACGGTGGAATATCCAGAGTTGTGTAGGTAATATAGTATTGAGGTGGTGTGTTGGCTATCTTCTCTTAATAAGATGTAGGGTAAGTTCAGGTCACGTCGTCTCATGCATTCTGTGAGTAAATGTTTTATCGTAAGAGTAGTGTTACATATTTCACATTGCGGCTATTCTTGTCTCGTCATTAAGTAACTGTGAGTAAGTCGCGAATGACCAATCCTTAAGCGGGTCAAAACCACTTCGTCTCTTCGGTTTCCTCATGAACTGGATGGGCTTCCTTTACTGTATGTTTGATAGAACGGATTTTCTGTCAGTTGTGTCCAAAGATTTCGCCAGAATAATGTTTTAATGTCTCGTGTTCTATTTGTCCGGTGTTGTTGGGTTGGTCTTGTTATTTCGACGTTTGTTGGACTAGGTGTCCATGAGACTAGGGGAGTCCTATCATAGAAGCACGAAGACTGCGCCGAAGACACCCCTATATCTTCCGGTCCGAAAGGGGTTGTATCCGGAGAGAAGCGCAAAATGTAAACGAGGCGATCGTCCCGTTATGCGGAAAGAGGGGTGAGATGGGGCTAGCGTGTGCGTGCGTCCCCTCCCTCGACGGATCAGGGTGTGTGTATATTCTTCGCCGCTGTGTGTGAGAGCTAGTGAACAATCAAGGAACCCGCTTGACTACTATAGTGGTTGGCTCTCCCCTCCCAAGCAAGTGCCGCGTTCAAATCTTACCTGGGCTCAGTCCGGTCGCTCCAGCTGTCATGAGCAGTGCTCGACTCGTCCGATATCAGTGATAAGGTGTGACCTCCGAGACGAGACGCCCTCTACCTGTTCCAGTAAGTAGAAAAAGACGGGGAAAAAACGGAGAAAAAATAAAAGAAACTTCGGATTAAGGACTGGATCGTGATCTTCTCTTTCTTCATTCTACTTGTTCTTTGAAAGGATAGTAATTTATTCGTTAGCCCTAAGCGGAGCCTTCCATAAACGACTTATAGCGAGCATTGTTACTTCTCTCCAGCGAGCACCTCACCCTCCCGACTGCCCGATACAGGTAATGGATTCAATAAGTGTAATACTTTTCTGATAAATTCAGCCTTTTTTCTATCTGGTCATTAAAAAAAATTATTGATCTCTCTTGTCAATTAAAACAATTCTGTCGTCAATTATGGACGTCAATTATACTACAAAATCACGGTTTCATTCATTATTAATTGGTGTTCTGAATGAGAGTAACCTGCGCCGACGGAGAGGAAATGCCGGTGATTTGAACGCGCCAAGAGGTACAGCCTCTCTCCAGTACTCCTCAAAATTTGACAGAACGACTGATAAAAATAATCACAATAATACATCTATTTATTAATCATGACAAAGTCAAATATTGACAAAATATGTAAAACTTATCAATAAATGTTGATAAAACATATTAATTATTATGATTACACGTTTGACAACGAAAAGCAATGTATATTAAGTAAGACATGAAAATATATTTTTTTTTTACTTGACAGTTTTCTGATTTTTCTTGGCAAGGGGTCAATATAAAAAAAAAATAAGAAGAAAATAATTTAATTCTATCGGATTAGAAAAGGTCTTAGATACTGAGAAAAATGTATTCGAATAATGAGTCTATGTCATTTTTGTTGTTGGCACAAAAATTGAGAATTTGATAGGCTTCGGTGGCCTGACATAAACTACCTATGCGCAGGTGCATTAGGAATTCAGCACTCCACAAAAGTTGCCAAAACATCAATCAAAAGCCACATCAATATGTAAAATCATTCAAACGTTAAAACGTTATGTAAAATCATTTAAACGCATTTTATCCATTAGATATCAGAATAAATTTTTCCTTTTCCTATTTGGAATACCCAAAGAACAATTTAGGATATTTAATGAGCATTTCTATGAGCATATTATTGTACAGAATACATTCAAACAATTAGAATATTTTGAAGAGCTGTCAAAATGCCGTTTTCTGACTATTTAAATCCCAGAAACACTTGGATGACAATTTTATTTACCGCATTTAATCTTTACAGCTTATCGGCAATCACAACAATCCTAATGTTATTTTACATACAATTCTATACAAATTAAAAATATTATATTATGTCATTTTTTTTTAAAATATTGGAATAGTATGGGATGGAATATTAATAACATAATATTGTAACGGCTACGCGCATAATCCTATTTATTTTACTAACATACCCTCAGAAAAATGTACAACAAACATGTTTCCGTTGCATTAAAAAAAAACCGCAATTAAGTAATGATGCAGATCACTTAGTTACACTACTAATTAGTAATTTAACATAAAATTTTTATATATAAAAAATGCACATTTTCCCATAAATATCAAAATGGAGCTCAAATCTAATAAACAAGATTAATTAATATTCAATGTTTTTTTCATTTCGTCAAAATAAAAAAAATAAATGTTCCATAATAATGTTCATCTCATCACCTTATATGTAACCTCCCGCCGAATACATTACCATCTGTCATAAAATTTGTAACTGTAATGATTATAGAATTTTGTTTTCAATTAACGATGTCAAGTCTGTCATCAAAACATGAAATAGTTTAATTTGCTAATTTGATTAATTATTGTACTTTTGTATATATAAATATCGTTTAAATGTAAATATTGAAGATAATGTGTATTCCATATTGAGCGGTAAGTATGTGTACAAACACACGCATACAATATCAACACAAATATGAAGATCAATTAAGTAATAGTGAATGTATTTAGTTCATCAGTAATTTATAATTAATAGAATTAACGGATTATAAAAATATGTAACTTATCAATGAATTTGATAAAATTAATAAGTAAATAAAATTAGTGAAAGGGAAGGATATGGAAGAAACGTTTTATATCCGTAAAACAATTGTAAAAATTGTTTAAATTAAAATATTATACTAGGCTTATAATACTTTAAAGATGTGTATATGTACGGTCTACCTCAAAAATAATTTGTTATTTTTTAGTCAATTGTTAAATTACTATTGTAATAGTCTTTGTAAAGTTGTTTAATTTACAATAATTAATAAATTAATTATTTAATTTGACTTATTTTCACTGCCGATTTTAATTTTATTTAAAGAAAATAAAAATTAATTGTTTATATAATGATGGTATGTTTTGGAAAATTAATAGAATTATTTAGAAGATGAATAGACCCAAATAATGAAAGAATAAAAATCTTAATACAATGAAACATAAATACTAAATTAAAAATTTAATTTGAAGTTATTTTGTTTCGTTAAATCACTCATGCATGAAAAATCGTTATTGTGAATTATCTGAGCAATTTATTAATTTCCCCGACGTCTATATTTTTGCTTAAAACATAGTATTGAAAAACATGTATTTATATATATATATATATATATATATATATATATATATATATATATATATACACACACATATACTTTTAATTCATACATGGATGGCTTGATGCCTAATCGTTGTCGCATGCGCCTTCATTGAAGTAGAAGTGATAAAACGCACAATTAAAAGCAATTAAATAATAGAGAACGTAACAATGTTCTTTCAACGCATTTAACAGCTCATCGCTAATTTCTTATTAACTTTTTCTAATTCATAAACCAGTTGACAGTAAATTAAACTGACAAGTGATTACAGTGTATAATGGTGTGAATGTATTAAGACAAAAAAAAAAAAGTTGTCTTTGCCTATCTTTTGTGAATAATTTAGCCTTATCTATATTTAGGCCTCGAATTAATTTATATTTGTTATGCCATTTTGAATTTATTAAAACATAAAATGACTACCCTTAATACAATTAAAATTGTTTCTCTTTTGGATAATAACAATGGATACGGATTCTTATATCGATAACATTTTAAAAATAAATTGGATAAAATTCTACATATGATTTTAAACAATTTCAAACATAAAAAACAAAGTGACCATTTTACTTCACCATGTATATGTAACGTGCTTTATTTTTCCTAAAATAAACACTTTTTTTAAACTCAAAATTTTTAAGCATAATCAGTGACCGGCAAAATACATTGTAATTTGTATTTTCTTTGTTAGAAATTTTATTACTTATATTTCAATAAAATAGCTGTAGTCCAGTCTCCTTAGTTTAATAAACATTTTAAAAAAATATGTTTCCTATTTCCAACTTTTAGGCATCATTTTCAAGCCTACATCGGGACATGATTAGATCAACTAAAATAAGAATATGTACAAATTTATATGTACATATATTATTTGAATATAAAATAACAAAACAAGAAGGCAGCTCAGGTAATTTCTCGCTGTTAGTTGTTAAGTATTAAAATATAATAAAAGTTTTTTTTTATGTATAAAAATTAATCTTGAAAGAGGTCTGCACAAAACATAAGTATGTGCGCGCTTACATGAACATAACAAAAATCTAACATAGTTTGCAATTTGCGTTCTAATCTCATGTTTTTCTTCATTACCCTACGGTTGTACGTATCTTCCGTATTCTATTTCTGTGCACGTCTAAAACGTGATAACAACAAAAAACTTGAGAAAGCAGCTTTTTCGGCTTATGAGTTATTTTTAAAATACAAATACTAAAATTAAATAATTCTGTATCACATACATTCTAAGTTATTCAACGTCGTCAGTTTTATATTTATCTCCTAGGAAACATTTTCCTAAATCGAAAACCTTGACTAATAACTGCGCATGAAAAATGATATGTTGGTTTAATATTGTCATTCTTCGATTCACCTGAAGGATTAATACAACCTTGTCGATCAACATCAAAGTCATTTTCTTGAATATATAATTAACAAATAAATCAGCATTTATTAATTCTTTATATCATAAGTTTTATACGGGATGTTAAAGTATCAAAAAAAAAAAAGTTTCAATTGTTCGAAAAAAAATGGCGGCACAGTGTCTGACGAACGGAAACCCACTTTTTCCACGGGCGATAGTCTGCAGGCTGCAATTTTTAATCTAGAACGAAAAACCAAAATTATTTCGAAAGAAGAAGGTTAAATCTAGTAAAGTACGTAGGTTTTTTAAGAAATATTTATTTTGTCGAAAATGGTGAACAATTATTCATTTTCTATTAGCAAATCTGTTGAAAATCGGTCATAAAATCCTTAGAAATCAATGAAAAAGGAAGCTGCAGTTAAAATTTGAAGTTGATCGGGGAAATTTTGAAGACGCCAGAGTATCGCCCGTTTTGAAAAACATAGTTTTGAGAAAACGAATTTAAAGTTTAATGTTCTGAAATGTTCATTTTTTTCATACTTTCTTGTAATAAAGATAAAAAAAAATGCGTTTTAATTTTGAAATGTATGGAAGCAGGGCCCAAAAATATTTAATCATTAAGAATGGACCAATCGAATCGCTAAAAAAATTATCTTCAAATCAGCATCGCGTTCACTCGGCATGGGGACTTCACTTGTAAAATCGTATTTTTTTGCCCGTTTAAAAAAAAAAAAATTCTGACATAAACACTCTTTGATATTATTTTTGATTAATTAAAAAAAAAATGATAAAAAAAAGATAGAATGTAGTATTACCCCTTAAAGCTTTAGGGGTAATTTCTCAATTAGAAAAATAATAGTAACGTCGAACTGCATGGATTTGTATAAGGAACAAACCTAAGACAGACAAACAGACACACGATTTTATATACTATATAGATAAAGTAATTGCGAGAGATACCAAAACTTTAGATAAAAAATTATTTTATAGGAGAAAGGTGCTAATGATCGTCGACTCACAAAAAAAAAAAATAAAAAACAAAAAAAAACATACTTTTTTTAAAAAGTCAATAAATGTTAATTATTCAATTTAATGATTAATTGATTAAGTACGCCCGAAATATAATTGATTGAATTAATGGCCCAAATTGAATTAACAAATGAGAAACGAATAAAATTGGCAAGTGAAATTATACTTAAACATAATGAACGTGACATTGGAGCGGATGAGAAAAGGTGTCGTGGGTAGGAGGTGCTCGGAGCCCTGCAGCCTCCTTGTCATTCTCCAAGGTACAATGTTTAGATTTCAAACTATTGTTTTGTGTTCCTCTTACGAACGGTACCAAAATTTTGTATTTGCAACAAGGAAAACACTAATATTCATTAAAATTGAATTATACTTTAAAATAAATCGAACAATTTTAGCATAATTCTTAGTGGACCGTCATCAAATTTACTGACAGATACATTTAACATTAGATTCCTGGGAACAAAATATAATTATATATATATATATATATATATATATATATATATATATATTGTTGGAGTAATTTGATTTAATATCTATTGTGTGTAAACAATTTTATAGAGTCCTTATATGCTTACATTCATCTTAAAAAGTCTTGCCTTAGTTTTCAAGTTCTCTCTTTGCTTTATTAAAGCAAAATTAGCTATGTCCCATATTGAAAACCATGTTTATTTTAATTCTAACCTTGTTATATTAGATCTAGTTGTTTGAGTTAGGTTTTATACTTTTTACAATATATGAGACCCCGAATACATTGCTAAATGTGTGGACACCTACGCAATAACTCGGATTTTCTACTAAAAATATTGAATGAATTTTTACAGATTGCATACTTCTTACAGATTGCACTCTTGTTTTTCCAATATTGAAAATCAAATATTCTTTAAAATTTAATTATGCTCTGAACGTTTGACTACCAAACGATGACAAAAGTAGATTACATTTTAAAAATGTATGCCCGAATCTTGGGGTCTATTTCGAAAAAGGGGTGCCAGCGATTTTGTTTAATGACTTATTTTATATTAAAGAAAATACATTTTCTATATACATGGGATGCCCTTTGCCAAAAACCTTTGTATTCTGTATGATCCTTTTGCACTGTAGAATCTGAAAAGCATTGTATTCACTCCTGATATGGTCACAACTTCATTCAAATTATAAGACAGTGACCCTATTTTTCCAATATATTCATCTGTGGCAGAAGGTCAATTTTATAAAAACACACTTTCTTTCTTCTGTACTCTTTTATTAGGCTCTACATGTTTCACGTCGCTGTGACGCCTCTTCAGGAGCACTTAATCTAAATAAAATAAAATATGGTTACAGCCTATTCCTTAGAGAACCTTCCGCAGGTAGGGCCACGTCTGGACTAATAAGATTAATCATGTCTACTGGGTATCAGCTGTTTAAAATCGATAGTTTTAGGGTAAATGTCGATTTTCCAAAGAAGTTTTTGTCATTTTATAAAATGTTTTAAGTCATCTTGTTTATTAAATTAAAAAATATTTTATCCAGGTATTTAATATCTGTTTTTTTGTTGACGGTCTTTTTCCTATTTTTAATTATGTGTATATTTTCCTAGGAGAAAAACCCCATAAAAAGAAAAATTAAGGAAAATATACACATAATTAAAAATAGGAAAAAGACCGTCAACAAAAAAACAGATATTAAATACCTGGATAAAATATTTTTTAATTTAATAAACAAGATGACTTAAAACATTTTATAAAATGACAAAAACTTCTTTGGAAAATCGACATTTACCCTAAAACTATCGATTTTAAACAGCTGATACCCAGTAGACATGATTAATCTTATCAGTCCAGACGTTGCCCTACCTGCGGAAGGTTCTCTAAGGAATAGGCTGTAACCATATTTTATTTTATTTAGATTAAGTGCTCCTGAAGAGGCGTCACAGCGACGTGAAACATGTAGAGCCTAATAAAAGAGTACAGAAGAAAGAAAGTGTGTTTTTATAAAATTGACCTTCTGCCACAGATGAATATATTCATTCAAAACGTTTGAGTCAAGATTAGAAATAAAATAATAACAATGTTAGGAAATTTGGTAAGGTTACCGCAACATATGTATACATATTTTATAGAGTCGAAGTTATTTCATTTAATTAAAATAATCACAGTTACTGATAAAATATTTATAAAATATTCCGAAATTGACAGGAATTTTGAGCTCGGACCTCCATTACACGAGACGACAGCAATATATTGTTTTTTTTTTTGGTTTTTTTTTGGAATATTCTGAACCAATCTTTAATAATAAAAATAACACTGTTAAGTGTACATTACATATATTGTTCATGTAAACATTTACAATAGGTAAAAGTTAAGTTGATTGTTTCCTTTTCAGAATATATTGATCCTTCAATCTAATATTAGGTCTAATATAAATATGATGTAAGACACACATTTACTTTAGGCGAAATGACTCAATAAATACTCATCGTTCGCATCCAATAGAAAATATAAATTAAAAATATTTAAATTCATATATTCACACTTGCACGATAAATGCTAAAATAATTTATGTTAGTTCTACATTTTTTTAAATATTCCGGACCAACCATCAAATCTAATATTATTTACTACATGTATTTTATGATAGACATTAACAGCGAATTCAGGTACGCCGTACATGCTCAAATGATTTGAACCGGTATCTTTTGAGATATACCTTAAAAGTATTTCAATCACTGTGTAAAATCAAACTAAAATTATTTAACTACTTCTTAGATACTCATTCGCCTTTTTATTACGTTCAGGATTAAGTTTAAGAAGCAATTTAAATAGGCAGTGTCTTTGTTAAAGTCGCACCACCTTATAAAAATAACTATACGGATAAGTAGTTTATATTTAATGCCATACTACGTTGTGTCTTTTATACAGTATAACAGATAAATCCTTAAATATTATGATAAATCAAAATTTAAGAAATTTACTGATGAAATTTCATTATAAATGTTGAAATGTTTACAAGTCGATTGTGTAATATTCGGAGTACATCAGACTAATACTTAAATATTATAGTATAATACACATACATATTTACAGGTGTTCTCACGTATATTTACTTCTACAGATAATATAAAATTGATATTCGCTCACAGTATAAATATTCAAATGATTGTAAGCAGACTGCATAATTTTCAGAGTCTATCAGATTAATCCTTAAATATTATGATAAATCAAAATTTAAGAAATTTACAGATGCAAATTCATTATAAATGTTGAAATGTTTACAAGTCGATTGTGTAATATTCGGAGTACATCAGACTAATACTTAAATATTATAGTATAATACACACATAATAGTCTATCAGATTAATCCTTAAATGCGATCTAGATGAAAATTAAATATATTTTCCGGTACGCATTTAATCTAGGTACAATTACAAAATAAATACTCAAACAAGGCTACCTTGTGCGGTCAAAATCAATTTCATTTTCTCCAATTTATGGGTAAAATAAATAGATCAACATTTTTTAATTCTTTATGTCACAAGTTTTTTTATGGGATTTTATAGTAACAACAAACAAATAAGTTTGAATTCTTCGCAAACAGAATGGCGATGCATTCTCTGACGAACGGGAACCCTCTTTTTTCACGGGGTCTGTAGTCAACAATTTTCAATCTAGAACAAAATAAACTAAAGTATGTATGATTTTTACGGAATAATAATATCTTCGAAATTGGCAAATAATTTTTCATTTTCTATTAAAAAATCCGTCAAAAATTGATCATAGAAAATTGGGTGATTTAGCGCATCACACGATTTGAAAAACATAGTTTTGGGAAAATCGTCTTTAAAGCTTAATGCACTGAAGAGTTCAATTTTTGTCTTTTTAATTTTTTTAAAAATTATTTCTTGTAATAAAGATAAAAAAAATGGGGTCTGATTTTTAAATGTATGTACTTGAAAAATCGAATTTTTGGCAGATTTAAAAAGTGTTCCCGATAAACACTCTTGGATATAATTTTATGAAAAAAAAAAAAAAATAGTAAAACAAAAGTCACAAGGTAGTATTACCTGTTAAATATTATACTATATCAATCTTAAAGAAATTTACAGATGCTCATTCATTCTAGACGCATTCACGCAATAAATACTCAAATAATTATCGGTCGGTGGTGTCCTCAGAATATATCGGGCCGACCTTAAATAAAATACTATATCAAGCTTAAAGAAACTTACTGGCTTACATTCACTCTAGGCGCACTTATACATTAAATACTCAAGGGATTATAAGTAGCTTGTGCCCTTTTCAAAATATATCGGGCCGATCCTTAAATAAAATACTATATCAAGCTTAAAGAAACTTACTGGCTTACATTCACTCTAGGCGCACTTATACATTAAATACTCAAGGGATTATAAGTAGCTTGTGCCCTTTTCAAAATATATCGGGCCGATCCTTAAATAAAATACTATATCAAGCTTAAAAAAGCTTACTGGCTTACATTCACTCTAGGCGCACTTATACATTAAATACTCAAGTGATTATATGTCGATGGTGTCCTTCTCAGAATATATCGGGCCGATCCTTAAATAAAATACTATATCAAGCTTAAAGAAGCTTACTGGCTTACATTCACTCTAGGCGCACTTATACTTTATATACTCAAGGGATTATAAGTAGTTTGTGTCCTTTTCAAAATATATCTGACCTATCCTTAAATAAAATACTATATCAAGCTTAAAGAAGCTTACTGGCTTACATTCACTCTAGGCGCACTTATACATTAAATACTCAAGTGATTATAAGTCGATGGCGTCCTTCTCAGGATATATCGGGCCGATCCTTAAATAAAATACTATATCAAGCTTAAAGAAGCTTACTGGCTCACATTCACTCTAGGCGCACTTATACATTAAATACTCAAGTGATTATAAGTCGATGGCGTCCTTCTCAGGATATATCTGGCCGATCCTTAAATAAAATACTATATCAAGCTTAAAGAAGCTTACTGGCTTACATTCACTCTAGGCGCACTTATACATTAAATACTCAAGTGATTATATGTCGATGGTGTCCTTCTCAGAATATATCGGGCCGATCCTTAAATAAAATACTATATCAAGCTTAAAGAAGCTTACTGGCTTACATTCACTCTAGGCGCACTTATACATTAAATACTCAAGTGATTATAAGTCGATGGTGTCCTTGTCAGGATATATCGGGCCGATCCTTAAATAAAATACTATATCAAGCTTAAAGAAGCTTACTGGCTTACATTCTCTCTAGGCGCACTTATTCATTAAATACTCAAGTGATTATAAGTCGATGGTGTCCTTTTCAGAATATATCGGGCCGATCCTTAAATAAAATACTATATCTAGCTTAAAGAAGCTTACTGGCTTACATTCACTCAAGGCGCACTTATACATTAAATACTCAAGGGATTATAAGTAGCTTGTGCCCTTTTCAAAATATATCGGACCGATCATTAAATAAAATACTATATCAAGCTTAAAGGGGCTTACATTCACTCTAGGCACACTTATACATTAAAAACTCAAGGGATTATAAGTCGTTTGTGTCCTTTTCAAAATATATCGGACCTATCCTTAAATAAAATACTATATCAAGCTTAAAGAAGCTTACTGTGTCATTTTCTTGAATAAAAAATAAATCAATATTTTTCAATTCTTCATATCAAACGTTTTATATGTAATGTTAAAGTATTAAAAAAAATACTTTTCAATTCTTCGAAAAAAATAATGGCGGTGCTGTGTCTGACAAATGGCTCCTCTTTTTTCACGGGCGATTGTCAGCAGGTGGCATTTTTTAATCTAGAACGAAAAACTGAATTTATTTTGAAAGAAGAAAGTAAATCTAGTAAATTACGTAGGATTTTTAGGAATTTTTTCGAAAATGGCCAACAATTATTTATTTGTTATTAAAAAATCCGCCGAAAATCGGCCATAAAATCGTTATAATTTAATGAATAATGACTTATGCCTACCTACTTTTCTAGTAAATATCATGGGGAAGCTGCAGTTAAAATTTGAAGTTGTTCGGGCAAACATTGAAGACCCCAGTGTGTCGCCCGATTTGAAAAACATAGTTTTGAGAAAACGACATTAAAGTTTAATTTTCTGAAATCTTCATGGCTTTCCTATTTAATTTTTTTCATACTTTCTTGCAATAAAGATTTGAAAAAATGGGTTTTAAATTGGAAATGTATTAAAGGAGACCAAAAAAAAAAAATTAACAATTAAAAAGGGACGAACGGAAACCCTATTTTTTCACGGGCGATAGTCTGCAGGCTGCAATTTTTAATCGAGAACGAAAAACTAAACTTATTTCGAAAGAAGAAGGTTAAATCTAGAAAAGTACGTAGGTTTTTTAAGAAATATTTATTTTTTCAAAAATGGTGAACAATTATTTATTTTCTATTGACAAATCCGTCTAAACTCGTTAAAAATCAATGAATCAAAAAAATACTACGTACTTTACTAGCAACTATCATTAGGAAACTGCAGTTAAAATGTGAATCGGGCAAAAATTGAAGACGCCTGAGTATTGCCTATTTTGAAATACATAGTTTTGAGAAACCGACTTTAAAGTTTAATGTTCTGAAATGCTCATTTTTTCCTATTTAATTTTTTTCATACTTTCTTCCAAATAAGATTACAAAAAAATGGGTTTTAATTTTGAAATGTATGAAAGTAGGACGAAAAAATGTAATCGTTAAGAATGGACCAATCGAAGCTCGCTCAAAAACTATCTTCAAATCAGCACCGCGTTTACTCGGCATCGGGATTTTACTCGGAAAATCGTATTTTTTGCCCGTTTAACATTTTTTTTTCACATAAACACTCTTGGATATAACTTTAGATTAGTTAAGGAAGAATTTTAGCACCATAAAAAAAAGTTACAACCCCTTAAATATATAATACAATATAAAACCTAAATATCCCCTGACTCTTTAACTTGTATTATTTCTTTACAAAATGTTTATTCCCAGATTGCTATCATTTCTGATCTCATTATTGGCATAGATTTGCATAACAAAAAATCACATTTTTATCCGTTGGATTCACATGAAACGTTTCAGCAAAGTATGCCATTAATGAAGGAACCCCTTACTCGGACATCCTACCGTCAGCACAAATCAAATATTGCCCATAAGTGGCAAAATAGAGTTGATAAATAAAGAGAGATAAAATCCACTACCGCGGCTATGTCGAGAATAAGAATTAGACAAACTTATCACACCCAAGCTTAATTATTCAAACAGGAAGATAGGTCTGAATGTAGAATATGTGGTGAAGATCTTTCCATTACATATATATTTACGGACTGTAGAACCTACGAGGAGCTTCAAAATCAAATGGACATTCTAGGTCATCTCTGTAAAGGAGATTATGACTTGTGCCAGAAAGCAATGACATTACTTACATTCTAGGTCCTCTCTGTAAAGGAGATTATGACTTGTGCCAGAAAGCAATGACATTACTTACATTCTAGGTCCTCTCTGTAAAGGAGATTATGACTTGTGCCAGAAAGCAATGACATTACTTACATTCTAGGTCCTCTCTGTAAAGGAGATTATGACTTGTGCCAGAAAGCAATGACATTACTTACATTCTAGGTCCTCTCTGTAAAGGAGATTATGACTTGTGCCAGAAAGCAATGACATTACTTACATTCTAGGTCCTCTCTGTAAAGGAGATTATGACTTGTGCCAGAAAGCAATGACATTACTTACATTCTAGGTCCTCTCTGTAAAGGAGATTATGACTTGTGCCAGAAAGCAATGACATTACTTACATTCTAGGTCCTCTCTGTAAAGGAGATTATGACTTGTGCCAGAAAGCAATGACATTACTTACATTCTAGGTCCTCTCTGTAAAGGAGATTATGACTTGTGCCAGAAAGCAATGACATTACTTACATTTACAAAGCAGATTACACAAACATAAATGTTTTATCTAAAATTAAAATGAAAAAGTCAGGATAGAAAATGAACTTCTATGTACGTACATGCGTGTGTGTGTTTTGGCGTGGCCGCGTGTTCTGTGCATGGGCGTATATAAATGGGGGCTGAGGGGGTTTCAACTCCCCCCTCCCAAATTTTTATTTACTAGGTGAAAATATGTCATAAAAACCTCAGAAATAAATTAAATAAGATGACTTAGGGTGGGTTTACACTTGCTAGTTATTGCAGGAAATTTATATCAGACAGAAATTGCGACTAGTGTAAACCATGAGCAGTTTATGTCTGAGATATATATTTCTATCACGAACTATAAGTGTCGACACTTCTATACCACCAGGTGTAAACACAGATTTTTACGAGAAGAATTTAATTTCAGAGATAAATATCTTGGCTACTAGCTGTATTGTCGACACTTCTATACCAACAGATGTAAACGCTGATTATTTGTGCTTTTGGTGAATTTATCGCAAATTAGAACAAATCCAGAACTGTCCTATACATATCCATGACATAAATGTCTAGCTATTTCTGTCAGTATGTAAACCTTCAAGAGAATATCTAACCGTCACCTGACATATATTTCTTGCGAGAAGTGTCAGATGTAAACGCACCCTAAGTTCGGAAAAAAATATTTTTTTTAGGTGTAATAGCGTTTTTGTTGGTTAACTATTCCAAGTTCTAAGTTGTTAGGGGCGTATATAGGGGGTATAGAACCCCTATATACGCCCCTGGTTGTGTGTTTGTGTGTGGGTCTAAACGTATTAAGAACCTTTAGAACGGTATATTTCTGGAGTGGAGTAAGATAGAAATGTGTGGTTGGTGGTGTTGGACTACATTTTTTGTCTAGTTTCACCACCTGGAGTATTGTCTTTAACTTTCGATACACTGTGTATATATTTATATACTGCACTATGCACTATTCCTGTTTTTGTGGACTAGAGTCCTGTATAGCGTTGCCCCGACTGGCTACTGCCTAGCGGATATCGGACGGGATAGAGATGAAGGCCAATAGAGACGGAAGAGAAGACAATGTATCTGAAGAAGAAGCAGATCCAAGCTATGGACTCTGAAGAAGCCTCGGGCTACCAACCAGACCATCCTAGCATCTAATTTGATAAGACCGTAGGTAGCTCACCTGCCTCAGGGCCTAACCCTGCACTCCTACACAACGCCCCGTCTACTCGAGGCTCACTTTATATTTACATACAATTTATTCAGTCATTTACCATCTACACAGCCCCTATTATCTTTAATATTTGTCTGCGAGAAAAATATACCATAAAACATCCGGTATAAGTTATTCCTTGACTCCGCAATGGGCGAATAGCTGAATAATCTCTACGCATCCGGAGTCTTAGGCCTCGGGTACGATACGAACAATGAGCGATGAGCGACAGAACGACAGAGCGACCGAGCGTTCAGCGGAAGTGGGGCACTGGCTACGATCCAGAGCGGCTGGGCGGTAATTTCCTTTAGTCTCCGTCATCGCATACTCCAATATAAGTCTTTTAATTAAAATGTTAATTAAAAAAATAATATGTTAAATGCTTAGTTAATAAAAATATCTTACCTTGCATGTTTAATGCATGTCCAAACTCTTCTCATAGTTTCTTGGTTATGATTGTATTTTTAAAATCACTCTGTCTGTCATTCCATACTTTGTACTTCCAAAATTAAAAGGTCACATTCACTATCATCCAATTTACTCTTTTATTAGTAATCATATTTTAAAAAGATTTATAAGAAAGGTAGCTAGAAGTTTATAAACATTGGAAGGCTATAAACATTGGATGGTTATAAACATCTTTTTACGTAATTTAATAAACAAGGGAAACAAAAAACAAAAATGTGAATCATTCTAAATTTTATTAGCTTTAATTTAAAAAAAAAATTGCATTGAAATCGGTTAAGATTTAGAGTCTGTAGCCTTTTTTGTACATGCAAAATATAATGTCTGGGGTGAGCGACGAGAAAAATTCTAATGTCTGAGCCAAGCGATGAGCGACAGCCTGGAACCTGCAAGCCACGTCTTCCGGTCGCTCATTCCTACTGCACTCGAGCTTAACATTAATGTGAGCGCTCTTCGCTCGTATCGTACCCGAGGCCCGTATGTGGAGAAGAAGAGCGCCGGGTCTTTGAGTTGACGGGTTTACTGCTATCGGCTATGGACGATGAAGTAACCTTCCAAAATCCTGTGATCTAAAACAGGTCTGCGACTAAAAAACTAGTTACGATTTATTTACTTATATCATCCTTAGTACGTATTTAGTTAAATAAATTATATTTTTCCCATTGTAAAGTATTTTGTTGAGCTAAATCGTAAGTACTACAGAGCGAATAATTCATGTAATAGTTTTGGTCGTTAAAAAGTGGATTTGAAAGCTTACTAAAATTTCCACGAAATAAAAAAAAAAAATATTCCAAAATCATTTTCGATGGGACGGTCATATTTAGCGAAATAATTAGTTAAAACTTTGATGTTGCTTTCGTAATTTGAACGGTTCTTTTTGTCTGCTAACCTTAGTTTTTGTATTGTTTGTTATTTTTGTAATTGTTATTGGTAGGAAAATGTATTTATCAATGAAACGGGATTTGTAAAAATTAAATTGCTTGTTGTTAGAAATAGTGCTCTCCTACTATAATTCGAAGTTTCCGTTTGATTATTTTCTACTACTGTACTGTTTTAACTCACTTTTAATTGTTTTTTTTTAAATGCATATTATAGTAAAATTAGTATTCTAGTTTCGTATTGATTTATAGAGCCTTCTTTTAGTATGAGGGAGGCTGATGGACTAATTTTCACTTCTGTTTAAGTTGACTGCTGTCAGTTTCCTGAGACACCTAAAATATTGCTTTTATTCAAGATGTTTACATTTTTCACGAATTATCAAAACGACTAATAACACTGGTCTACACAATTTAACGTTTCGTGTGCCTTTCAATTGAATACTATATTTTTATTCTGCTTCGAGTTTGCTGAATAGGAAAACACGAATATATTGTTTTAATTAGCTCTTATTTTGAAAATATACCTAATATACAAAATTTGCCTTTAGTACCATGTTAAAGTAAAAAACATTTGTTTAAAAAAGACTATCATTATTTATTATTATCTTTTACATTTTATATAAAATTGGAAATTTTGAAATATTAACGAAATATTTAAACCTGTTTAATTAAGATGTTCTCTTGTTTTTCGTTTGTATCTCTTCTTAAATTCCAGCAGTAGTCCGCTAACATTGACGCATTCCATCGACCCTGGTATCTCTTTTCCATTGTCGAGATATCTCGGTGGAATTATTCACCATGTTTGTCACTTGTCTCACCGCAGTTAGAAGGATGAGAAGAAATTTTAAGGGACATATTGCAACCCAACTGTTGATACTTCACAAGTTGAACATAATTTTTATTTCTCTTATTGCCGAAAAAACCATGAAAGAGTGTTCTAAAAGATTCCCATACTTCTTATCATTCATTAGGAATTATCATCATTAATGTGATAAATCTACCGCACTTCCCGTATTTATTTTTTTTATTTTTTTTTATTTATTTTTTTTTTTTTACGGCGCATCGACAAATCTGGGCCATTAGCGCCGACACTCCCCGTATTATATTGAATATAGCACAAATGAACAATAAGAGCTAACTATGAATTTTAACTAGTATATTTATCTTCAGTGAGTGAAATGCTATCAATATAGTATATTTGCATGTAAAATTTGATGTAGACCAGTGTAACTGATTCAATAGCTTTACATATTACACTATGGATAATAAATAAATAAATAAATAAATTAAATAGTGGAAATAAGAAAGTCAACACATTTATAATTTATATCTAAAGATTAAATACAAAATACAAAAAATGTCTCAATATAACAATTGTACAATAAGACATTGCAATAAAATGTATTAAATAAAACAAACAAAATGATGGCGGTAATTAGAGCAATGAATGTGGAGGGCTTGTTCCGCCAAGTAATTTTTTTTTTTTTTTTTTTTTTTACGGCGCATCTACTTCTAGGTCATTAGCGCCGACATCCAGGGTGCAGCGAGGAATTTTCCCAGCGAGCCTTGAGATGAGAAAATTCCTGCCGGGGGTGGGAATCGAACCCACCATCTCCCGCTTATGAATCCAGCGCGCTAGCCACTAGACTAGGGGAGACCCCTCGCCAAGTAATTCTTACATTTTTTGGAAAACAACTTCTTATCCTACTCCTCCTTCAATTCCTTAGGTAATTGGTTGTATGAAGTTGCTCCCATGTACGCAAGCCTGTTTTTAAAAAATGTACTGTGCTTGCCCAGTGCTATTAGGTCACGTTGCCTTGTGGCATAGGAGTGAATATCCCCATGCTTCTTATACAATGCTTTTTAATAATATTTAAAACTCTTAAAATGTATAGGGCTGGCACTGTTAAAATTTTCAATCTTGTAAAATGATTTTTACAGGACTTGTTCCTCCTTCAGTTTAATATTGTCCGAATCGCTTTTTTTTGTATTGTTTAGGACTTCTTTTGCCTTTTTGGAATTTCCCCATAAGCTAATTCCGTATAATTGGGACTCAAAAAGGCGTTTAGCAGGTCTGAAGTTTTCAAAACAGTTTTCAATTGTTTGAGCATATAAACGGCTCTGTTGGTTTTTGATTTTATGGCTTTAATTTGAGGCAACGAACGAAGGTGCTCGTCCAAAATAACTCCCAAGAACTTACAACTTTCTACTTTTTGTAGTTTCTCGCCAAATAACGGACACGCGCTAAGATGACGCAGTTCCTGCGAGTTAAACATTTTCATTGTCCCTTGCTGGTACCGTCACATATCTAATTAAACCAGATAAACACATGCAAAAATATATTATGTATGAAAAATGCTGTTACGAGAAAGTGTTGAACGGGGCGTTTGTGAAGTTTAGTTTTCCCAAACCCCGCCCTAGGATCATTTATCAATCAAACGACCTTAGCGGCTCGAAGCTGACAAGCTAAGCTCTCATGAAAAATCGCCGTTTTGCCGTCCCCAAATAGAATAAAGTTTTTCAACATTCAAACTTATTCTTGAAACAAATGAATACTCGGTTTCACAAATTAGAAGCGCCTTCGTGACAAATGAAGAGACACTCGATTCATGATAAAAATTAATAGCATTTCTGGGGGAAGCGTTTTATTCCCCTGAAGCCCAATTCATTCTGATATGTGTTCAGCATATATTGTTTTACATAACAGCAAAAAACTAAGTAGAGGAGCATTATAAACGCATTCAATTAAAAACTAGAAATCTCAGTTTTTAATTGGCTTTATTATATATATACATATATATATATATATATATATATATATATATATATATATATATATATATATATATCGCACTATTATTTTTAAGGTGGCAGAACTCAAAAATTGGTGTTTTTCAGTTATGACAATGAAAGACATTGATAAATATCTCTTTATCAACCATCAACACTGTATGTACCTAGCTTCAGAGCTTGTAAACCAGAGGGCACATGTGTCACTCTTCCTATCTTAATGCTATTCTCCATAAATAGGCAAGAGAGACGCATTTTCAGTTGATTTTTTTTTTAAATTGTGTCACTATGAAAATACTAGTGCGATATATAAATATTTACATACATATTTATTAATATATATATATATATATATATATATATATATATATATATATATATATGTATGTATGTTTGTGTGTGTGTGTGAATGTATGTTTGTGTGTTGCAATATCCGCTTTAAACTTTACATTTTTTTACATACAAATTTTCTTTTACTAGAGCAAGTAAAAGAAGAAGAAAAATGTTTAAACAGACCTGACCAATTTTGAGGTTATCGTATATTTTCTTAAATATCTCGTACTTTGGAGGTGTTGATTCAACAACCTAATCAATTCACGTGCGTATATAGAAAATAATTTTAGGGGGGGGGGGCTGGGAGCATTCCTGGGTTTGGGATATCTAGAACTAGGAATAGTTGACCAACTAAAACGCTATTACAAAAAAAAAAATGATTTTTTTTTTAACTAAGTGATCTTGCTTAATTTATTTTTAATGTTTCGTAATCAAAATTTCGTGGGGGGGGGGGCTGTAGCCCTCTCAGCTCCTCTTATATACACCAATGAATAAATTTAAGACAAAACAGATTCTCATTCAAGTTTCGAAAGCATTAAATCTTGAATGTGTAGATTTCATACCCGTAAATGTCACTGTTTCCTCCGGTTTGTTATTATTTTTTAAAAATAATTATAATGAGTTTGTCAATAAAACTAGGCAGTTTAAAATAGGAAAAAAATATTTTTAATTGTTTCTTGTCACAAAGCGTTTCTTAAAAACAGGCAATAGTCTATTAGATTGAGTCACTTCCACATCAAGTTGGCTTCCAGCGATTTTCTGACCAATTTAAGTTCAGGATCTAACATTTCGCTTCTGTGTATAGGTATTTAAATCTGTTTGGCAGTAACATTAGTTTATTAATATAACTTTACACAAAAATAGCACGATGTTAGCAGAGTGCTTATTTTAAGGGCGATATTGAAACGCGATACGATGACGCAGTTCCTGGGATTTAAATTTTTAACAAATGATATTCACGTTTTAATAAATATTATGAGGGTTTGGTATAATCACAATTATAACCGTATCATTATAAATGTAATATACAACCTTAATTTCACCAACAAATCAAATCACATTACACATTTCCTATTTAATTGTATATTTAACATTATAATTAGAATTTTATATTCCACCGTCGTAATTTATTACAAGACAGTGATATAATTAGTAATAAATATTTTTCCTTTGCAGAAAACAAATTCATTACCTCATGTGACAGGAGCTCCGATACTTGACTGTAAGTAAAACAAGTTTTTATTATAAAATTACCCTTCCTAATTATAGATAGGAATTACAAGATGGATGTAATCTTTTATGCTAAATGGTGCTTGGAAAGTGGTTAATTCTCCTTCATAATCAATACTTAAATATAAGGGTATGAAATAGATAATTGAAAATAAATAAAAAATAAAATTCAAATCCGTTCATAATGTTTAAATGATAGTTTTAAAAATAATTTCTTTTCGATAGATTTTTATCAAAAGTTATTTCCAGTTTTGATAAACATCTGAAGCAATCGTGACATGATTATTTCTGAACGAATTCTAATATCACTTCTGAGTATATAAGATAGAAATATTAAAAGAAAGATCGCTTTAGTAATTGTTTACTTGAAACAGCTAACGCTTATTTGAAAAAAAAAAATAAATAAAAAAAAAATAAATAAAAAAAAAAAAAAAAAAAAAATGGAATGTCTTTAGTCAGGAAAATTACATTGATGTAAAAGGTTTTCTTACATCAAGAGTATAATAAGATTTTTCTTCTCAAAGATTTCCAAACAGTAGTTATTATTCACTAATTATACAATAAAGTTGTGATTTTTTATGTATTATGATTCCTTTTTGATTATGTATGTGAATAAAGTCGAAGGTAGTATTTTTATACTTTAACTAGCTGTTCCCCGGTGTGCCTTGCTACAGCTACTTTCTGCATCTATAAAAGCAAAAATAAATTAGAAACCAAATAAGTATTATTAAAATCTAATAACACGAATCTGTAACTGTTTCGAACCCGTGACCTCCAAACTGTGAGTCCTAGACGACTTTGACCTAACCTATAACACCCCCCGTATCAAGACATACATGTATGCCAAGTTTGGTAAAAATCGGTCTAACGGTGTGGATTTTTATTAAAAAAAAAAACAAACATACAGACAGCAGCTGGTAGACGTTTTTGACCTGACCTATGACAATCCCCTGATCAAGACAAACCTGTGTGTCCAGTTTGATCAAAATCTGTCAAACGGTGTGGGTTTGTATAAACAACAAACATACAGACAGACAGATGGTAGCCGTTTTGACCTAGCCTATGGCAATCGCCGTATCAAGATCTACCTGTGTTCCAACTTAGGTCAAAATCGGTCGAACGGTGTGGATTTTTATAGGGAACAAACATACAGACAGACAGCTGGTAGAGGTTTTTGACCTAGCCTACGACACTCCCAAGATTAGGATCTACCAGTGTACCGAGTTTAGTCAAAATCGGACGAACGGTGTGGATTTGTATAAGGGACAAACATACAGAGAGACAGCTGGTAGATTTTTTTCACCTAGCCTAGGAGATTTCTCGTATCAAGACCTACCATTATTCTATGTTTGGTCAAAATCGGTCAAACGGTGTGGATTTATATAAGGAAGAAATAAAGAAACAGACAGACAGGCAGACACGTGATTTTTATATATATATATATAGATATGCCTAAGGGGTAATGCTACCTTTTAACTTTTTTATTGGGCTTAAATGCTTTCTTAACTTATCAAAAATGATACCCAAAAGTGTTTATGTGCCAGAACAGCTTTTAAATAAGCCAAAAATTCGACTTTTTAACTAAAATCCCGATACATTTAAAAATTGAGAACCTTTTTTTTTTTTTTTACCTTTATAACAAGAAATTATGATTATTTTAAAAATTACTTTTCGATACATTAAACTTTAAAGTCGATTTTCTCAAAACTATGTTTTTGAAATCGGACGAAATACTTGGGTTTTCGATATTCACCTGATGAACTTCAAGTATCTACTGCAGATTCCTGAGAAATGATATTTGCTAGAAAAGAACGCAGTTTTTTTTTTTTTTAATTTTTTGAATTGTTATGATTTTTCGACCGCCATTCGACGGGTTTTTTAAAATAAAATGAAGATTCGTTCACCGATTTCGAAGAAATTCGTATTTTTTTAAAATTCTACGCACTTAAGTGCATTTATCCTTCTTTTTTCAAAATAATTTGAGTTTTTTGTTCTTGTTTACAAATTTTCACCTGCAGACCATCACTCGTAATTGTTATTTTTTTTTAACTTTTGTTTTTTCCCTCATATTTTCTGTAGGATGTTCGCATCTTTAAGAAATGGCATTAAGAGAGGGATTATTTTGGTTGAATCAGAGAATATTTCCATTAATGATTGTTGTAGATTGTGCTTCTTCAATTGATTTTCGTACCGGGGGATACTTCAAAGATATGGACTACGGTTATTGACGTAGGCACGCTCAAAGCCGGCTTATGTACAACTTTCTATTGATAAATGGCTTATGCATAAGCCCTGCCGAAAAAAAAACTGCAGCACATTTTCATATAGAGAGTCTTGTTTCGGTAGACCGGGAAACTTGTTTCCTTGCTGGGGCTTGTAAGGGAAACGTGCTTAATGTAGCCCACCTAATAAGTGCACTCACTAACGACTTAATGAAACCGAGACGTAAATCAATATCGGAGCCAGTTTTGAAACATTCCCCACCTCATGGGCGCGTGCAGAAATGCTTCAAGAACCCAAAGAAATCTATCTATACCCTAATATGTCTCAGATAACAGCTTTTATTAATTGACGGCACACGAACTCCTTAAGGTTCGAACCCGTTCGATTATTTATCTATGAATCAATCGTTTAATTAAGCGAGTCTAAGGCATGCAATTTTTTTTTCTTCATGAACTATTTTTGTGATGTAATGCATTCACCTGCTCCTTCACGTAACCTATACGTCACCAGATGAAATGCGTCGAATAAGTTCAGCACATCCTGTTTAATTTTGTAAATTTATCAGAAGAATGTCAGAAGGCAAATACAATTGTACAAAATAATATTCTTCATACAATATCACAGAAAGCACGACTGTAGACATTTAAGCAAAATTGGCAACAATAAAACAGAATATTGACAAAGAAAGGGGACTATACAAGACACGAAAAAATAATTTTTTAATTCTATTCAACAAACTTGGCAAGAACACTAGACGAACATGCATGACACTGAGAGAAATGAAAAATACTATCTACGAAACCGTAGAATTAGATGAGAAGAGGTTATAGTATGCAGATTACGGATAGGACACACTTTACAAATTCACTCACATTTAATGACAAAGAAAGAACAACCAATATTCAGACAGAGTAATGTTTCAATGTCAGTGCAAAATATAAGAACAACTAAAATTACCTTATATATTAACATTTTATATTAAGAACGCAACCATTGATTCAGGCAACGATTAGATTCCAGGAAAACATTTAGATTCTTAGTCGGAAGCCTTTAGAAATATTATTTAAATATAATAATAATAATCTTTTTTCAATTAATAATAATTCCTTCTAAGAAAAGTTTTTTTTTTTTTTTTTTTTTTTTTTTTACTTAATATGAATTAATTTTACTTGGGCACAATATCACACTCCATGGACTAATAAATATTTAAATAAGAGTAGTAGTTTTAGTGTTATATTATGTAAATAGTACTGCTGTAAATAATGTATAGTCCTTAATTATTTACACAAAGCTGCAAAATTTTGTTTTATGTTCTCTTTTATGTATTTCGTTCTCTAAGTTACTGATAATTGTGGACATATAAATTTGTATTTTTTTTTTTTCTAAAAAGAGCAAATTTAAAAATTCTATGCTTATTAGGCAGTACTGTTAAATTAATTACTCATTTTCACTTCACTACGAGTTCGTTACTGACGAGCTGTGACAAGACCGGATCGGATCGGGACCAATGTAGGCACTCATGTCGGCCGTTGTCAAACGAAATTGGATTGAATCGGATCGGATCGGGAGAAATACGGGTCCACTGTAGGTGCAGCCTTAGTATCGTAACAGGATTGCCAGATAAAATGGTAGATAGTATCTTCGCTACCCAATATAAAGTTTCACAGGATTATTTGACCTTTGAATGAATGTTTTCGGGAGGTCCGCATTGTTTTTGTGCACAAGGACAATAATAAGCAGAGATTTGTAGTAGAGGCGAGAGCTGCATTCCACCAAATGGTGTCCTCTCCCCCTCCGTTCCTAGGGAAATAATTTTTGTTTTCCTTATGAGATTACAATGAATTCTGGCTTTTATCTTGAATAATACCCGGAGCCAAAGGGTAATAAATAAGTCGAGGTACAACTTTCCTAGTGGTGTGTCATTCTTAATCCCCTTTAATCCTCCTGTTTGGCAGATATATACCTCCGTGAATCTGACAGTCCACCCAAAAGGAAGCTCTATTGTGAGGGAAATGTAAAGAGGCACGATTCGCAAGGACTCACGTCACTTTAGCGTGTTTTCGTATTGTCGTTATTCCAGTTACAACTTTAGCGAGTTTTCATAATATTATAGTTCCAGTTGCTTATGGAGGTTCCGGGTCTCCTCCTCAGAAATATCGTTATTCGGGATATTTATGAAATGTTCAAATCAATTACTTTAGCGTGATGATTATGTCATAATTGGGGAACGGATGTTTATGTAATATAAAATCCAAAATATGTACATATATTTTTAACTATTTACAATGAAATATAAACGGACAAGGTTAGCTCAGTGGTAGAGCACTCGACTAATGAATTGGAAGACCCAGGTTCAAAAGCCGAGCGCGCACTAAAGATTTTTATCATCTAGTGTTGTGGTTCGAGGGTTGAATTTGGAGTCCCAGATCGTCCCTAGGCTCACCCAGCCTTAAATTAAATAATGGGTACCTCTAAAGTATCTGCCCCTCTGGTCCTCCCTGGCCTGTTACGGGGCTGATTTTTTTTATAATGAAATATGTTATACAAAATTGGAAATATTTAGAAACGAATACCTAAAACACTATGAAATATTGAAAAGAAAAGCATAAATAATAAGTAGGAACTCTCTTTATAATAAATGGATAGAACAAAAGTTAATAATATATAGAACAAAATGACTAAAACTCTATAAAATATTAAAAAAAAAAAACATAAATAAATATTAGGAACTCATTATAATAGGGGAAAAAAACAAGTTGGAAGTTCATCCAAAGATGAACATTATTTTTGAAACTTATTTTCAACAACAATTTCAAAGTCTCACACGTCAAATTACGCCGTTCTGATCTCAGCATATTTTTTAAGCTACTGAATGATCTTGCAACATCTACTGAAGTCACTAATGGTGCAATCTCCATGAGATTCAACTCAATTGTTAAACATCTACTTGCTGTTTTGCCACTGTGGATGTCCTCAATAATCTGGATATCTTTCCACCCAGGGGTTTTCCTGGTCAGTCTTTTAACTTTCTTTCTAACTTGTTCCCAGTATCTCTTTCTAAATCCTGGATTTTCTCTATTACTCCCTGTATGATTGCAATGCTATCCACTAACAACATGCCTTTTGTATCTAGTCTTGACATAGTATATATACAGCCACCTTAGCTTCTTGCAATTAGAAAATACACAGTGACATGGACTCAATGGTTAAAGTATTATTATCTTTCTCTGTATTTCTTTAATTAGATAATAAAAAGAATATCAAAATATGTACTTATAGCAGACTATGTAAAAATATGGAGTTTTGAAGAAATACGTAAGATAAAAAGCTGTTTAAATGCTTTAAAATCACTTAAAACGTGCAGAATATGGAATATTCGGGTCTCTTAGGATAAGTGTTCTTTTAGCGCGTTATCATAATAATAACAGCGTCACTTTAGCGAGCTTCCATAATATCATTATTCCCAGAGCATATAGTGTTCTGGGTCTCATAACAAATGCATCTTCTAGGCGAGCATTTTTCTCTGTTTCTTTTCAATGGGCTTCTGAAACTAAAGAGCTACTTTTTTAGTATTTTTAGTTTGCCACCAAAATATTACTACCCCAGGTGTTTTCAAATATAGTCTAATAGAACTAATAACTCGGACATCTTAGCGAGTTTTCTTATTTACTACCGTAAAATGGGATCACATTAGTACAGTGGGGGGAAATTGGTACAAACCTATACTGCTTATATATTTTTTTTGTGGGCGAACAGACAAATATACAGGCTTACTAGTAAGTGAGTCTACCCACATTCTTCGCGAGGTGATAATTTTGGTCAAAACAAAACAATTTGAAGCCCACATTGCTTTATCCAAAAGTTATCCGTTTTCAAAATATTTAACATTTTATGCTTTTTATAAATAAAGTCACTGTTGCTTAAATTTAGGTACTTTTTTTAATTTCAAGCATTTGAGCTGAGAGATTTTATTGTTTTTGTATTCAAAATATTCAGAATAAACTATTAATTAAATAAAACTATCAACTTTCTTACGGGACAACGGATGGTACGACCCAATAACTAAAATTTACACTAATTGTTTCCTAAACCCTGTAACTTCAACTCTATCTCTCTTAAAAAAAAAAAAAAAATATGAGGGGTTATTTTTATGAGTAGCAAGTTATACTAAAAAAATCTGTGTTTATTAAGCTACACAAATAGGTATAATAGTCAGGTAAAATGTTTCTAATTTTTAGAAAAAAGTTATAACAACTGAGAAAAGGTAGTGTCGCTAAAGAAAAATGCATTATACAAAAATTAAAGAAATAATTAAGAAAAATATAATAAGAAAATAATTGATTATTAAATTAAATTTCATGTTTAGTATGGCCAACATTATTTCAATACACCATCGCAATTGCCACCTGACTTCGCTTTTACCAATATTGCTATTCAGCTGCCAGGAAATTTTATTGTGTTAAGTGCAACTTACAGTACCTACCGCTTATGTGTTTGTCACACTTTTTTCGAAGAATTAGACACATTTTACCTGACTATTGCAATTTTTTGTGTAGTTTGACTGAAATTCTAGTCAGTATGTCAGCAAAAATTAACTCGCTTATTAATTTGTGAGTTTTTTTTATCATCATGTCCATACTCCGAAGAGCTCATCTTACACTAGTTCATGTCAGGATGTGAGCAAATAAGAAATCATCTTTAGACTTTTTGCGACATTATCATCACACCCGAAGCCGTCAAGAATCACGAAAAACACGTTCTTGATTACAAGAATGTCTCGATTATTCTTACGTTCAACAATTTTCGCTTTCTTGGTGACACAGCCTTCTGTAGTTATTTCATATCTTTATCGGAAAAAGAAAAACTCTTAAATTTCCTGATTCTTATATTTTTTTAAGTGGAAGGAGTTAATAAAATAACAGTTCTTCGTTCCTATAGTGTTTCCCCTTGGAGAAGGCTTCCTGGCCCCTTACCCTGGGTGACCCGCCCACCTGGCGTGCACTGCGGATCACTATCTGCCTATTGCCAAATAATCATCCTCATACAGCACCGTATTACTCTATTTATATTCATATTTAATTGTGGCAACTCATTTGTCATCCTTTTGTTTTTTTTATTTATTTAGGAAAAATTTTCAAGTCTTTTTTTTTTTTTTTTTTACTTTTAATACACTTTAAAGTGTATTTATTTTCTCAATAAGTCATTGAATTTTCACATGTTCTTTTTCATCCAAACTAACAATTGTCTAAACGGTTAAGTATTCCAATGTGCACCTTCATATTCATATTACATGTTTAATAATACATGCATTTTTGGTGTTTCACTTTTTATTATCAAATATTTGTCTCATAAAAAAAATGTATAAAACAAAGAAATACAAACAATTATAATAAATAAAACTAAAAGCAAAGATATCGAAATTATTAATAATAAATTTTCATTTAATATTGTTAACTAGTTTAGAACAAAAGGGAAAAATCATATTATTATTTGTTTATAAGTGGTTCACTCTTTCAAGATGGACGGATTGGGCTTTAGGGCAAACAGCTTCCAGAGCATCATTGCCCGATCTCATTTATGTCACACTCACACTCGTGTTTGTATTTTCTCGGAAAACATATACAAGATGGTCAAACCATCATTGTGATAAAACTTAATTTACGTATTCGTATAAACAGAGGAAATGTCTGTGAAAAGCATTGAGAATCATATACATGTAAAAAACCAAAACGTTTATGGTTCAATCCATTAGAAATCACCCAAATTGAATAAAATTTGTTGCTCGACATTTTTGATTTTCCTAATTTTTTAACCGGTTATTCACCTATCCTAGGTGAGTTCAAACCTACAGTAAAAAAAATTTGCGGGCCATAGTTTTTTTTTTGCCGGCCATTTTAACTACTTTTTGTCCGATAACATGTTTTACGTAAATGTTTCTAACTCTCTTAATTTCATAGATATCACACAAAAACAGAAACAGAATAAACACTAAAATTATCATAACGATATTCTCTTGATTTTTGTTCCTGCATTGTGTTTTGTAAATAGTATGGAAATTGAAGGAACAAAATCACGAAAATTGAAAGTTTAACGTAAAACGGGAGTTTTAGACCTGCAAAATTATTAGAAATTTTTCTTGCATAGATGTATTATATGACTACTTGCTGCAGAAGTTTCAAGCTTGAGAACGTTTTTCTTTTTTTTTATATAAAATTTTTCAAAGTTTGCCATAATCGTATTTTTTGCAATATTTAAAGTAGAATATCTCAAAAGGTCCTGAGTCGAAATTTATACAGATAATACCTCTTTATGGCATAAACAAATGATATCAATTTGGTGACTGAGACTCATCTTTAATATCTCTATCCCCTTTCTTTATTGATTCCATACTTCATGTATAATTTATTGTCTTTAATGATAACATAGTATTTATAATTGGTACTGTTCGTCCGTCCTGCTTGGTTGGTATATCTGCTAATTCATTTCCGTAAAGTCCGGCGTGTACTGCGATACAATTTATTATAACACTAATCAGCCTATGCGAGCTTAGTTGTGTGTACCGTCGAATTACAAGTGTCTGTAAGTTGTGATAATAATACTCCAATGAAATATTGAAGAAATGGTGGCAGTGTGCTCAGAAATCTTACAGCAGCAGAAATTATTCACTCGCCCACTACGAATTCTTTTCGGAAAGCTCTTTTACAAACAACTGAAAACGTTTTTTTTTTTTTCATTGTAGTTAACTTGTTTTACTAGAAAAACAAACTGAGAAAAACGAAGTCAAAACAACGAAACCAACACCCTCGATGTTTACCACTCTACGAAACCTCCAATCAATAATTACAGCTGAACCGTTTTTCTAGACAATTTAGTAATATTTCGAATGGTCACCAAACACTTACGTCGATTTTCCAACCGTTTTCGAAATATTGAAGAAGATATTCCATACTTTAGGTCGTACGATCGCGGTGCGCTCCCTTGTGGAGGACAGATCGACATGCTGGACTGACGAACTGCTCATGTCTGTTAATAAAATATTTTTTGTTTCTAATATTTCCCTATATCCAAACGTAAAAAAAAAAACCCTAACTGAATCCATCGTTTCTGAGCACACAAACCGAAAATTAGTCAGGAAAACTAGTATCATTATATTTTCTCAACGGTTACAGATCGCAATAAACATGATTTCATTCCTTTCCTTGCATGAAAACTTATAAAATTTTTGCTTGCGTGCCTATAAACGCAAATCCGTAAGCACTACGAATTTTTTCGTGTTTTTTTGCTTGTTACCGAACACGAATATTCAAATAAGTGAAAGGATTTTTGTACTCGGAAGGAAATACGTAAACGACTAGAAAAAAAAAAAAAACAAGCAATGGTACCAAATTCAAAGGCAGAAATAAAAACTAAACCGTTTACTGACCAAATTTATGAAAATTGAATCCAAAATCTTCAATCACAATTCCATTTTAAAAAATTAACAATTTAATATTTCAATTAACTAAAGTATTGAATTAATCTAAAATATTTTGTATCACGCGGGAAAGTGATCTGAATTGATTTACGAAATTTATGAAATTGTTCTATTTTTGTATGTTTTGATTTATGCTTGTTTATGTGCCAACAACTAGTAGAACTAGCACAATAATTTTTATTTACTATACTATTTATACTGAACATGATGCAGTAAAAAAAAAGTCCGACTGGCAGGAACTGCATCATCTTAGCGCGGTTCCATTCATATCCCTAGTGTAATTTTGTATACTTTGAATAGAAACAGTTATTACTTTGTTTAGATCATTCTTAATGTAAACACATATCCCCAAAAAAACATAAATGTGAAATAGAGGCCAAGTTCCTGCCCCCACAAAGAAACACCCCCTTCCTCAAAAATATCCCCTCCTAAAACCCCCCAAAAACGCCTTACCATTCTACACTCCAAAAAAGTAGTATGAGTTGGTGTATTAATTCAACCCAAAATATTTGCCAATACAAGAGATGATACAAGAAAGAAATGTCCAAGTTCATTACTTGGAAGACCTCATAGTTACTTACTAAGAACAGTAAAGACACAACTGACCTTTAAAAACAACAATAAAAATACTTATATCCAGTTACTAAAATATCACTTTCCTCAACCAGGTATATTCTTAAACTTGGCATTGTTTAGTTTTTCTCTAAAGATAATTTTGGCAAAAAAAAAAAAAAACATTGCCACGTTTAAGAATATACCTATTTGAGGAAAGTGATATTTTAGTAACTGGATATAAGTATTTTTATTGTTGTTTTTAAAGGTCAGTTGAAGTGTCTTTACTGTTCTTAGTAAGGGGGGTATGAGGTCTTCCAAGTAATGAACTTGGACATTTCTTTCTTGTATCATCTCTTGTATTGGCAAATATTTTTGGTTGAATTAATACACCAACTCATACTACTTTTTTGGAGTGTAGAATGGTAACGCGTTTTTGGGGGGTTTTAGGAGGGGATATTTTTGAGGAAGGGGGTGTTTCTTTGTGGGGGCAGGAACTTGGCCTCTATTTCACTTTTATGTTTTTTTGGGGATCTCATTACTTTTTTCTAAGTAATAAATACAATTTAGTTGCCGCATACCTAGTGGCTTTTGTACTTCATATAAAACCAGGGTCTTTGGATTCTGCATAAGGTTCTCCTTACTGCTTGATATTTGATACCAATAATCAACCTACATATATCTAATCACTAGACTAGAAAAGTTAGAAGCTCTTCCAGATGACATTACTCTAGAGGACAAATTGATTGCTCTCTTAACTACACTATTACACTGTAAAACACAGGAACCTTATCCCGAGGATAAAGATCACAATAGGGAAAGTGCAGAAGGCCTTCAAGAAAAAGATAAGAACAAAGACGATACATTTTGGGTTTGTGATCCTAAACTTTGTAATTTAGATGGCTCGACTTTGAAAAACTTAGTATCTGCTTTGAAGTATATTATGCAGTGAACCCTGCAACTTTATTTACTACATTTAAGAAAGAAGTCACAACTGTTTTTGTTAAGATGCGTCGAAATATTTTTTCAATCATCAAATATAGGTTCTCCTTACCAAGGCGATTCATTTGATACTCCACATGATGGGTTTCAGAAGAAATGATGGCATTTCGATGGAACAAAACCTACCTGCGTGCCAAGTTTGGTCAAAATAGGCCAAACGGTGTGAATTTGTATAAGGAACAAACATACAGACAGACAGCTGAAAGACCTTTTTTACCTAGCCTAGTGCATTCCCCGGACCAAGGCCTTCCTGTGGGCCAAGTTTGGTCAAAATCGGTCAAATGGTGTGAATTTGTGTAAGGAACAAATATGCAGACAGACAGCTGATAGACGATTTTGACTAGCCTATGACACTACCCGGATAAAGACCGACATGTGTGTCAAATTTTGTCAAAATCGGTCAAACGGTGTGTATTTGTGTAAGGAACAAACAGACAGACAGACAGCTGATAGACAATTTAACCTAGCCTATGATTCTCCCCGTATCAAGACCCATCTGTGTCCCAAGTTTGGTCAAAATCGGTCAAACGGTACGGATTTGTAAGAGGAACAAACATACAGACAGACAGCTGGTATAAGATTTTTACTATATATAAGCCTATATGCGTCTAATTGTTTCTTAAAACATCAAATATAGGTTCTTCATACCGAGACAATTCATTTGATACCCCACATCATGGGTTTCGGACGGAATGATGGGTTTCCGAAGGAAGCGGTGTCAAACACAACTTTTCGCGATTTTTCGATTTTTTCCTTTAATAACGTCTTCATATCTATTCTTCATGCAAAATTTCAAGTCTCTAGCATCATGGGAAGTGCCTAATAATTTTGATGAGTCAGTGAGTGAGTGAGTCCTATAAATCCCGATTTTCGATCGCTTATATCTCAGAAACTATTCGATGTAGAATTATGAAAATTTCCAGTTTTACTCACATCTAGTAGTATAATACCTGTGTCAAATTTCATAACTTTATCTTTACCTGGTTGAAAGTTATGAGAGGGTAAAAATCGGCTCTAAGACCGCCTGTAATATACACACAGTATGCTTAGGCCGGAACTTGGCCTGACGCACTACCGTGCGCCTAGATTCCAAAGAAAAGCAAGATTGTCGGCAAGGCAAGTTTCGCTCTACGAAGACTCTACTACGAATACGTTTCTCATTGACTTAACTTGCTTTACTAATTTTTTTTTTTTTTTTTTTTTTTTTTTTTTTTTTTTTTTTTTTTTTTTTTTTTTTTTTTTTTTTTTTTTTTTTTTTACGGCGCATCTACATCTAGGTCATTAGCGCCGACATCCAGGGTGCAGCGAGGAATTTTACCAGCGAGCCGTGGGATTATAAAATTCCTGCCGGAGGTTGGGAATCGAACCCACCATCTCCCGCTTATGAATCCAAGGCGCTAGCCATTAGACCACGGGAGACCCCTTGCTTTACTAATATATCCATTTTAGTGTTAAATGCAATTAAAAACACTAAACTACTCATTTTACCGTTAAATGCAATTAAACAAAATAAAATTGTACAAGAAAATGAGAAATTAGTGTTATTTTTTAATGTACTACGCCACATACAACGACAAAATATATTATATTTCTACTATAGTATTTGGCTGCATGACTTCCTTCAGGTAAAATATCTGTCAGCTCTCCTGATCTTGCAGTCCATTTATTTGATTTATGAAGTGCAATAAAAGCCTACCTGAAGCCTGCCTAATACCTGGCCCGGGCAGATGTCTGACTCTACACGGAGAATGTTTCCATTTTCAGCAGATTGTCCGACTCCCAGGAACTGCTTCATCTTAAGACGTATCCGATCTCATCCATAGTGTCATTTGGATAGCTTAAAAGAGAACTAAACA